>CM060963.1:175249199-175814199 GCA_030765045.1 Tenodera sinensis | reverse complement strand
TGACTTTCAGCTGATGCGTAAGAACGAAATACTATTTGAGTTGGGGATTCGTGGACGCGATGACTTGTCGTCGGCAGACGTTCCGGCCCTATTAGACGCACTTCGTAGCGTGAAGGATAACGATTATGTCGTGTTGCCGGACAAACATTTATTGGTAACTGAATCACCGTCATTATGTGAGGCCGCACGGCTGGAATTTGAAGAGTTGCTCTCCGAGTCGAGTATTGGCTCGGGGTTTTCGAAAGCGCAGGTGAGGCGTTTGACGGCCAGGATCTTGCACTATGTGCACTATGTGCAGCGGATTGAATATTTCCAAAAATATTGTCCTAAGGTTAAGTTCGGGGTTGACTTAGCCGAGCTGAAGGGGCAGTTTAGGAGATATTTAGAAGTGCTTGCTCAGAAAGGGGATCGGGCCGAGTCGGCTACTGTCACACCAACTGTGACGTCTCAAATGTCGGCCTTTAAACCGCTAAAGTTACTTCATCCCTTACAACAGTTGGTTGAACCTTATCAAGTCTTTAAGGTTGTTGATGTTCTTACAGCTCTTGAATTTCTGAAGTTCCTGGTAAGAGCTAAGGATTGCGCTGAGTTATGCGAAGTTCCCGGTTTGCAGCTGCTTGAAGTAGTGATGTCAAAAGGGGGTGACGCGGTGCGCAGTATAATGGGGCGTATTAAGGGATGTGTTGATCCAGTCTCTGAATTGCATGACAGTGTATTGAAGTGTTTCATTCCTCGTCGGGAGCTACATACATTAATTCAAGATCATTATTTGAAACCCCAGGGGTTAGGAGAGTCTTTCTCCGAGTACATGAGCAGGGTTAAGTTGTTTGGCGTATACTACGGTTGCCGGATAGCGAACGGCAGATCTGTGACATCATTATTACGGGGTTGACCCCGGAGGTACGTTCTCTTTTGGTATTTAGCTCTTGTCCTGCTACGTTTAAAGATTTAGAGGGGCTATTGCCGACCTTGGCAGAGTAAGAGGCGTCAAATGCGGCACGAAACCGCGAATCATTGCAAGTGCCTCCGCATGGTGTTCGATTTGAGCCGCGGCAGACTAACCGAGGAGATTTAGCTCGAGATAGTTTTCGCTCGCCAGGATCTTGCTTTAGATGTGGTTCTCCTGAGCATTTGGTTAGACCATGCACGGTAGCCAGGAAGCGTGGTGGCGTTTTACTACCCGTGGGTGTAGACAGTCAAAGGCGCCAAGATTGACAACGAGCCCCTTGCGGAATTTCTGCCTGTTGTCGGATATTCCATCGGATAATAGCCAAGCCCTTTGATTTGAAGCCGACAGTACAGGTGACTGTTGGGAAACGACAGTTAATCGCTCTCTTGGACTCGGGAAGTTCCTGCTCTTTGGTACACGAGGGGTTTTATTATAGCTATCTTACTAAATTCTCGGCCAAACCGCGGCAGTGTAGCGTTGGGTTCGTGTCTGTAAATGGTCATAAATTTCAGGTGAATGCCAAGGTTCTGTTGACCATACGTATTTCGCGTTTTACGTGGAAACACTATTTCTATCTTCTGCCGGACCTGCCATTTCGACTGATTTTAGGCTCGGACTTTATGACTAGAGTCGGCCTAAGGCTTGATTTTCGGGATGGGGAAATCACCTTTGCATTTGCCCCTTCCGAACGAGTTGCATTTCAGTGCGGTCAAATCATCAACAAAGTACCTTTGGAGGAGAGTGGCGGGCTACGTCACCATATATGCGACGTCAGCAATACTTTCCCCCATTTGACAGAAGAGCAGGGCCGTTCGCTGGAACAACTCTGTGCGAACCATGGGTCCTTGTTTGCTGACAGTTTAGGAGTAACAAATTTGGTGGAGTATGACATCCAACTAACAGACGACACCCCTGTGAAGTTACCACCATATCGTGTCACCCCCACCTAAAATGGCTATTCTTCGTAAAAAGATCGACGAAATGTTACGAAAGGGAGTGATCAGGCCGTCCACGTCTACTTATAGTAGTCCAGTATTTCTGGTCCCTAAGGGCGAGGACGATTTCAGGGTAGTGGTGGACTACCGGCACTTGAACAAAAAGATAAAGATCGAGGCCCAACCAATGCCACATCTAAATTCGGCGGCGCATTATTTTGCGGGTGCCAAAGTATTTACTAGTTTGGATTTGAATAGCGCCTACTACCAGGTACCCTTATCGGAGTCGAGTACCCTTCGGAATTGCTACTGGAGCTCAGGTGTTGTCGCGGTTATTAGACGAAATATTTTCGGACATCAAGTTTAAATATGTGTATCACTATCTAGATGACGTGGTAGTCTACTCGCCCGACTTTGAAACCCATTGCCAACATTTAGCGAAGGTCTTTGACCGGCTCGAGCGCGGAGGCCTTACCTTGCGCAAAGAGAAGTGAAACTTTGCTGCGGGACAGATTTCTTTCTTAGGTCATATTGTATCTCCGGCTGGGATAACGATTGATCCGGAGTGGACCAAAGTTCTACGTAACTTTCCTCCCCCTAAAACCGTAAAGGCATTGGCCAGGTACGTGGGCATGGTGAACTTTTTCAGCAAGTTTATTCCGCATTTTGCAGCGCGAGCGGAACCGTTGAACCGTCTTCGGCGGAAGGGAACTCCGTTTAAGTGGGGTGAGGAACAGCAGCAGGCCTTTGAAGACCTTAAACAGGCCATAATGAATCCCCCGGTGTTGGCTTTCCCTGATTTTTCACGTAGATTTATCCTTCAGACCGATGCAAGCAGGGGATCGGTGGCTGCTGTTTTACTCCAGGATTTTCCTATGGGGCGTAGGGTTATTGGATATAGTTCACGTACCCTTACTCCAGCCGAGCGGAAGTATTCAGTTTACGAACTTGAAACTTTGGCTGTGGTATTTGGTTTAGAAAAATACCGCGAATATCTGGACTATGTTGAGTTTACTCTTGAGTGCAATAACCAGGAGCTAACGTGGTCGTTGGCCTCACCGCGATCTATAGACAGGTTAGCGCGTTGGGGGGTACGCATTTCAGCTTTTAAGTTTGTCCCGATACATATACGTAGTTCAGAAAATTGTGTAGCTGATGCCTTAACAAGAGTATTCGAAGAACCGAGAGAATGTAAATGCGGAAAGTAAAATGTGTTAGCCGTCTGTGAATTTCCCGAGTTGTTCGAGAGTTTGCACACACATCAGAGGAAAGATCCGAATCTGCAGGCCCTTATTGGTCGGCTTGAGGCTGGTGAGGTTGTTACCCCTTATTGTTTGAAGGAGGGTGTTTTGATGACCCAGGCTACCTTCGACGGCAAGAACAAGGTTGTTTTGCCACGGGCCTTAATTTCCATGGTGTTTGAATATTTCCATTCATCTCCTGTAGGCGGACATTTGGGAATAGCCAAGACCAAAGACAAGATTCGGGAATATTTTGTGTGGCCGGGCATGAATAAAGAAATTGCTTCCCGAGTTAGACAGTGTCAACTTTGTGCAATGGCGAAACCGGCGCAATGTACAGTATGGAAGGGTTTAGCATCGGAGGTGGCAAGTAGACCCCTGGAAAAAATTATATGTGGATTTTATCGGCCCTTTTCCTCGTTCAGCCCAGGGGAATACATATGCGTTAGTCGTAGTAGATTCGTTTAGTAAGTTTGTATGGATGTCGGCCTTACCGAAAGCGAATACACGAGGGTTAGTTAAGGTTCTCTCTTCAGTATTTGCGGCTTTTGGAGCCCCTCGTTATTTGGTAACAGACAACGCCACTCAATTTACTTCTTTCGCCTTTAGAAATTTCTGTTTTAGTTGGGGCATTAAAACCATAACTACCACCCCTTATTACCCCCGTCCTTCCCATGCCGAAAGATTTAACAGGAACCTCAAATCAGCACTAATAGCCTTTCATCATGATAATCATACTAAGTGGGACACTAATTTGTCTCGGTTGCAGTTGGCGTTTAATACGGCTCGACACGAATCACATGGCGTTACCCCTCATCAGCTTATGTTAGCCTATATACCTAACTCTCCGCTGTCTAACCTTTGGTGTTTGGACGATTTGCTTCCCCAGAATATTACTCGCGAGGAAATATGTAGAGTATGGAAGGCCGCTTTTCGGAATTTGAAGAAGTCACTTGCCCAGGTAAAGAAGCGGTATGATGAAAATAAACGGCCTTCACCTTATGCTGTTGGCCAGAAAGTACTGTGTAAGCTGTACACTCAATCTTCTAAGCAAAATGCTTATGCAGCGAAGTTGGCTCCTAGATACGTAGGGCCGTACGAGATTATAAGTATCTTCAAAAATGTTTCTGTGCGCTTAAGGGACCTCCGCACGGGCCAAGAAAGGAGAGCTCACGTCTCACAATTGAAACCCTTCCAGCAGTTTGGTATCTGTTTTCCGTGTGTGTATGGGTTTCCTTTGTTTACTCCTGTATATTTATGTTGTGAATAAAGTGTTTTGTTTCGAATGTGGGTGTTTGTTTATGTTGGAGCGTGCCATGTGTGCGCCGGGCTGTATACCTCTACGGCGCTCCTGTAGTTAGTTTCTGTCTGGCGTGTGGAGTCGATATTGTGCGTGAAAGTGTAGTTTTGTTCTCATATTGTTATGTTCATTAAACAGTTTATGGCATGTTATCACGATTGTTGATTATAAATTGATTTAAATTTTTAAATTTATTGCTATTTATGTATTTGATGTCATCCACAGTTTTGTGAAAATCCTTCATTCAGTTTAATTTACTCCGAGATGTTATTTTGGGGCAGCAGCCTATTTGAAGGCTGCGTTTTGTTCCCTTTCTGTTGGGTTTGTTCCGTGTTACAGCCTCGCCAGCTCCTGTTCATTACCTGTTCGGAAAGCACCTAACCACCGCAGTTTGGCATTGTGTAATGTTACGCCTGGCTGTTACCATCTATATGGAGTGTTACGGCAGCGGTAAGGTCCGCAATGGAGATTTCTGGAGGCTAGGGAGGTGACGATGGAATATGAAGGGGCTTGTGTGTGGCCCACGTTTTGGGTTTTAGACTTTCTCAACGCCTGATTGCAACGAGAGGGCATCCCCATGCTCAAACCCAGCATTGGTTAACTTCTCTGGAACAACGAGGGATCAGTACACCCAAGAAGCTGTGCATCGTCTCTCCCGTCCCGGAAAAACAGAATTGTGCTCTCTGATGTGGCAGTGGCCAGTGATTTGTGGTGACAGTGTTTGGTGCCAGTGCTTTCACAGTGACCTGTACAATGACCGGGCGGTGTAAGGTGTGTCCTTCCTAATATGATACTTCTTATACAATATCAGTCTGTTCCTTTCCAGAATGGCGAGCGCGTGTTGTCAGATGGGGGCGGAAGTATTATGCTGATCGCACTTACTTTGTTTTATTGAGGCACCTCCTTTTGTTTCGCGACTCTTGTTTTCCCCGCTGGGATGCGCTAGTGTTTTTTCTTTGGGTTTCCTCTCGGTCTCACCGTTGTAGGGACAGTCAGTCGGTGTGCTTCTTTCTTGGCGTGAAGGGTAAGTGGTCCCGTTGTTTTGTTTTAACGAAGGCTCAGGCCGTGTATTACAGATTGGTTTTCTGACCGTTACTTGCCTGGGAGGTGCTTCTAGTGCGGACGGATTAAATGCAATCTTGTAACAAGTAATTCTTGTAACCCGTAGGATATCCACGCGAATCATTTAGGCGCTTTCAGATAGGTCCGAAGACTGCCCAACTCCTCGCTTTGAGGGGTTATGTAAATTGGTTTTGTTTTCGCCTGTATTTCTATTGTGTGTTTCGGCTTCCATTTCTGTTTAAAGGTTTACTATGCCGATTAATCATTCCTGTTAACAAATGTATAATTTATTGGTCCATAAATCTTATAGTTCTTGAAATCTTTAATGGTCTCTTCTCTTCAATTCCTTCCTCCCCCCCCCCCCCCCTCCTTTCACGATTGTACCTACGCCACTATGGTGCAAGTCTTAGGCTCAGATAGAGACAATGCGTGCGCGTTGAACAGATGACCCGATCGATGCGCCGTCGGTAAAGGCTTAAACCTGGATCTGTGCGGGCGCACTATAGTGCATTTGCTTTAAGTTGAAACGTGAAAGAAGAGAGAGAGAGATAGCACTATATTCCACGTGCCAGTTGGTAATCTTTAACTGCCTAATCTCGAAAATCTTTACTAATTGAAACTTACCATTTAGGAGAGCAAAGGTTTCCTCGTTTCCCAACACCCATTTGTGACAATGCGAAAGCCAGCAAAACAAGGAGACTAAATAATATATCAGAGTATTTTCCATATTTCACTGACAAAATTGCCAGTTTTCACATTAATATTACATGTTGTATTACTGATGCTAAGAGACTAGTCAGTGGAAGGTGACTGTCAGCCCTTGAACCGTCATTAACACACCCTCCCCCTCCTGAATCCGCTAGGTAGCAGCAGAACGTCATGTTTCAATTTAAACCTCACGTACTGTAGGGTGAATAATTTTTTGTCCGGTGCGCTTACATAGTTTGTAGAATTTCCCACACATCTTCAATGATTCAGCAAATGACACTGTGAAGACTGCAAACAATAATACCTGCATAAACAGTCCGAATGAGTGTTATGCATACAGTAATTGAAATGTTGGCACATAATTATGAATGAACGTGGATTTTTACCTTATAGTTAGTGTTCAAATAATTATAACCCCAATAAAACAGGTTATATTTGTTGGAATATTATTTTAACCTTCCCGATCTCAACTCTGGTCCAAATCAGAGGGGACAAAAGGCAATTTTAGATAAGCTTGTGAAAAATGGTAGGTTAAGTTGAAGTATTAGATTTATCACGTCACTGAGTAATCGTATGCTTTCACGGCCGGAGTAAGAATACTGAATAATGGATTCTTCCGGACTGATAAGTCGTGGTCTGCTGGCATTTTCATGTCAAGACGTTTCGTCCACATCTACCATGCCACTGATGATGTTCCCACAGATGTGGACGAAATCTCTGGACATCAAAATGCCAGCAGACCACAGCTTATTAGCCCGGAAGAATCCCCTATTCACATTATTACGTCATTGTTTATAGACGCCTTTATGGCACGCGAGCATATTGTAGACACTCGTATTCCTGTCTAAAATCTTTGGATTATTAACTGTACATATGATTTGTGGAAATGAGGCTTGCAAGAACAACAGAAACTGTTTGAGAGGTGTTTATTAATGTACAATTTTAGTATGCGTGTACATATGTATGCTTAGGGTCGTGTGCATAGTTTTCCACCACAAGCACTTGGGCAGCACCTTCTGCCAGGCTCACAGTCTCTGTCACTGCTACAGAATGTGCCACCACATACACCAGCTTGTCCTTCTATTGAAGGACACTGTGAAGTCATCGCCTGTGTTATCATCACTACTGTGATGATCAGAACTATCAGCATGTATCCACGGAGCACAGCCATTCTGCAAAAAATATGAAATAAAAACCTGATGTTATATTCATATGACCTTCTCTATTCTCAAGAGCAGAGGAAGAAAACTTCAAGCGGTGTGACTTATTGGAACGAAGAGCAAGACTATCAGTTTGTCTGACAGGCAAGAGCCGTATAATACCATGTTGCCTAGATAAGCGGCGCTATGAGTGCGGAACTGGAGGGTTCAGTCAGTGTAGCGCTCTCGATGACAATAACATGGCCAGTACAAGTAACACGGAGCAGCCAGTGTTTCTGTTTGGTCCTGTTATAAAATTAGTTAAGTTCAAACCCCGAACAACCTTATCAGACCACAATCTAACATGCAGTCTTCGATCACAAATTTTCCAGATATTGATAAACTAAACAAAAATGAAACAGGAAGTATTGCAAAATGTCTACATAGTTTTGTTCTGTGTGGCTCTCTTCTAATTTGCAGAAAAAATGACATGTTCTGTTGTGTTTACTTTATAACAAGGTGTCCTTCACGTAGACCAGAATTATTATATACTTTATTGTAACATAGAGCCAAAATTTGTTTATAATCCGTGACTAAAGATGTAATTAAAAATCGGCATTAATGTTAATAAAATGTTAATTGTGTTATTAACACCAGGTATGTTTCCTGTCTTTCCTATATTGTTGCATCCTGCATATCTCGAGCTATGTTCTCTTCCCCTGAGGCAGCAGTGCAAGCACGGTAACGTCACACGCTGAACTAGTCGTCAGTGCGGGCATGTTCAGCTCCGTGAATGACGTCACATCGGCACAACCTGTCCTCCCCTACTCTGGAGTTTATATTACAAATTAAATTCACAAAGTAATTCTTAAGTCACCGAGCGAGGTGGCGCCAGGCAACGTGTACGACTCGCATTCGGGAGATCCCGGGTTCTCACTCTCACTTGGGTTTTTCCGTGGTTTCCTTTGTCACTTAG
Organism: Tenodera sinensis; assembly: GCA_030765045.1. NCBI lineage: Eukaryota > Metazoa > Arthropoda > Insecta > Mantodea > Mantidae > Tenodera > Tenodera sinensis. The sequence continues at coordinate 175,805,889 of CM060963.1, read as the reverse complement.
GCGGATGCTAAGGTGCTTAATTTCTTCATCATTTTCATTTATTTCCTTTCCTTGTCCTCTTGCAGGTGTGCTTTCAGGTTCGTGGTGTACGACGGTATCGAAAAGATGAAAAGGATGCTTGCGCATTATAACTGCTGACCTGGGCGCTAGGTGGTATCGTGCGGTCGCTGTCTTCTTGTGGAGGGACAATTGTACTACACTGGACCCACAGGATGGTGGCTGCTCGGCTGGCCTTGCGCCAAGATAAAGAGACATTGGCACACGTTAGGAACTTCTGTGCGTCTCTGTGGTCCGTCTGCCTGCAACCCTGTGGCATCCTGCGGTTCCCTCGCTTCATCCCTTCCTTCTGGGGGTTTTGGAATAATACGGTCAGTTTGCAACATACTACGCGAAGCCAGGCCATATTTGTTAATAGACACAATTAATCTTTTCTCTTTTCTTTTCTTCACATTTAACTTGTAACAATTCTTTTTAATTTGATATGAGTTTGTTAACTTGCAGAAATTTTTCACGCGGTAGTATAAAGGGCATGCGCTATGCATGTTACGTGAAGCACTTTAGTATAAAATGATTTAATTGTGGTTCCCGATTTCACCACACATTTGACTGCACTTGTTACAAAAAGTAAAACATTTTCTTATTTTATGCCCTGTGGCCACAAAAGAAACAAGCTTTGATCAAATAGTTGCATATACATTGATGGTTAACCTTCTCAATTACTTCCGCCGTAAGAAGAAACATTTTCGAAGGCGTGTGAACTTCTAACGTACCTATATCAACATTTGCAATATAACGCCCCTCTTTATTACTTGTCTCTCTATTGAAATAGGTAAATATATTCTTATTTCCCACAATATCGCGTATTCTTGCTATTGTGTCTTCATGCAAGTAACTTTTCCTAAGGGCAGATTCATCTGGGATGTTCTGTCCCGTAAATTGCTGCAGAAATTGCAGTAATGTAGCATTATTCAATTTTGCTAAAGGAATATTGGCAGAAACCAACGCTTTACAGATTTTTTGGATGATTCCCGCGTGCTTTGACTAAGAAGCAATTGGGTTGTATTACTTTCCTTTGTACGTGCAATATACGTGCAAGACGCTTATCTGCACTCACTTTAATTTCACACAACTTGCAAAACACTATTTTTCCATCAGTAGAAAACACAGTCACCAATACACGTGTATGACGTAAAAATGCGTTTAAAAGCAAAAAAAAACTGTAGAAAATTCAACAAAAAGTGCATTTCCTAAAAAAATGATCAATAGACATCAAAACACCAAAAAATACAACAATAAAATGCAAAATAAAAGTAGTCAATACTGATTCATTTTTAAGAAAAATGAATTTATATTGCATTTTGCATTATTTGTGATGACGCAGAAAAACGATATTTCATCAAGTTCCCAGCCCTAGTTATGACTATTATTATGCTCGAGCATGAATTAAGTTTAAAACATTTATAAAACGTTTTTAAAATATTCCACACTGCATGGTATTATTGTCACGGGTGTCCGACATTTTAAAGTATTTGTTATTCAGTTTTACATACGAGAATCGATAATTGCATCTTCAACTGCGAAATTATTGATTTTATTGTTATGTTGTCCTTGACAGAATGTTACAGAGAGTAAGCTTTAAGAGTACACTTTCGAAAAGGAGGCGACAAATTTAATTTATTAGAATGTTATTTAAAATACTAACACTAATTATGAAATAAATCAAGTAGCTTTATTGCATATGGGAGAGTCATCAATTTCGCTTTCAACTGCGTAGGAACATGGCGTAGAATTGATCGCTACATATGGATCGTTTGGTTGGGGATTACGAGTGTCGTTATGAACTGGTGCACCTTTGATTGGTCGATATCGATATTGTTACGAAGAGGTAGATATGAGCTCCATTACAGTGGTGTACAAGCGGTACACTATGGCATGGTGGAGCACAAATAGCTCTTGTTTTCCAGTAAGCATTCCTAAATTACGCATTTTGTGCCTTCAACTTTCAAAACTTGCCTGAAGTTTTACTTAAGACATGTAGTTTTAGCATTATCATTTTTACCCTGACAGATGAATAAGGAAAATGCGCTGTCAAAACTTCTGCAATGTTAAAATATATTCTTATTTATAACTATCACAAGAGTGCGTGAGGTGACGGAACCGAGTGTTGATCATGTGGGTTATTTTACACCAAGGTCGTTCTTCCTATGGCACGCAGGTTACCAAAATGGTTCATTACTCTGTTATCTCTTGGGTCATGTGTACTCCTAATGGTTTGCCATAAATCTTGCTGTAATCGCATTTGTCAACAAAACTACAATCTGCCCTATATGGTGTGGTCGGTAGGCACGAATTTATCTTTCCGGACACTTGAAATGAGCACTTAATATAATACAGGAATAGTGTTTCCAGAAAAGGTGATTCTGAAGTATGTTTAAGTAATGAAGAGTTGTTTGTCGACTCCTATACTTAAATGTGTTTTTGTTTTAGAAATCTCTATCGAAATAAAGTCCATTTCAATAAAGATTTGCATTTCAATTCAGATTTCTCTGCTTGCTCGTTGTCCCTACTTCGACTAAATTTCATAAGGGATCATTACCAGAAATTACCTTTGGAAATTACACCATAACAAATGTGTACCTATATTAACAAAGTAGAAACAGATTGTGTTTTTAAAATCTTTGTTACTAATCGTTTGTAAAATGTCAACAGAAATTTGTTAGAATTTCATTGTAAAGAATGAAAACAATAAACAAGGTTAATATAAATTCATGTTATTAAATAAACTGTTTTTCAGTGGCTCTGAGTAGGACAGTTTCAGTATCTCCTTTCATAAAGTTGGTAACTAAAACCTTCAAAAGTAGTTTTAAAGATCGTGTTAGTTTCATCCACGCCTTTCTATGATAGCGGCAGGTGGCAACGAGTGCCAAGGAAGTGGCAAGGAAAAACCGCGCAGCCTGTTCGGAGGTTTTTTGCTCTCCCGTTATATAACCCTCAGCCACCGTTGTGGGTATTCAACCATCATGGCGTTCTAAATTTGTAATGCCACCACCCCCATCAACTAACATAGTTGCAGAACTCCTACGAAAGCAGTGGACAGTGATTGACTGTGGACCAGGGAGGTAGCTGTCTATCTGTTTGCTCATATTGCCAAATTTATTAATACCAACATTTTGTACCGTGCATTTTCCAGTGTAATAACCAAACAGGTTCAGATTTATATGCTTCAGGGCGCAGATTTATGTACTTTTTACAGATGTAACACTTTCCTTTATCTGTGAACCCTCGTGATGTATTTGTTTTTGTTTTGGGAGCGTAACTAATAATGTTGATTGAAAATCCTTCACTTCACAACACTTTAATTGGTGTATCTTGTAATCATGAACCTGCCAGGCAAATTTTCATACATTTGCTTTGATTTTTCAGGAAATAAATTCTTGCTTACATTCCTCGCCTTCTCCAGGGTAACAGGTGTGGAACTATATTACATCTCTTCAAATTAACTAATAAACATTTGTTTTCATCTTGTAACATCAATATCTGTGACCTTAAATCGGTTATTTACTCGTTATCAAAGCGCATCTAGACTACGTATCGAGAAATTGATTTACCACATTTTTATTTTCTTTCGTATGCATCTAAATATTAAATATTTCTTGTATATCTAAATGTAGAAAAACTATTGTACGCAACTCTCATATAATAGTTATTAAGGCGCTCGCCGTTCGCGTTACGCGTTACTCGTTACTCCCATTATAGGCTCATTACATAAATAGTTATACATGTGAAGTTTGCTTCTAGTATTTCCTTACAGTACGTGCAAAGCACTTCCAAAGGGAAGATCAGTATGTTACGGAAAACTGTAATAGGTGGGTAGGGTTAGGGTTGTACAATGGAGGAGATGCCTCTCGTAGTTGGACCTATCATGTGGCTACCACCCCTAGAGGAAGGGATGAGATGAAGGAACCACACGAGGCTATAGCCCGCTGGCAGACATACCACAGAGACGCGCGGAAGTCCCTCATAATTGCAGGCTCCAAGTTTCGTCCCAGTACTGGAGTCACCTTGACAGGACGATGAACGACCTGTCCACCAAGCAGCCTTCTAGTGTCCTTGGGAGTACTCTTTTCTTTTAACAAGCACCGCCATACGCCATGAAATCTAGCAGTACACCCGAAAGATGAGAAGGAAACGGAATGAAAATGGAATCTTTGTAAACCAAAACCCATCCCAACATTCACTTAATATGCCACAAGAAGTGTTCGAAGAAAACCTCTCTCCCAACCCAAACCATTCTCTACACCCACCCCTTTTTCACAAAAAATGGCCTAACCATTTTGATTAAAATAACATATGTTCAAGCTATTTTCATGACAAATATAATCTATATTTTAAATTTTCTGGGAATAATCTCTGAAGTCGTCTTTACAGACATTTCTGTGATGTGGTAAACTGTAAGAGGAAGACAAAAACTTACTAAACAAAAAATTAGATTTTATCGAAGCACACAATTTATGTTAAATAAAAGTTTTTGTGGCGTTAACCATATCCGAGATATTCTTTGTTGTTTGGTTTAAATTTTCAGATATTTTATACTTTTTTTTTTAGCTCCAAATATCTTGTTTTCTTTCTTACTTGTATTCATGCCAAGAGAACAGAATTTCAGTCATCACATAGTGACCTGCTTTGTAAAGTTTTGACTACCGCTTTAGGTTATTGTATTCTTATTATACCTACAACGATGTGAGGAAATGAATAATGAAGGTTTATGTATATTAACTAGGAATTGCTAGAAGAATAGCGTCTATAGTTTGTGGAAGAGTGGTTTGAGAACGGCTTATGTATGCAATAAACTAGGATTCGTTTTTCTTAATCCGAAAATATTGTATTGGATATATCTATTAGACCCATTGTAAATAATCACTTAACATTTGGTCGAAGCAGTACCGTCCACCCCTAATTATTCTCCTCAAAGTGTGGGGATGTAATGAACCAAATCAAAAATCGAAATGTCTCCTTTATATTGAATTTTTCAAAAACGTTAAACAAAAAGGTGTATTAGACAAGTATTTACAAAACTTTAATACGCAAATGTTTAAGAAGCCTACCTCATACTCAGAGGCGTTAAATTATAATTACGAATTCTTTCGTTTTGTAGGTACAAACTATTACCAGGTTATTCTTTTGTTTAATCAGTGTCGCCAACTGTACCCCATACATCGCTGAAAACTATTTATTGCACATTAACATCGATTAACAATCAAAATAGTACTCCATTTCAGTCTGACATGTTTTTAACAATTGTTCTTTTAATAACTAATGTATTTTTCCGGAAGAAAGGTTATTTGTGAATGTTAAAAATAAAGTGCGATTTGTTTGGGGTTATAAACTGGTTTCCTGTTATAACAAGAGAAGATCAAAATTAATGTAATTCTTGGCTTTTGTTTTCCTCAGTTGACGGTGCTGAGTAAGGCAAACTACACTAATCGCAACTCATATGTTTTAGACTATTTGTTATTACATTACATTTTCTGGTCAAATCTTTGCGATGTAGTATTTCAATTCATATTATATTTATGAAATAGTTCAGATAACTATCATTCCGCTCAAGAATTTATGGTTAGGTCCGACGTCTTATGATACTGCTTTTATAAATTTGTCGGTAACCTTGCTCTTCTGCACAAGTTTGACCCATTGTTATTCTAGATCTTAAATCATAGTTTCTAGTATAATTCTGAAAGCGTGAGAAGCACAAGCAACAAGCACATATTTGTATATCCCTTATCTAACTTTTATAAACAGCCAAGTTTTCAAAACTCCGCGCGCAAACATGCACACGCATATGGAGGAAAAAAAATGAAGAAAAGAAGGAAACAAATAAGGTAGCAAAAGAAGAAGAGGAAGTAGCAGCTTGACTATAGTAACGCAAGCAGAGCTGCCAGTCCTATTAATTAATAACATTGCATTATGCAACTAGTTAGCAATGTTATGCCTTCTTTTACAAGTTAACGCTTAGGAAATGATCAATGCCTTTACGAGTGAAAAAAATCTGATGTGTTACACTCACATGATTTTCTTTACTCTTGTACTAAACAGTCTTACAAACTCTTATTCCTCCATCTTCTTCATATTAGTGGAGATAAGCATTAGCAGAAATTACCGTATTACTCATTGTCTTTTACGTGCAAGGAAATATGGAAATAGAGTACGTTTTGCGCTATATGAAGTCGGTATATGAAGACCTTGATATTCCGTTCTCTTTGCACGGCCAAGAGATAAAAAAGTGAATAACAACCTTCCATTTGAGAAAAGCTTAAGTGTTGCAAAGCAAGCACAAATAATAAGAGATACCTTCGAAATTTTCCATAACAACAACAAAAATGTATTTGGACATAACTTGCGTGTTTTAACGATATTACAGTTTTGTGTAGTAAGATTTGTTTCATCTCTTACGGTTTACCAGTTAAGCAATAGTCATCAAGAGTAAACAGGACTACATGGACTATATCCAGAAAATTCAAAATAAACGTTTCATTTGCCATAAAAGTATCTTAATCAAATCGTTACAGTAATTTTTGAGAAAATAAACATTTCCGAAAAATTATCCATGTAAAGAACAGTTTAGGGTGGAGGAATTTTCTTCAAAATCTTTGTGTCGTATCCTTGAAGGGTATTAAACTTAAATACGAACTTCGGTTTTTAACTAGCTTTTAATTTTTGAGTTATGCTGTTCACAGACAGACAGGCATACACACACACACACACACACACACACACACACACACACACACACACACACACACAGACACACAAACACGCGGGCCTTTTTTTAAAAATGCTATTTTGGGGATTTAGGTAGGCTCAAAACAATTCCGTGAAATCTCGACATCGAAGAAATTTTGGGTAGAATACTTCCCCTACTTACTACATGTACGCAGGAAAAAAAAAAAATTTAAAAAAAAAAAAAAAAAACGCCGGTGAGTGGCTCTGTGGTGGTTGGTATGCTATCCTTCAAATCCTGAGGTCTCGATTCGATTCCCACCTAGAATCGGGAATTTGTCTTAAACCATGACAATTTCCATTTCTCTGTAAGATCTGGAAGTATGAATAAAATGTGAATATGTGTAATAACCAACCCAAAGATTAACACAACTGCAAGCGATTGGATCGTTCTAAAGGCAAAGAGGCACCTTGACCTTAGATGTTAAAAAGTGGAATATAGAAAAGTCAATGTAGCATTATATTGAAGTTTCTTATGGTGTTTGTTGTGTAATACGATTGCATATGTAATTAATGATCTACTTCTAAATGTGTTTATCAGTATACGAGACTATGAGGGAGTGCCAAAAAAGAGAACGATCTGATGTGTTACATTCATATCACACTCTATAACCATTAACACATATTACTTTTTCTACTTCCTATTCAAAGTAGGGAAGTACTGTCCCAAAAACTGGATGTCGAGATGTCACAGGAAATATGTTTTGAGGCCTTCTAAACCCCCCCCCCCCAAATTTTTTTAGGAAAAACTACGTGTGGCACACACACACACACACACACACACACACACACACACACACACACAGAGAGAGAGAGAGAGAGAGAGAGAGGGGGGGGGGTGTCTGGTTGTGAACAGCATAACTCAAAAATGAAAAGATGTTTAAAACCAAACTTGGTATTTAAGTTCAGCATCTTCCAAAGACTCGATATCAATATTTTCGTAAAACCCCTCCATCCCAAACTGACCCTAATGATTTTGATTAAAATCATAATCTCAGGATAACTGTTATAAAATAAATGTTTATATTAATTATGTTAATTAATAGTTATACTAAGATATTCTGTGTAAATCTGTATGCCTTATGCTAACTATAACGTTAATGTTACAGAATTAATGTTACCCAGTATAATGGGCATGATGTTTGAACAAAGTTTTAAAAAACACCATTAGTTTAAAATATTTTCATGAAAAATTATACACCTATCTTGAATTTTCTGGGAATAGCCTTTAAAGTCATTCAGAGCCACTTTAGCACAAGTATATACGTGTGGAATTAACCATTTTTGAGATATTCCTTGGTATTTGTGTGCATTTTAAAATACTTATACTTACTTCTCTCAAATGAAAACACTGTTTTTTTTCTTTCTTTCTACTCCTAGACATGTAAATAAAACGGGATTTAAAGCAATTACATAGCGACTCGCTCTTAATATATATGACTATCGCTAAAATTCGCCTGTATCTACAACGAAATATGCAATACGACAGTTTCAACAAGTGTTAAAGCTCGATTAACATGAAGTAAATAGAAGAATAATTGTTTATAAGTAAAATTTGTACAAAAGTGAGTAAAGAAAGTCATTGAGAGCAATATATAAGATTATTTTTTCAATAAAATCTTATATATTATTGAATTCCTGTCGTTCTGTCGGAACGTGAACCACAATCTGATATGTCGAAAATAAAAATCATTGTGTATAAGATGGCACTTTTCTGCTCTGGTTGTCGCAAATACCGCATTGTGAAAGATTTCGAATCATAAAAAAAGAACAGTACAGTTTCAAACAGGCACAAAAAAGTTATACGTACACTTGTTTACTGCAGCTGATGTCAGGGGTCGATTGCACTCTAACTGGATGCTTGCTCCAATACGTCTTCACGTTCAGTGACGAGGAAGTGCTCCAGCACGTCTTATATGCTGTGGCAAGAGACTGGATTTTCGAGGTTGCAGAAGATGTACATACATATATACCTATGAGGAAAACGTTCCTTGCGGGGGTTCACAGTTGCAAGCTGTACCTGTTTCTACCTTTGCTTAGAGTGGGAGATGAAATGTATAGGTAGCAGCAACTAAAGTGACCATATGCTCTACATTTCTTCAACTTGTGCTAAATTATAAGTCCGGATATCCGCAAAAACAATGAAACCGTTCTACGTCTTAAATTTTCTACATTGTTCATTCTTTTACTTTTTCACAGTTTGTATTCTAACAGATTCTATGCTGCGCCATGCCATAACATAGTGTTAATACGCCACTCTAATGTTTAACATTATATCCACCTCATCATAACAATCCACCAATCAGAGGTGCACCAGTATATAACAATCCTGCTGTCCACCAATCAAAGGTGCACCAGTTCATAACGACACTTCTATCCATCAATCAAAGGTGCACCTGTTCATAACGACACTGCTAACCACCAATCGAAAGCTCCATCTGTAGCAATCAATACTTCACCATCTACGCACATTCCTATGCAGCTGAAAGAGAAACTTTCGGCTCCCGTATATGAAATAAAGTTTCCCTCTTTATTTAATAATTAGTGTTAATATTGTAAATAACATTCTATTAAATTCAATTTGTCTTGTCTTTGTGAAGGTCTACCTTTTTAAAGGTGGTAGCATATATACTCTGTGTCATTGCGTCAAGGCCAGCACAATAAAAGTTGAATACGATTCTCGTATGTACAATCGAAATAACTAATACATGACTAAAATCTCAGACACTAGTGACAATAACGTGCAGCGTAGAACATTAAAAACATTTTATCAATATTTTAAACTGGACTCATGTTCCAGCGTAAATAGTCGTATGAGACTGAGTGTAAAGGCAATTATGTTCTCGTTGCATAATATACTAATTCATACAAACATGTATAGGATAATAGGTATTCCCACAATATTAACAACAATAACAACAACAACAACAATAATAATAATAATAATAATAATAATAATAATAATAATAATAATAATAATAATAATAATAATAATAATAATAATAATAATAATAATAATAATAATAATAATAATAATAATAACAATAACAATAACAATAGTCATAATATACAGTAATAGACAAACAAACCGAGTGAGACGGCTCCACAGTAGCGTATGACGCTCTGATTCGGGAGGTCGTGGGTTCGATTCTCTCGGCCAATCTTCCTGACCCTTGGGGGTTTACTGGGTTACCAGGAGAATGCCGTGAAGGATAATTACACATCCCTTGAATTTCCTGTCCTTTCGTTAAATTTCATGTCATTTACGTCCTCTTTTCAGGGTTGTATGTCGGCTGCGTTGCGAGGGGGCACCTCCCCTCTTGTCTGTAAGTGTGATTCTCAGTGCCCTGTCTGTCCTACGGTTCCGAGTGCAAACTTCGCGGCGAGATGTAGAACTACCTGTAAACCTGTCGGGACCCTCTGGATTAACGGACCTGACTCAGCCATCTAAGTTGTACAAAAATGGCGTCGGCTGATGGGGGTGGTTTATGAGGTGTTTCCATACCTATCCTTCGTATTGTTTTCTATGCCTTTGAATTATTGTTTCTTATAACAATTCCTATGTAAGTTTGTCTTCATATTAGCAAAGCGAGTGTTTAAAAACTTTTATTTGGGCAGTATAGGGAACGAATAAATCTAATAACGTGTTGACTGTGCCGTGTGTTTAACCACGTGTTCATGTTTATTGTGTTTCATCTAAGGCTATGCTACGTTAGCCGTATAGTGTGGTTAATTTATATGTTTGCAAATACAATTTGTGTCACGATTACAGAGGTGAGAGGTTGTTGAAGAAAAACTGTTCCAGTAGTGTACGTTAATGTAGTCATACCTCAACTTAACCTCAAACATCACAATGCCCCGTAACTGTTGCATTCCCGGATGCAAATTAAAAATCAGAAACTTTCAGTTAAAACAAGAGGTAAATTGAAACGTAACGCTTGTAAATTCTATTTAATTACTATAAATTGCAGCGTTATGTGTGTTGCCGGTGTGCATATAACATGGTGAATAGTGAAAGACAATAATTTCGAGACGCCGCTCTCCTACAGTTTTACCCGTGTAAGTAGTATGCTGCTTGTATTTATACATTATCTTTTGTCCTAGTAATTTAAATGTGTAGCTGTAGTTTAGAAGAAATGTGTTATGTTGCTGCATGTAAAACCGTAGACTACAGCAAAGTTGGGAAAATGTTTACAAAATCGGCCGCTCGAGAAAACGAATGAAACATAGTGCAATGGATGCAGTTTTTATTGCTGATTACGATTTTGTAAGTTTTATTGTGCGTTCAAGCTTCGTTTTTTATTTATAAGCAAATATCGCACGTGCGATGCAGTGGTTTTATTTCGCTTATGCGGCGGATATTTAGCTAATAAATGTGTATAAACGAGTATAATATATACTAGAATGGTTGATTAATGCACTTACATTGAAATTATTGCATAAACACTGCCCAAATTGTAAATATTTTGATAACACAGGACCCTGTCACCCCACTCATATACATACACTAACCTAACCTAACACAGGAAAAACGAAAACGAAGCTTGGCCGGCAAATAAAACTTTCAAAACTGTAATCAGCAATAACAATTTCAACGTAAATGCATTAATCAATCATTCTAGCATATATTATACTCGTTCATAAACATTTATTTTCTAAATATCCGCCGAATACGCGAAATAAAACCACTGCATAGCACATACGAAATTTGCTCATAAATAAAAAACGAAGCTTAAGCGCATAATAAAACTTTCAAAATCGTAATTAGCAATAAAAACTGCATCCATTGCACTATGTTTTATTCGTTTTCTCGAGTGGCCGATTTTGTAAATATTTACCCAAAGTTGCTTTACAATGCTGATTTAAGGTTACGTATTTCATATATGTATTCATTTACAGTGCTGTTTTACGGTTATTTTTAATATTTCATCTGCTTTTGTGGATTCCCCCTGTAAAATAAAGTGTCATGAAGTGCTGAGTAATATGTTGTTGCAAACTGAGTAATCAATAGTTTTCAGTAATAGTAAAAGCAAATTTCCACCCTAAAGCTTTTTAATTCAGTAGGTAGCTAATTATTCTAAATGGCAGCATTTGTATATCAGCCATCCAGTATAGTATGTTTTGTGTACGTATATAACATTATGTGCATTGTACAAATGTGACAAACAGTGTAAACAATTATTAATAATTCTGAGTCAACTCAGTGTCAACATTTCTGTTTTATTTAAGTAACATGCTGCTTGCAGTTTTGTCTATCTTCTTTGTAATTTGAGTGTGTAATGCAGTTACATAATGGCATGTAAAACTGTAGATTGCATGAATGATATTTAAGGTTATATATTTCATTGCCCATGGGTTATCGTTTAATATTAAATATCGTTCTGTTTTGTTTACTTGAGGTTATGTTTAAGACAGTGTTTTTGTGTCTAACACAGCCCATATTCACAAAATAGGCGTGTTATTACACAACATTTTTATTTTACTGCGTTGAAACTGTAGCCTGTAGACGAGGTGTTTATAAGTAGTTCCCACCATATAGGCCGCCATCTTGAATCACAGTGTCAGGTCCGGTATTTAGGAGGTCCTGAAACCTGTAGGGACACGCTCTCGGGGGTGTCCCATCTTGACTCTCCGGCCGCCCATTGGGTACTATCATCTCATCTCATCCTTCCCGGAGTCTGACGTACAAAATCTCAATCAGCGTGATAAGTGCGGAATCCCCTATATGTAATCAATCAATCAATCAATCAATAGACAAACACTGTACGATGAAATAAATATTGTTCTATTTCATTCATTGTTAATAGTGATTGTTTGGGGATATATAAGTGCATAATTTATTTACAATTCATCCAATTCACAAAAATTAGTTGTGTCCCTAGGTTAAGTTTATGTGTCCCGCCAGAAACCTGTGTAACTGATTTTACTTTCTCTACTACGTATAGTAAAGTAGAGGAAGCATTGTATTCCACCCAAAAATTCAATGTCGAGATTTCACCGGAAATATGTTTTGAAGCCCCCTGAATAAAAAAGGCATTTTTAGAAAAAGGTCTGTGTGTATGTGTGTGTGTGTTTGTGTCTATGTGTTAGTCTGTGGACAGCATAACTCAGAAACGAAAAGTCGGTTAAAAGCCAAAGTTGGTATTTAAGTTTAACGCCTTTCAAGGGTGCGACACGAAGATTTTGAAGAAAACTGCTTCACCTTAAACTAGCCTTTACATGGAACATTTTTCGAACATTTTGATTTTCTTGAAAATGGCTCTAACGATTTTGATTAAAATGCCATATGTTTGAGATATTTTTATGGCAAATGAAATGTATATCTTGAATTTTCTGGCTATAGCTCTTGTAGTCGTATTTACTCTGGACGACTTTTGCATAATTGGTAAACCGTTACAGATAGATAAAATCTTACTACACAAAAATTTAGATCTTGCCAAAATACACAACTTATGTCTAAATACTTTTTTGGTAGAGTAAACCATTTCGAAGATTGTTATTTGTGTGAGTTTTGGAGAACGTATAGTTCTGTCAAATGGAACATCGATATTCATTTTTTATATATTAACCGTGCAAAGAGAACGGAATTTGAAAGCTATAAAATATTTTACTATCGCTCAAAGCCTATGTTTTCCCATATTGCCTTTGCACCCATAAGGAAATAAGCAACAAGATAATTTCTGCAAATGTTTATCTCATCTAACATGAAGATATAGGAATAATAGTTTGTAAGAATGGTTAGTACAAGAGTAGGGAAAGCCATGTAAGTGCAACACATCAGATTTTTTTAAAGTCAATTTTAGCATATATATATTGATAACAAATTTTCAATTTTAGTGTTTACCACTATAAAAATTTATTTTCCAAGTTTTTAAAAATGAAAATAGAAAAATATTACAATATAGATTACTAACTAATGTACAAACTAAACTTGTTTGTAGTAGGTATAAGTAAAATTAATATAAAATATACCTTCCACTGTATCCAACACCGATCAAGAGAAGTTATCCTGAGAGTAAGCTGATTAAAACTCACGTTGGCGTATAGTGAGTGAGTGGGAGTGAGTGAGTGAGTGAGTGAGTGATTGATTGATTGAGTGAGTGACAATAAATGTGAATTTTTAATTAAAATACAAATTTTAGGATACATTTGCATTAGTACATTGTTTTTTAGTAACAATAACAATATGAATCGTTAAACATAATACAATGTCACATTGCTATGACTGTTTAACAACAAGAATGCGAATTGTTAACTAAAATACAAGTTAGGATACACATTACATTAATACATTGTTATGATGTTCTAACTAAACAATCAGAATGTGAATTCTTAATTAAAATACAATGTTATGATACATTTATGTTGATAAATTGTTGTGACTATTCAGGAACAGTAACGATATGAATTGTCAATTAAAATACAAAGTTGGGATACATTTGTTTTAGTAGATTGTTGTGTCTATTCAAGAACAATAAGGATGTGAATTGTTAATTAAAATAAAAAATTGTGGCTACTCAATAAGAATGTGAACTGCTAATTAAAATACATAGTAAGGATACATTTACGTTATTACATTGTTATGGTTGTGCAATGAAATAAGAATGTGCCACGTTAATTAAAGTACAAATTTAGGATACATTTACATTAGTATATTGTTATGGTTATTCATTAACATAATTAACTAATTGTTAATTAGAGTACAAAGTTAGGATGCATTTATATTATTACATTGTTATGGTCGTTCAATAAGAATATGAAGTAGGGTTACCATATCATGTCAAAAATATGTGGGAATTCAGTTAATGACATTTATTTTACATACTTTTCATTTCCTTTGGCCTTTTTCAGGAAATCCCTTTTACAGATGATCCTGTCATAACATTGAGCACCAGTTACATTTTTCATGTTGTGTATTATGATCAACATTAACTTTACATTTTCGGCAGCAAGCTTATTTCGCTCTCTGTCCACTGAACATTTAGCAGAGAACATATTCTCTCTACGGCTGCATCATGTACAGGAATGGCAAAATAGTGTTGTACTACTTTCAACAGTTCAACACACTCAACATTATTACTCACGTATTCTACCATTTCTTGGCAACAGTTCCCTGCCAGTGTTGCAGAGTTCATCTTGCGGTAAGTTCTTAAAGCACTTATTTCATCAAAGAGTACACAGTCATCAATAACTTTGTTAACACTTCTTAAAAATAACACAGTTTTTTCCACCGCTTGCCACTGGTTCTTTATCCAGAGTTATCCATTGAAACACATACCACTGTAATGGGTCATCCAATTATAACTAACAGTCTAAAAAGTATACGTATCACTTTCAAAGACTTTAGCTAAATTTCCATCATCACGTTTACAAATAACTTCCTTTACTTTTAAAGGGATAAAGTGGTTTTCTGCCCTAAGTTGCACCTATAATTATCTTTTGGCATCCTGATCTCTATATGATATATCGGCAAAACTAGTCAGTCCAGGCTACAACAAGAATGTGTAGGTTTCGTTCAGTGGAAACAAAAACCTTACGGTGAAGCTTCACTTGTTTGCAGATCATGGCGTCTTCACCACAGAGCACAAAGAAAGAAGCAAAAGTGATGCGGCGTACAGGTGCAGTAAACTTTAAGCAGAGTTCAGCAAATACCCGCTAAAGGACATATAAAGCAATTGCTAAAGGCGCGGCGTGTGAATTCATTTTCAAAATGAGTTGAAGTGATAAACAAATAATATATTTTTACTGCTAACTAAAAAACGGGTGGTTTCACAAAATATTCGAAAACTGAACGGGAGTCGGAGAAGGGTCTGAAAAACGGGTGACCCCCGGTAAAAACGGGTGGTATGGTAACCCTAATATAAAGTGTTCATTGAAATAAAATACAAAGTAAGGGTACATTTACATTAGTATATTGTTGTGATTACTCAGTGACATAAGATCATAAATTCTTAATTAAAGTACAAAGTTAGGATATATTTACATTAGTATATTGTTATAGCTATTGAATAACAATAAGGATGTGAATTGTTGATTAAAATACAAATTCATAATACATCTCTTTAGCACATTGTTATGGTTGTAGATAACACACTTCTACCTGACAGCGATTTGGGCAGCATTGGTGTCCAGGTGGACAGTCGCGCCGCAAGTTGCACCCTTTACCACTGCACGGTATACTTGAGAATGGAGGACAGTCTAGTTGGGCCGATGCTGCCGTAAGTAATGCTACTATTACACAGGCTCGAAATAACAGCGTCATCTGGAAAAAAAGTAGAAAAGGACATAAGTTGCAATAGACTACCAGCGTGAGAAGTAAAGGGCGGACACTTTGTCATACCTTTATGGACTGATTATATTAACTGTAGACATTGCGTCACATACAATTGCAGACCCGGGACCCAAAATCATAAACACTTTAGTCGCCTTCCTATTATTTTCTCTATTTACGAAATAATGTATCATATTTTTTGGTCATCGATGTCGAAATTCAAAGAGTAGCACAATTATCGCAGCATTTCTTTACTAGAAGTATAACTCAATCAGGGTCGCCAACTCGTACGATAATTATGGGAGCATACGATAATGTTAATGTTTGTACGATGCTTGTCAACCCGTACGATAATTATGGGGGTGTACGATAATTTCAATATATGATAGTTCGATATCGGCGAAATATAATTTTCACTGGTTTGTCACTCCAGTGAAGTGAAACTAATTACAAATAACACCACTTTTGTCCTCATTGTCTGTCTCTACCCCTTAGCTACTAAGCCTGCTACCCTTTATCCTCTTATTGCCAGTGTGCCCAGGTCTGATAATCTCAAAGAAGGAGGCACTGTTCAGAAAATTGATGATCAATGTAGAAAACTCGGAATACGTGCTATTCCGTTTGAAATAAAGAATATGCCTGAACCTGAACCTGAGTGCTGTTAAACACATGTCACCTTGGTGGAAATACTGCTTTCAAAGAACTAGCGGCCTTTGCATTATCAGTGGTTTCCTTGCCCTACAGAAGTACTTCTTGTGAAAGATTTTTTTTTTCTAAACTGGGTTTAATAAAAACCAAAGTTAGAAACAGATTGGCACTAGATATGGTAAATGAACTCATTTTGTCGTCTCAACTTATGAAAGAACGTGGTAGATCTTAAAATCTGCAAGTCACCGGGAAGATGTTAAGGTTTATCTCAACAACAAATTTGTGCAATGCTGCAACGGTTGAGGAAGATGAACTTTCAGATGAATAGTGCGAGAAACATAAGTGCTAAAGTTGTAATATTTGTTGAGGTCATCAATCTTATAAGTGGATATAATAAACATCATTACTCTTATATTTTCATAAGTATTATACTGGTATGTTTATTGTTGTAGCGTTTGCTTTATGATGTACGATAATTTTGAATCCAAATCTATAATTTTGAGTGGCTGGTAGGATAATTTTACTTTTAAATGTTGGCAGCCCTGAACTCAATAAGAGCTCAATTGTTTAAAACAAAATTGCACGCTCGGGCTGAGTTCGGGCTTGGTTGAGGCTGGACCGGACCGGGCCGAACTTAAGAATGTCGGCCCGTGCAGACCTCTAAGCAGAGGTTCATTAGCAACTTAGCATCTAAGGGGTTTTCTAAATCTTAACCTTATAATTCGTGAGCGTTGGACAGGAAAAGGTACTGAGTTAACACAGAAACGCAAACAAAGGTACACGTTCTATAAATAGAACAAAACATAATGTCCCTAATTTTTCATAACTCCAAACGTTTCGACATACATAAATTCAACTGAAAGTAGTTAAATCAATTGTATTTTTATGATCAGATCCGGTATCACTACGTCTAAATAAATGGCATCTTACAGCATGAAACAATACTGAATATTCTTGGGCCACTATGCTATTTCGGTACTTGTTTCTCATTTGCATTAATCTATATTTATTGGAGAACATTTTCCTGCATTCCTTTGACTGGTTGAAGCCACAGAGAGGAATTAATATTTTCCTCATGTGTTTATTTTTTCTTTCTCTGACCTTACCACGTTCTCAGAAGAACCAGAATGTTTTCATCATCACAATCTACACGTGCTGCGGTCAAGGATATGTTCCTGTCACCGGTGGGAGTTATAGTTACACATCTCACCCACTGCAACACAAATGGTTATATTATGTCTTAACACCCTCCAGAAACGCGCAGAAGTGCCTATAAGTCCAGGCTCGAAGATCCGTCCCACAGGTGGAGCTATCTAGACCTAGAGAGTGCGATTAACGACCCGTTCGGCCAAGCAGCCCTCTAGTGTTCACTAGGAGTAGTCTTTCCTTTGTGATAGCATCCGCGCTATCTGTCCGGCACCGCCGTACGCCAGAAAACCTTGAAGCACACCTGAAAGATGAGAAAGCAATGTAATGAAAAGAAAATAATAAAAAAGAAATCTGGTAGATGAGAAACCGCACCAACATTCGCATATAGACCAGGGAAACCCATGAAAAACCCAAGTTCAGAGAGGACGGTCGACAGTGAACGAACCCGGGACCTGCCGGATGTGAGCCTCAGCGCTACTGGTGGTCCTCCGTGGTCTAGGGGCAACATGCTAGCCTCTGGTTCCCGAGATCGTGGGTTCAAACCCGGGGGAGGGCTATGGATTTCTTTCGTAAAATCCTTAGAATGACTTCCTTCGTAAGGGAAGTAAAACCTTTGGCCGCGTGTCGTAGATTTACGGCGCCTAAAAGGACATTTAGCCTGATATAGATGCCTTTGAGCAATATTTCACGCCCAGTATAGAATGGGACGCTCAAAACCATAGCAATTAAGGAGTGTCCATAAATAAAAAAATCTTATATGTTGCACTCACATGACTTTCTCTACTCTTTTACAAACTGCTCTTACAAAGACATATTCCTCTACGTACTTCAGTGAGTGAGTGATTAGGGTTTAAGGGCCCGTCGACAGCTAGGTCATTAGAGCCTCTCTAAATACTTCATGTTAATCGAGATAAACATTTGTAGAAACTATAGTCAGAAAATTCGAAATATGCATTTCATTTGCCATAAAAATATCTTAAACATATGGCATTTTAATCAAAATCGTTGTCATTTTTGAGAAAATCAAAATTTTCGAGAAACTTTCTACGGAAAGCGTAGTTTTAGGGTGGAGGAATTATTATCTTCGAAATCTTCGTGTCGTATTCTTAAAAGATATTACACTCAAATATCAACTTTAGTTTTTAACCGACTTTTTGTTTCTGAGATGCTGTTCACACACATGCACACACGCGCGCGCACGTTCACACACACACACACACACACACACACACACACACACACACACACACACACACACACACTATGTTTCCTTTTGACAACCAAATTATAAATGCTTAGTCAATAATTACTATGTATTACTAAATTTATTCCCTAAAGTTTAACTGTAACTCAGGGCCCTAATAACTCAGTTGTCGACGGGCTCTTAAACCTCACTCACACACTCATTCACTCACTCATTCACTCACTCACACTCACTCACTCACTCACCCACTCACTCACCCACTCACTCACCCACTCACTCACTCACTCACTCACCCACTCAGTTAGTCATTCACTCACTCACTCACTCACTCACTCACTCACTCACTCACCCAGTCACTCACTCACTCACTCACTCACCCACTCAGTTAGTCATTCACTCACTCACCCACCCACTCACTCACTCACTCACCCATCACTCATTCATTCATTCATTCATTCACTCACTCACCCACTCACCCACTCACTCATTCACTCATTCATACACTCACACACTCGCTCACTCACTCACTTATTCAGCTGTAACTTAGTTGCTTATTTAATATTTTGTTCCATTAAAACCATAACATTTTAAAGATCGCACGCATTTGTTTCCGTTTGACAAGTATATACCATCATCTACGAGTGATCGACATAGATTGTCTGGATGGCTCCGTGGTTAGGCGCTGGCCTACTGATGTCAAGGTCGCGGGTCCAAATCCAGCCCAGGCCGATAGTTTTTAATTGTGCTTAAAATCGACGGTTCAATGTCAGTAGATTTACTGGCATGTAAAAGAACTCCTGCGGGACGAAATTCCGACACACCGGCGACGCTGATAGCAATTGACAGCGTTGTTAAACAGCAAAAGAATTTTTTTAATAATCCAACAAACATGGCTGCCGCTAAGTAAGTTCATAGTAACTAAACTTTATGTTATCAAACCGAGTAGCACTTGTCCTACTAGTTTTCTACGATTAATTTTGTTTGCAAACTCCTTCATCTTTTCATAAAGTATATTTGGAGACTGACGTTCTAGTAACAATTATCACGAAAAGAACCACTCGTTAGCTTCAATTAAATTGTCGGAAAATTATCAGTACTGTTGATGTTTTCTTTCTTTTTTGGCATATTGCCACGATAAATGACCTGAACGAAGCACACGTGACTCCGAACTGGATGTCACGGTGAAGCGATAACGATGTCACGGCGTCTTCTGCAGATTATCTACCGTGGCTGCAAGGTTCTATGCCAATGCCAGTCACCTTCGTTTGGGTCCCCGGACATTTCGGCATTAGAGGTAATGAGATGGTGGACTTGCTCTCAAAGAGGCTTAATGTTAAAGGACACGAGCTCTTTTGTAGCCTGTGTCCTAGTAGTGTCAATTTATGAATAACCCAGCTAACCTGTAGGGGTCACGTTGAGCACTGGAATAAATGAACTGCTGTCAGTCAACCACATGAATTAATATCGGGTCTAGGCATCCAGGTGGTAAACACAGTGAGGTCCTTCGCATCTAATCTGATCTGAAGTGTTGGGCGTTGTGTTACGGGCCATTTAAACATAATGGGACTCATGCAAGAACCCTTATGAAGGAAATATGGAAGCAATTTGAAACCTTCTAACATGTAGAATACTATGCGAGTACGAAAACATTGCCATGCATAGATATTGCACATATCCCAGGCTTCTTTTATCCAGCAACATGGCCGTAGCATAGTTGGTAGCGCGGAGGTTCGATCCCCGGTACCAGCATAGGGATTTTTCCTCCACTGGGAGGTCTGGAACGGGGTTCACTCAGTCTCGTTAGGTCCCGTGGGCCCAATTGAGGAGCTACTTGATGGATAAGTAGCGGCCCCAGGTAGAGAAGACCGCATAACTGGCCAAGAGGGCGCTGACCACGTCCCACCCTCTA
The DNA here is from genome assembly GCA_030765045.1 of Tenodera sinensis. Lineage (NCBI taxonomy): Eukaryota > Metazoa > Arthropoda > Insecta > Mantodea > Mantidae > Tenodera > Tenodera sinensis. The sequence continues at coordinate 175,784,931 of CM060963.1, read as the reverse complement.
GTACTGCACCACACCAATGACGCTTGTATTGGGCAGAGGTAGTGGGCGACAACCCTTGGGCCTTCATGGGTTTACTTTACTTTACTTTTACATGACTCCATGGTAACGTGCGAGACTCCCATTCGGGAGGTCGTGGGTTCTATTCTCTTGGCCGGTCTTTTTAACCCATGCGTATTTTTCGGATTTTCCCCGAGTCGCTAGCGAATGCTGGAAAGGATAATTACATCCCCCGAATTTCCTGTCCCTCCATTTCACCTCACTTTACCTTTCATCTGCATGGTTGCTTCAGGATTCTAAGTGTCGGCGGGAGTTTTGGCATGCATGGCAGGTGCTTGCTCTCTGTAAATCCTCGACTTCCGAATCGATGGAGGTCTCCGAGTCCCGGTTTTCCCAGGGAGGCGGCGGAGAGGAGCCGGAGTACGAGTCGCCACCTAGGAGTTCAAATCTGTGTTAGGGAATCCTTTCTGCTGTCGTCTCTTTTCAGGTTCGACCACCCTTAATATCCTCTCACCTCACTCCTCCCTCCTGGGGGACACCCCGTCAGGATCATAGACACAAAAGATCTATAGGTGGAGATACTAACTCCCCTCTCCGAATCTTGTCTATTCCATCTAGGCTCTATTTCCTTGAATCTAAACATATAAGAAGGAAGAAGAATCAAAGATGTGCTCTTAGAGTAGGTGCTACTTTTAGGTCACTCAGTATTTCATCATCATCGTCATCATCATCATCATCACTGCCAGATATATTTTGGTCTCCAATAGGGGAAGCCAACATTCCCGGGACTCGATTTAAAAAGGCACGTGTTTAAATTAAGAGTGGCATTGGAGATAACATGTTTGAACAGATATTGTGTATACCTATTTTAATATGAACAACTCATGTAATGGTAAGAAATATGGTTGAATGTACGTGGAAGAGAAACAATTTCAAATTTAAAGGTCCTGGATTCGGTTCTCGGCTGCAGGAGGAGAATTTTTCTTTAGTCAGGATCTATTGCAGCTACTACTATTGCAACTGGAAGGGATACGGCAAAGTGAGACCTCAGGCTTGTCAGAGGACGGAGCCAGCGAAGCTCAAAGACGCGCAGAAGTCCCTAACAGTTACAGAGATTGTCACTTGGCGCACGAGCTAAGTGGTCCCTTTACCTAGAGAGAGGGCGACGAGGCGAACCTTGCGCCCCGAGCACTAACTTTCAGGAGAACCAGGGAAGGAGGGTTTTACGGGATGTAAGCATCTGTGCCATCTGTCCGCATCCGCAGGAACGTACCGCGTTACCAGCTAAACCTGAAAGATGACAAGGAAGTAAAATGAGAAAGGAAGAAAAGAAATTCGTGGAATAGAGAATCCACCACAGCATTTGCCTAGTCACAAGGGGAAACCACGGAAAAACCCAAGTCATAATGATCGGCCGACGGGGATCGAACCCGTCACCTCCCGAAATGTAATCACACACTTTATCGCGGCACCACCTTGTTCGGTGCACTAAACCCTGATTGCCGTATCAACACTTTCAATTAATTCACCAGAAATTGCCGATCTTTTAAATGTCGCAGCCTCAAACTGCTAATTAACAGAACTATGTTGTGAAAGAGATTTTACAAGCATTTTAAATATTTTTCTTGCCGATCCACGTAGCCGTGGTCGCTCGAGCGTGTCTTTAGCGCTCCGCTGCGCACCGGGTCGCGAGTTTCAGTCGCGCCTTGGACATGGCTGTGTGTGTTTGTGTGTGTGTCTAGAAGTATGAGTGAAAGAGAAAATGAGTATGTGTGGGAATTTAACAGAAATACATCATGACGATCAAAAGCCCCCTCCCCCAAAAATATTTTCCTTGTGCCTTGTACATTTTAACAAACTGATTGCAAATACAGGTCCTGGATAAATATCCAATATATCCAATATACAAGATGTTTAAAAAAGGTGTCCGATATTGCAACAGGAGTTGGGATTGGTCAAAACTAGAATAAATGTTCCTATAAATATATGCCCAGAAACAAATACTTGTTGAGGTATGAGCCATTTTGGAAAAATGTGCAATGTATGCTCATTTCAATAGGTTTGTCATACACCAATTAAATGTCCCCATAGCCAGAAATCCAATGGACTGAGGTCCGGCGAACGCGGAGGCCAAGCTACTGGTCCTCCTCGACCAATCCATCGTCCATTAATTGTTTGGTTTAAGCATCAGGATCGCTTTAGTCTCAATGTGTGCGCAGGAATTGTGGGTAACAGACTCCTAGGACCATACATTTTACCGAACAGATTAACAGGTGCTGTGTATAATCGATTCCTGCACAATGAGTTAGCCGTGCTTTTGGAGGGGTTGTGCTTGTGGAAAAGCGACGCATGTGGTTTATGCACGACGGGGCACCACCCCATTTTGTACTCATCATGCGACAATACTCTGTATAAACACACGCTCTTAACCGCAACAGATGTATTATGCATAGGTAACAATACATCACATCGCTTTAGAAGGTTACACGTGATTCTCAAACTGCTGCCAATATGTTGCATTAACATAAACTCGAAAGACGTCATAACCTAGTTGTTTGCAACCTTAGAAAGTTTCAATTGGGTAAGGAAACATACATATGTAAAAGTATAACAAATTTACCTCTGCTGAATCTCTTCTTGTTGCTGGTCGGTGGTATTCTACAGCAGTGGTAAATTAAAAGTTTGTGGCAAAACTTTCAAGACCATAAGGAGCTGATAATATCATATCACATTTGTTTTGATGTTGTAGGAACCACCTGTAGAACTCGTTTAGAGGTAAACATGACGGTTCCGGCAGTTTCCACAGTGAATTGAGCTCAAGGCGAAATACGCAATTAGATAAGCAGTAACTGCGTACATTAGTAGTAATATGATTCCATTTTAAAATATGTTGTGACTAGCGATAGTGTACACTCAATTTTATGCAATGAGTAGATAGAAAAATACGTGCTTTTAAGAATAGTGATGCAAAAGTGAGTAGCGAAAGTCTTCTTACCTAACATAAAGGAAGTTGACTTGGACTGCTATTTTCGCGAAACAGCTCATTTTAAAGCCTCTTGAATTCAAAACGGGCATATTAAAAAGATGAACATACAACGATGAGATATGTTCTTGCGCCCGAGCTGCAAATGGTAATGGCAAATTGTGTTGAAGTTGTGAACACCAAATTTTGAGGAACAATATCGTCTCAAGTAAATGGGCGTTATAGCAATGGTATAGTATTGTAGTTTTGTGCTCTGTGGTAGTGACGGAGAATATGGTAGTGTTTTCCTTCTTTGTAACAATTCTGTGAACCATCTCATGCTGTTACATGGCATCTAATTGATGTTTTGTCCCCAAATGGTATGAGAACTGTAGTTTAAGCATGCACCCAGTTACATGCAAGAATTAGTTATTCCTTGCCCCCGTTATTGAGTAACTACTTTTCTTACTTTTGAATCATTATCATAATGCAAACATTACGGAACAACAGAGCTACAGTTGTTCAAAAGGTGGTCTGCGATGCACACGGCGCACTATGGGCGTCGACAGACTTTCTTTCAGGGGGCCCCCCTCCTGGTAGCCGCATGTTGGAAATTTTCAATCAAACAATATTAATTCACTATTCTGTTGTCAAAAGTTATAACATTTGTTGTGGATAGCTGTATTAATTTGTAAAAACTGTTTTTACATCAAAATTAAAACAACAGACCAATAGTCAGTAATTGATTGCACATTATACTCAGTCATTTCCAAAGGAGCCCCCCCCCCTTGTCCCCCTTCACGACGCCCATGCGACACATCCTAAATATACAAGTAATAAATTTACATAGCAAGAAAATGTCACAACCTCGTTATTCAGAAACCTGTCCCAAGCGATGCTACATTTTGGGTCGTATATCTTTAAAGCGTGAACATATTTTCATTATATTGGTGCGGGTTTTATTAATTTTGTCTTTACCTAGCAGCGGGAATATAGCAGCAGGAATAATGTTTTTACTGAATGATGAAATAGTGTGATAGCAGACGCTACTCTTATCTTCAGGGTCGATGGTTACAGAATGGAATGCATAAATCAACGTTCCTTTATCACAACATATTTATTCGTTAATTTACACTTTTAGCACCATATTAATTATTCAAAGACTTTACACAGGATAAAAGTTTGGTGAAAGTTCCATGTTCACACACTACCAAACACACGTCTTATCATCATGAGCATACAGACGCCAATGAAACTAGTCCTTTGGCGTCTTCCTGACGCAACACCGCCATTCTTTTGTATCCATCCGCGCAACAGTTCTCATTGGTTGAACACGAAGTGACAAGAAAACATTGGCTATCTTGAATATTGAAAAATAAGTCCCTGATACACCCAAATTAAAAGAATTAGAAATTTACACACTCTTACAAAAATATTTACATGAACGATTTTCTATTGATCAATATTCTGTCTCAATATGTATACCATCAACTTCTAGAGCAGGTCTGGGGAAAAGTACTACCAAGGTGTCAAGCCATTCTCCTACTTCCCCACCCTTCGTGACCACCAAAGGCGATAGGAAAAACCGATTCCTCCTAAAGTGAGTATGTATGTGCTAGTAGCTACTGGAGGCAAAGAGGGGAGGGACCAGGGTTGCCAACATTTAAAAGTAAAATTATCGTACCAGCCACTCAAAATTATAGATTTGGATTAAAAATTATCGTACATCATAAAGCAAATGCTACAACAATAAAAATATCAGTATAATACTTATGAAAATATAAGAGTAATGATGTTTATTATATCCACTTACAAGATTGATGACCTCAACAAATATTACAACTTTAGCACTTATGTTTCTCGCACTATTCGTCTGAAAGTTCAGCTTCCTCAACTGTTGCAGCATTGCACAAATTTGTTGTTGAGATAAACCTTAACATTTTCTCGGTGACTTGCAGATTTTAAGATCTACCACGTTCTTTCATAAGTTGAGACGAGAAAGTGCCAATCTGTTTCTAACTTCGGTTTTTATTAAACCCAGTTTCGAAAAAAAAAAAACTCTTCCACAAGAATTGCTTCTTTGGGGCAATGAAATCACTGATAATGCAAAGGCCGCCAGTTCTTTGAAATCAGTATTTCCACCAAGGTGACATGTGCTTAACAGCACTCCTGAAACTGTCAGGTCAGGCATGTTCTTTATTTCACACGGAATAGCACTTATTCCGAGTTTTCTCCATTGATCATCAATTTTCTGAACAGTGCCTTCATTGAGATTTTCAGGCCTGGGCACACTGGCAACAAGAGGATAAAGGTAGTAGGGTTGGAAATGGTTGCTATGGGGTGGAGACAGACAATGAAGACAAAAGTGATGTTATTTGTAATTAGTTTCATTTCGCTGGAGTGACAAACCTGTGAAAATTATATTTCGCCGATATCGAACTATCATACATTCAAATTATCGTACACCCCCATAATTATCGTACGGGCTGACAACCATCGTACAAACATTAAAATTATCGTATGCCCCCATAATTATCGTACGAGTTGGCAACCCTGGGAGGGACTACTCTGTTCACAACTTCGGAGTACTCTGCCCCTCTGTCTAATAATAATAATAATAATAATAATAATAATAATAATAATAATAATAATAATAATAATAATAATAATAATAATAATAATAATAATAATAATAATAATAATAATAATAATAATAATAATAATAATAATAATAATAATAATAATAATAATAATAATAATAATAATAATAATAATAATAATAATAATAATAATAATAATAATAATAATAATAATAATAATAATAATAATAATAATAATAATAATAATAATAATAATAATAATAATAATAATAATAATAATAATAATAATAATAATAATAATAATAATAATAATAATAATAATAATAATAATAATAAATTCCAATAGTCAAGAGAAACGAAAGCTTTTGCTCAATGCCTTCTCTTTGTCTTAACTTAACTAAAGACCAAACTCTCTACATATCCAATATAAAGCATAATGTAACAATCAGAAAATGACTTATTTTCCTCTCTACTTCTCACTAATTATAAATACTCGGTAGAAATCGTTTGAATACACAATTTATTACAAATATAAACAAGAGTGGACAGGTGGCTGGCGTGACAGTCAGCTATTTAAAATGTAGGATTGTCAGTGCTAGGTTTAATATTATGTACTTTTTTCAAGAGGAAAGGATTATAAAAACAAATTTGAAGAAGAAAACATATAATTTAATAGAACCTAATGAAAACTGTCGATTGAAGAAACTTATGGAAAACCGTGTCTTAGTTCCTGATTTACCCCGCAAAACTGCTGTTATGTTTGGGCTATTCGACATGACTGCTTGGCTAAATACCTTCATAAGATTGGCATACTGCCATCACTAGATTATTTATTGTGCTCTGAGGAATTGAAACGGCATGGAGCACTTGGGTAAATGTATCTCTTCGATTGGACATGACTGCTTGATTAAACATAAGACTGGAATACTGCCATCACCAGATTGTTAATCGTGCTCTGAACAAGTTGAAATGACTTGGAGCATCTGGCAAAATGTATAACTCTTCGAAGTAATGAGGACGTGACCTCTAAATACTGTGGGCGCTGATGACCTAGAAGTTGAGCGCCCTTAAACCAAATCCAAATCCAAATCTAAATACTGAAAGGCTAGAAGAATGACTGTTGTTAACTCCTATGCATTAGAAATACACACACACACACACACACACACACACACACACACACACACACACACACACACACACACACACACACACACACACACACACAAGCGTTTTATTTATTCAGGGAATATTGAAGCAGATATTAGTAGTCATGTCTCAAGAATGTTTAAATAAAATTTATTCACATTTATTTACAATTTAAATATAATGAATATACATAAGTACAATAATGTTAATTGCAATCTTCATATTAGTGCTCTCCAGAAGTCTTCGTTCCTCCCCATTCATATTACGGCATCCCTGAAAACAAAAGCAATTAAACTGTTGTCCAGCTGGCATTGTTTCAAACGACAATGAAGATAATGTGCACACTAGAAAAGTAATAATTGCAGGCAACGAAAGATTTCACTCTGTGACTCCGTCTGTTAAACATAATTTAATAACAAGTGTTTGTTTAAAAAATACTTGTAGAAATGTTGTTACTCTTAAATCCCACATGTAGCTACAGTTTTTTTAAACGTTCTCCAACGTAGTGTCATATCGGGCTAGTGTTAAACTTAATGCTTAAAGTGTGACAACTGGTAATTACAAACCGGTCTACTGCGTCAAAATGGCCATAATTAACAGCAAATACCTACTCCCATTCCCAGTGTCATGTTAGAATTCTCACAGAAAAGCCTGTTGCAGATACGCTATCTCTTATTTCCGGAAGGTTCTCCCTCAACCGAACATCCTCGCATGCAGAAATGGCATCAACTTTTCCACTTTATTTCGCTCCAACTCCAGAACTGTTGCCCTGTTCGCAGTGTGCATTTATGATCGTTAGATATCAAAATGTTCACGTTTTATCTGTTTTATACTTGGATTAACGTTACTTGCGTATTCTGACAGCACCATGGGCATGTGTTCCGCGCGTGGTGGAAGTGTGGTCAATCGGACTGTTGTCATAACAACCAGGTTTAACCATGAAGTAGCCAATAGTCTTCTAGACACACAATTCCATGGTGAACGCATGCCGATGGAACTGTTAGAATTCACAGGTAACGTTAATTCAAGCATGATATGAACATTTTTTTAATTGTGCAACGTGCATCTTGCACTGCGGAACTTTCCCATAAATATTGGTTGTTTCGGAAATAAATACTTCTTTTTGGGAATGAAAGTTTGGATCTAGGTACCGAGATGGTGTCGCGGTAAGGTGTGAGGCTCGCATGTGAGAGGTTGGGTTCGATTTCCGGCGACCACTCACTCTGATCTATTTTCTTTTCTTTTTTTTTTCGGGTTTCCCGATTCGGTAGGCGAATGTTGGAGTAATTCTTTTGCCATTACTGTCCTGTTCCATTTTATGCACCCATCATTTCCTTCATCAGCATCTGTTTCAGGACTGAAGGACCAGACGACCTTATTCTGTGTGTTGTGACTGGGCGGTGAAGGTTTCTCCCTGGCGGCGGTCGGACTGTTCACTAACCGGCCCTCCGAGTGCTCAATGAGCAGGTTCCTCTTAAGGGGACAGGTACAGTTTAAGGGGTATAAAATTAGAGATATTTAATAATTAATGCTTTTATATTCATCTACCATAAAGAGTTGCAATTGAAGTTATAAAACATAACATCTCCGTATGTAAGATGGACCCAACTTCAATTTCACAAAATTAATTTACATGTCTAAGTAAATTATTCAAAATGACGGCATCTATGCTAGAACTACGGTTTTCCTTAATATACCATATTTAAAGATATTTTAATTAGATTTGTTTTAAATCTTAAGCTTTGCTTTAGGAAAATGAGCAGAATTAGACTTCTATCTGCATAAATACTATTATAAATGTGTTTCAAATTAGCAAAGCAATGTTTCTAGATAATTTAATCATAAACTTTTTTTTTAGAAAACTATCACACAGAGGAGTATACTTCTAATAGCTCCCCTAGATTATGTATACAGTAACATGCTCAAAAAGTATCATATAATCCCTTCATTCGCTTTTGAACAGCGTCGGAATCGGATGCATTCAATCGGGAAATGTTAGGGACCACGTCCATGCTTGCGCACGTTCGTCTCTTGAATTGGTCCGGATCTGGTTAGCAGTACTGCAAATAATCTTATTGATAACTCAGGACAGTGTGATGAGATGAACGTTACATCATTTGCTTAATTTGCAGACCAACAAATTTAGTTATTAAGAGTAGTATGTTTTCCAGCTGGTTAGTACTTCCAGGTACTAGTGGCACACTCAAGCTATACCTACGTGTTTTCTCCTATAGGGTGGGATAAGTTGTTGAGAAGGGTAAAACTGGCGGGCAGACCTCGCGATAAGGAATGTCGAAGTCATTGTCATGAAACTAGTAACAGATGGAGGAACCAGTCACCGTTCTTACGTACCCGAATATTCATTATTTGTGTTATCTACAACTCACACGTTCATAGAGAAGGGACGTATAAATGGGTTTAATCGAGGATTTAAAGCTTATCCTTGCATTTCCAACATATTCATTATTTATTTTAATGTGTAACTGAATGTTTTTTACAAGGGTAATGACCCCAGACTATCTAGGCCAGCAAGTCAGATATTGAAGTACGAACACGTGGAGGCAAGCGAATCGTCTTTAATGACAAACGTTCATTTAATGGCGCAGTTACGACCGTGCAAAAACACGAGGTTGTATGTTGTATTTTGTGTTTGTGGGAAAACTGTTAGATCAGGGCTGGGGAACATTACTCCGAAGGCGTGAGTGGAGTAATCGCTCCCTCCTTAACGCGTAGCACGCGTTAGGTAGAATCGGTTTTCGCTTTGCTTTCCCCAGTTTTCCGGTTTGATGGTGGGGAAGTAGGGGAATATCTTCACACCAGGTAGTACTGTTTGCCAGGCCTATGTTTGGAGAAGAGAAAATACAGTTGACACACTGAAGTGGATACATATTTAGGTACCAATTATCAAATTATCAGCAATTATACCCCTAATGTTCTGTGTGTGCGCATGTGTGTGTGCTTTGTCATGTAGGTACGTATATGTCTTCAAATTCGTTTGAGGCGTTTTTGAGAAAATAGAGAGTAACAAAGATAGTGTGGAGAGGGGGATTTCTTAGAAATGCTTCAGGTCGCTTCTTGGGAGTTGTTAAACGTGAATACCAAATTTATTATTTAACCGACCTTCTTGTCTTTGAAACAGACCCACGGACGGACATACAGACAGACAAAACATGCACGGTCATTTTTCTAAGGAACCTCAAAAGCTTGTTGGTGGTTAGCAGTGTCGTTCTGAACAGGTGCAGCAATTTTTGGACGGAATGCAACACTTCCTCTTCTGGCAATATGTACAGTTTGGGGAAAAATTAAATGAATGTATCTACTTTTCACAAAAAGTTAAAACACAGAAATAAAATAAGCGTTATTCTTCTATGAAAAATGAGTAATCAATCATATCCACTCTTCCGAGTAACAATTACTACCATTTATACTTTGGATCCGGCCCGGGCAACTGGTGCTCACTGAATGCAACCTGCTCCAGGCCTTGCACTGATAATTATATGTTCTAAGAATGAAGAATGAAGGTCGCTCAAGGTATCTCGCGAGTCGCCCAGGTTTGCTCTGGATTGCACACAATGACGTGAAAGGTTTCTCCTTTGTTTGGCAAAGGCTAACTGATCTTATCTGCCACGTATAAAATGGAAATGTCCTCCAACTCACCTTCATATTATACTGCAATGTCTGCTGCCACAAGATCCCAGAGTGCAGAGGCCACCACCACACTCACTATCGCTGTAGCATATCCTACCCCCTCCGCAGGAACACGTGCTAGTCTGCACGGGAATCCCACAACCAGCTGATCTACCCAAGTACTAGAAGCAAATAATTCGCACAAGTTACTAAAGCAGACCTGACATTGTACAGCATGAAGTGTCCACAATATATGTTGTGATTCTACGGGTACTTTGATGATGATGGTGGTGGTGGTGGCGGCGGCGGTGGTGGCGGCGGTGGTGGTGGTGGTAGTGGTGGTGGTGGTGGTGGGTGATGATGATGGTGGTGGTGGTGGTGGTGGGTCATGATGATGGTGGTGGTGGTGGTGGGTGATGTTGATGGTGATGGTGATGTAGTTTCAAGGGCGTTCAACTACTTGGTCATCAGCACCCTTATAAAATGAATCATACAAAAACCAGAGATAAACTTTAATATACAATAAAAATACTAGTAAAAGAACAAATATAGATAAATAAACCAAACTGATAAGACAAAAGGCAGAATTAATAGTCTACAAAGAGTTCCTAAGGTATGACACATTGATATCTAAAATTCTAAATCCTTATATTGATGTTTGCCTTGTTCCAAACTTTAAAACTCTTTCGACCGCTTGTTTCTGGTCCACAGAACCTCTGCAAGACTGACTGGCAGCTACACAGAGTCCTGAGGATACACCAGGAAAACACACTCCTGCAGCACGTTACAGGCCGACAGAGGTTTGTCACGCGGCAGATGGAGGAGCAGGGACTCCCTTAAAATGGTAATCATGCGTAAAATTGCAGAGGATAAAGCTTAACCGCACCAGAAGTATGTTAAAAGTAAGATGGCCAGAAATAATTATAAATGAAAAACTTTTAAACATAACACAACAAGAAATAAGGAAATAAAGAAACGTAAATAGGACTGGATAGGCCACATAGTTCGGCGAGGAAATTAGTGCATTTCACAGAAAGTAGTGGATTGGAACCCCAAGGAGACCACAAGGGGAGGAAGACCAACAGAAACTTTGAATAGATCGGTGGAAAGAGAGACAAGCCGTGTGGAAAAGAGTTGGAGTAAGTAAAGGTACTTGCTAAAGGGGACACAGCTTATCGGCAGCTCCCAAGAGTTCAACATGGCCGACATTACACTAAACAGTAGACGAAAGTACTCCAAAAAGCAGTCCTGCCAAAGTATATAATAAAGGCATTTCTAACCTCAAATATCACAAAGTTAAAGTAGCGTGCTTTCAAACGATAATAATGCTTGGACATCGTTAACACACAGCACAAGAACGTACTCACCTTCGGAAAATCTTGTTTTGCAATCACTTCCGAACGCTAGATATAGTAATATATATGTAATGCACTACTGTGTAGCGAACACAAAAATAACAACAGTCACTACAACTGCATATACTGCTCTAAAAGAATTCAAGACAAAATCACGCAAGCACGAGCAATACGTCCACATATTAGTTCATTAATTAATATGGCTTCTAAACAGAATCTTGTTTTAAAATCTATCGGTTGGCCTCTCTGCAACGTGTTCATAAACAAGGGTTTCTGTGGCAACATAACAGATGCAATAACTGTGGCCGTAGCCTTACCATGGTTATATGTTACGAACAGCTGGCGCTACTTATGCAACCTAACAGATGGAATATCACCAAATATAACCAGACTGCATCATAATGGGGGAAATAACAAGATTATTTTTGGGGGTATCTAATAAACTGTGCCCAATATGTCAAAAGAGTGACATGGAGAAGTCCTGTGTTGCGTGAAGGAATAAAAAGGAGTTGGTGGTGATGATGATAATGATGATGATAATTAAAAAACCGAAAATGTTTCATTTTCAGCTAAAAACTCAGTCTCAGGGTTTAACATACACCACATCAGCAGCAGAACGTTCCACACACCCTCCTCACTGCTATGTACACGTTCGCTGAGAAGGTCTGTACGTAAAATGCCACCTGAACCTAAAAGGACGGCACGTATTGAACCAAGTGTAGCTGAAAACACTTGCTTGAGTTCATTCTGTCACCTATTGAAGTCTACCACTGAATTCTTTAACACCCTGAGTAGTTTGCTCGGTTTCATAATATAGGATAGGACGTCGACCTTGAGATCTTTAGTGCCAATGTTCCTTACCCCCGGGAGGAAGGATGAGGCGCGAGGAGACAGAGTTCCCGACCCAAGGAATCACAACAGAACAGTCCCTACTGAAACTCCTCGGCGATGGTTAATGCAACAGGCGTCACGCCCACCTGCGATATAGTACGGTTCCATAATTCAAATGTGGTTTTGATTGCTTTGGTTGCAGCTAGGTCAGAAAGGAAAACAATGAAATGTAAATTAACAGTAAACTAAGGTCCACTATTCACTGGCATACTATGATTACACAGTATTTATAAGACACGAAAAAAATCTCATGTTACGTAAATATTGCAGACAGTAAGTAAATGCAAGTTCAAACGAGACCATGGTTATGTCCATACCTGGACTTTTCCTCTCCTCTGGTGATTGGTTCCAAGTACTGTTCCCACGACGAGCAAGATCACTGCTAAAGCCAATACATTCTTTCTCATAGTTGTCATCTGGAATAGAACATGACACGTTATGACTTTTATCTTAGCATTAACTAGGTCACACCTCCATTTCTTAATCTCCCTGCGTTCACCTGTGATATGTAGAAGTATTGTGTTTCCCTCATTCCACGTTGAGATTATATAGTAATTAAAAAAAAAATCTGATGTGTTGCACTCACATGACTTTCTCTACTCTTGTACTAACCATTCTTACAAACTCTTGTTCCTTTATCTTCTTCATGTTAGTCGAGATAAACACTTACAGAAATTACCTTGTTGCTAATTTTCTTATAGGTGCAAGGGGAATATGGGAATACAGTAGGCTTTGAGCGATAGTCAAATCTTTTAAAGCCGGTCGCCATATGAAGGCTTTGAAATTCCGTTCTTTTTCCACGGCTAAGAGATGAAAAAGTGAATAACGACCTTCCTTTGAGAAAAGTATAAGTATTGCAAACTCACACAAATAACAAGGAATATCTCGAAATGGTTCGCACCAAAAAAAATGCATTTAGACATAACGTGTGTTTTAACGAGATTTATGTTTATTGTACAGTAAGATTTGGTCTATCACGGTTTACCAGTTACGCAAAAATCAGTACTATATGGGCGACAGCCAAAAACTTCAAAATATAACTTCATTTGCCTTAAAAATGTCTTAAAACATGTGGCATTTTAATCAAAATCATTACAGCCATTTTTGAGAAAATAAACATTTTCGAAAAATTTTCCATGTAAACGGCAGTTTAGGGTGGAGGAATTTTCTTCAAAATCTTCGTGTGGCATCCTTGGAAGATTTGGTTTTTAACCGACTTTTCGTTTTTGAGTTATACTGTTGAAATCTCGACATCGAATTTTTGGATGAATGCAATACTTCCCCTAGTTACTATACGTAGTAGAAAAAGTAAAAATCAACACACATATATTGCATTCATATGACCTTCTCTACTCACTCTTTTAGAAAGCATTCTTACAAAAGCTTATTCCTCTATAATCTTGTTGATATTCATTGATTACATATCGGACTTATCACGTTGATTAGGATTTTGTACGTCAGACCTCGGGCGCAAGAGATGAGATGATAGTGCCCAACGAGCGGCCGATAAGCCACAAGAAGGTGCCCATCGAGGCTGGATTCCTACAGATTTACAGGTAGCTCTTCATCTGGATGCAAGATTCGCGCACGCAGTTTATCATCCTAGTTTCGATTGGTGCTTCCTCAGGACAGATGACCGCAACGCCACCTCGGCACCGAGAACCGGATTAACAGAGGGCAGTTACCAAGCACAGGGAAGTGCTACCCTCACCATGGAGTAGACGCATTACCCTGACAAGCCGGATGTAAATGACATGAAATGAAAGAAAAGGACAACAAGTTTGAGGAATGTATAAATGTACCTCCCAGCCTTCGCCTGGTGATCCGGAAAATACCCGAAACACCCCTATGGGTCAGGAAGATCGGCCGCGGGAATCGAACCCACGACCTCACGATTGCGAGCCTCACACGTTATCGCGGAGTCATCTTGCTCAGTTACTTCTTGTTAATGCAGATAAACATTCATTCCTTGTTTACATTTGGTATGAAGTATAACAAAAATACAGTAGGATAAAGCGATAGTCAAATCTTTCCAAAGTCGGTCGCTATGCAACGGCGTTAAAATTCTGTTCGTTTTGCGCGAGCCCGAAAAAGAAAAAAGTATCTTATGTGTTACATTCACAAAAGGTTCTCTATCCGTTCTTCAACAAACTATTTGCAGAAATGATTATTACCTATTACTTTGTAAGTACAAGTGGATTAAGGTAATGTAATTATCTTAAGCTTTTAAGAGTGGTTCGCTATCTCTTTGCATGGTCACGAGGAAAAAAAAAAAAAAAAAACGAATAGCGACTTCCCATTTGAGAAAAGCAGAAGCAGTTGAAAATTCAAAGAATAACAAGGAATATCTCAGAAATCGTTAACTGCACAAAAAGTATGTACCTACTTGAATAACTTGTGTGCTTTAACAAGATTTAAATTTTTGTTAAGTAAGATTTTGTTCATCTCTCACGGTTTACCAATTATGTAGAAGTTATTCAGAATAAAGATGACCTCAGAGAATACTTCCAGAAAATTCAAGATATACATTTTATTCGTCACGTAAATGCTTTAAATATATGGTGCTTTAATCAAAATTGTTACAGCTATTTTTAAGAAAATAAAAATATTTAAGAAAGTGTCATGTAAAGGGTAATTTAAGGTGGAATATTTTCTTCAAAATTTTCCTGAGGCATCTTTTGATGATACTGACTTCAAATACCAAGAAGATCCTCCCATGACAAGCTAAAATTTAAGAAATTTTGATTTTCTCAAACATGGCTCTAACGACTTTGATTAAAATACCATATGTTTAAGATACTTTACAACAAATGAAATATACGAGTACATCTCAAATTTCCTGAGAATAGCCTTCGAGCCTTCTTTATTCTGGATGACTTTTGTATAATGATAAATCGTAAGAGATAGATAATATCTTACTATATAAAAATATAGATATCGTTAAGACACAGTTTATATAAAATACATTTCTTTTTTATAGAGATAACCATTTTGGAAGTATTTCTTATTATTGGCTTGAATTTTCGAATACTTACGGATTTCTCAAACAAAAAATCGTATTTCGCCCTTTTATGTCCTGGTCATGCAAAGCGAGTGGAATTTTAAGGCCATCACATAGCGATGTGCTCTTAAAGAACCGATTGCTGCTTAAGCCCACGATATTTCCATATTCCTATTATACCTACAAAGAAATACGCCATAAAACAGTTTCTTCAGATGTTTATAATGGGTAACATATGGTAGATAGAAGAATATGGTTTTGTAAGAATATTTCGTTGCAGAATAGACAGAGAAAGTCTCGTGAATGTAACACCAATTTTTTACCAAATTGCACCAATACATTCTCTTAAGGACAATATATTGCAAATTCGTTGAACATTGCCTGTTATGTTCAGCCATATAAGGTAATTCTGTTGTATGTTTTGAGAACCTCCCAATTATTATACCCTGTAAACATTATTGAGAAAGTGTATTTTTTCGCGTCCCCACCTAAAGGTGATTGTGATCCAAGTTATCCAGAAATTATAGGGAACAAAATTGTCTTAAATCCTAGGTCACTGACCAAAGACAACGAATCGCTGGAAATGTGACTTTCTACATTTTCAGCCAATTTAGATGAACATTTATTTTCTATGCTGCCTTATATAAACATTACGTGGTTTTACATTTCAGTATATCTCTTCCAGATTCGGAGTTATTAAATTTTAAAACTGAATTGTATTATTCTATACCAAGTGCTTCACAAGTTGCAATTTTAAAAAAAAATGTTCTTTCTTAAATTCTATGTCATCATAATTCACAGATCTGTCATATAACTTTGTTTTAATAGCCTTAGTCCAAAAGAAATTAATTTTTAAATTCCGTGATTTGAAATGTGTCGCTTTAAAAATTAATAACTCAAAAACCGTTCAAAATTAAAACAAATTATTTTTGTTTTGCAAATCTACGCGATTAATTGGATGAAAACTGCTTCTGTGGAATATTTTGAGAAGTGAATGTGCTGAATTTTTTCCCCAATAACCTCAAACTTCAAAATGAAAAGATTTTATTCTGGATTTTAACCGATATTGTATAAATAGAAATATTTATAATATAAAAAGTAAAAAGAGATTTTGAATTTATGTCCCTCAAGCCCTTTTTAAGGTTTAACGTCCTTTGACCGGTTAGGTCATATAGGACTATGAATAAAATGGTGAAATAATGCTCAAATGAGCCCGGAGTTCATAAGCTTAGAACTATCTGACATTCCACTTACAGAATAAGGGAAAACCCGCGGAAAAAGAACCTTATACAGGTAACTCACTCTAACTGAGATTCGAACTCTGGACCTCTTGGATATGAGACAAATACGCTTCCCCTATACCACAGATGTGGTTATAAGTATTTTTACTTTCTCTACTACGAACTTACGGTAAGTAGGGGAGGTATTGTATTCCACCAAAATTTCGATATTGATATTTCACCAGAAATACGTGTTTTGGGACACCCCGAATCTGCAAAAAAGCATTTTTAGAAAAGGGTCCATGTGTCCATCTGTGAACAGTATAACCCAAAAACGAAAAGTGAGTTAAAGTATTTGAGTTCAACATTTTCCAAGAAAGCGACACAAAGCTTTACAAGAAAATACCCTGACGCCAGACCATCCTTTACATGGAACATTCTCCGAAAGGCTTGATTTTATTAAAATGGCTCTAACAATTTTGATTAAAATGCCATTTGTTTAAGATATGTTTATGGCAAATGAGAGTATAACTTGCACTGTCTGGCAATGTGTTCATTCTGGATGTCTTTGCATAACTCCCAAATCGTAGCAGATTGGCCAAATCTTACTGCACAAATAGATCTTGTTAAAACACACATTTATGTCAGATTGCAGTTTTTCAAGAGTGAACCATTTCGGAGATATACCTTGCTATTGGTCTGAAGTTTGCAATACTTATGCTGCTCTCAAATGAGAGGTCGTTATTCATTCTTTTTATCTCTTGGCCATCCAAAGGGAACAGAATCTTAAAGCCATCACATAGCAACCAGCTTAAATATTTTACTAACACTTAAACCCTATTTATTCAATATTCCCCTAGCACCTACAAGAAAATTAGCAACAAGATAATTTCTGCAAATGTTTATCTCGATTAAGGTGAAGAAAATGGAGGTATAAGTGTTCGTAAGAATAGTTTGTACAAGGGTAGAGTAAGTCAACAGATCTGATTTTTAAAGTTCGGAATACAAGTGTACATTTTTGCGAGATTTATACTTAACCCTTCAAGAAATGAAGATAATATAAGCTCTTCTGAGATCCTCAGAATCTGGTCTACTCTAGTATAGCCTAACAGACAGTCATCTACTCACCTTACACAAACCAAATGTCTGTCTTGATATCAGAGCACTTCTGTGAGACGAATTACAGTCACGCTTTTTATACTAGAAATAAACCTTCATATTGTGCTGAGTTTTGTTTTAAAAACGCTGAAGAAGCAGTTTCTCAAGCACAAGGTCGATCATTTGCCCCAGGTAGTGTTTTGATAATGGACACGACTATTTTCTCAAGGTCACTAGTGCACACATCTGCAGTTTTATCCTTTTACACAGAATTACCCTGATTAAATAATACATAATTAAGTGTAATGTCATCCATAAAAGGGTATTATATCAGACACATATAGCAATATACAATATTAAAAATCTGATGTGTTGCACTCACATGACTATCTCTACTCTTGTACTAACCGTTCTTTTTTTTTTTTTTTTTTTTTTTTTTTTCTTTCCTTGGCCAAGAGCTCTATCGGAAGCTATACGGCCACACTAACTATAGAGGTAGTAATTTGTCGTACCAACAGTACGAAATTGAAAATATCATTAACCGAATGATATTGCGGGCACATTCATAAATGCAGGTTTACTACTAGATGCTAAAAGTAAGCAAAACGTGATTTAGTATATGATATAAAAATTCAGAGGAGAAGATCGGAGTAAAATAAAGAGTAAGAAAATATCAAAATCGAAAACCACAACGTTGTATATGACGAAAAATCGCCTGTAAAACGCGCTCATTTTTTATAGTCAATAAATAATTGATTGATACCGGAAAAACTATAATTTGGGAGTATAGGTCTGAATAAAATCGTTCTACCTTGTGTGCAAGGTTCGGACATCCTAATAAAAGATGGTCTAAGGTGGCCTCTTGACCACAGTTGCAATAAGGTGTGCTCCCAGAACCATAGCGGAACGAATACGCCGGAGTGTAACAGTGACCCACACGCATCCGCGAGAACAGTGAGATGAAGTGACGCGGATAACGTAAAGAAGCAAACCATGGACGATTGAGGGGCTGCAAGAGTGGAAGACAGGGACAAAAAACATGTTCTGTATTAGTAAAGGCTTCCCACTCCTGAATCCATTGAGAAAGAAGAGAATGTCTGCCAGATCTAAATAATTCCCGTGGGGGTACAGTGATTGGAAAAATTTCATCGGAAAAGCAAGCAGATTTGGCTAATTTATCGGCGATCTCGTTACCATAGATACCAGAATGACTAGGTATCCAAGCAAAGAGCACCCTTGAGATCCCTAGCGTAAGATGGAGTGATTTGAGTGCCTGTACATACCAACAAGTACTGGGTGATAACGAAGGGCTATGTAGTGTCTGCAACACACTCAAGGAATCAGTGTAAATATTTGCTGTTATGAATTCCGTATCTTTAAGAAAGTCTAGTACCTTGTAGATGGCGAAAAGCTCTGCAAAATAATTAGAGCAAAAATCCGGTAGCCGAAAGGTACGTCGTATTTCCAACTCTGGTGAGAAAAAAGCTGATCCTACCCTCGGAGGGTCCCCCTGACGTGATCCATCGGTAAAAAAAGTTAGGCGGCCATCTCCTGCCACAGGAATAGGAGCCTGGAATAATAGTCGTGCTCGGAAGTCTACAGGATAATCTAAAATGCGCACACAGGCCGTAACATACGTAATGGTATGTAAGCCTGTGACAAAGTCAAAAGAATAGCATGGGTAAGTTTCTGCACGTTGTAAAAACCGGGCGTGATTTGTCAGAAATCGGTAGGCTAGCATGAGTGGTAAGGTCATGACTTCCGTTTGAAGCCGCCCTTCTGGACAGCGTTCCAGTAACAATTGTAACTTAGGGAATAGTGGAAAAGTTATACTGCCCCAGCGGGCGAGAAGATAACGTAAAGCCACCACTGGGGCAAGATGTTTCAAAGGGGTGAGGCCTAGTTCTCTGTGCATTACCATTATTGGTGTCGAGTGGGCATAGCCCACTATAAGTCGAAGAAATCGATTGAGGCTGACTTGTAAGGGCATTAATGCACCTGCAGCAGCTATACCCCAGAGAAAGATTCCATAGGTGATCATACCCTGCACTACAGCCTTGTACAGGTGCAAAAGTACCTTGGGGTGGGAACCCCAGTTTTTCCATAATAACGCACGAAAGAAGTGGAGCTTACTGTCCAACCTATTACGTAAGCAAGAAATATGTGCCCGCCAGTTTAGTCGATGATCAAGTGTGATACCTAAGAAGGTGTATGTGTTAACCTCACGTACAGGTTGGGATTCCCAGTAAATTGGGGGAAGGCAAATGTGTCGACGGTTGCGGGTAAAATGTACCAGAGCAGCTTTCTCTTTATTCACTGTTAGTCCGTTAGAGTCAGTCCACTCTCTCAAGGCTTTCACGGCGTTATTTAAGGAAACACGAGGTTGTGCTACATTGCCACCAGGCACGTATAGTACGATGTCATCCGCGTATACCAGTAGTCGAGCATGAGGTAGAACCACCTCCGCCATTCCTGTGATATAAACCAGAAATAGGAGTGGACTAAGGCATGAACCCTGTGGCAAACCCTCACTTGTAGTCCGGGGTCCCACCAAAGTACCCCCAGAACGCACTGTAATGCGGCGATCAACAAATAGCTGATATAATAAGTTACAAAATCGCGTTGGTACACCGAGTTGTGTCAGCCGTTTAAAAAGTATGATCAGAGAAACACAATCAAAACCTCGTGCAATATCTAGAAAAAGTGCATCTAGAGTAGTATTATCTTTAAAGGATAAGTAGATATCTGTTACCAGAAGGGATAAGCTATCGAGAGTAGAGCGGCCTCTGCGGAAGCCGTTGTACCATTTAGGGAAAAAATGTCGATGTTCCAGCCAGTGATACAGCCGGTTGGCGAGGAGGCGTTCAAATATTTTGCGGGGGCAAGAGGATAAAGCTATGGGTCGAAAGTTAGATGGAGAAGTGGGAGTTCTTCCTGGTTTCAAGAAGGGGAGCACTGTGAAGTGCTTCCAGGTAACAGGCAGAATACCATAACTCAGAAAATAATTAAAGCAAAGTAAAAGTTGCTCCTTCCAGGAATGTGGCAGCTGCCGGAGCATCGCATAGGAGATCTCATCAGGACCAGGGGAGGTGGATTTAGTACCCGACAGAGCAACTACAAACTCCGACTGGGTGAAAGGATCCAGTAAGGGATCATCAGGTATGGAAACAATCGAAAGCATACAAGGTGGAGGAGGTGATATTGAATCAGGCGTACACATATACAAAAAACTAGTGAGGACCTCTGGTTCTAAGGGATTTTGTAAGCTACGTGAAGGTAATTCACCTCTAAAGGAACGATATAATGTCCACAGTTCCTGCATAGGAGTTTCGAAGGAAAAGGAACTGACCTTCCTTAGCCAAGCAAGTCTCTTTACTGAGCGGAGATACCTTCTTGTCACCGCTACCAGTTTTTTATAGTGTAGATAGTCCGCGAGGGATAGCGAGCGCCGATAAGTAGCCATTGCTTGTCTGCGTCGAGTTATATAATTGGTACATTCTGGGGTCCACCAAATTGGAAATCGTCGTCTCCTTGCACGAGGTACGTAGTAGGGATGAAATGTATCCAAGTAGGCATGTAGAATCTCCATGAATTCGGTATACTTATGTATCCCACGAGAATTTGACAGTAATCCTAAGCGTTCGTTAAGGAAATTTCGGAAGTTATCCCAATTGATATGGGACAGTCTACGACGGGGCATAGGAGGAGGTGTTGCATATTGTGAAGGGGAGCGATATTGCAGCAATATAGGGAAATGGTCACTTCCCCACGAATCGGGTAAAATGGACCAATTCCAAAGAGTAGAGTGACCAGGGCTGCATAAGGCCAAATCAAGTACTGTTGGAACAGTACCTGGTGCAGGAGTGCGTGTAGGTAAAGGATGATTTAAGCAGCTAATCTGGCGATGAAGTAGACAGTGTGCTAGGGAAGCACCTTCCCTCGTATCTAGAGAATTGCCCCAAAAAGAGTGTCGGAGATTAAAATCGCCTAAGATAATAAATGGTGTCCGCAAATGTTGGAAGAATCGATCCCATTGAGCCTCAGTAGGGCGAGAAGTAGGGGGATTATATATTGCAATAATTGTGAGGGAGCCGAGTAGTATTCCTACTGATTGTACGTTGGGTGGAGTATACGGGCACATGTACTCCGTAAAAGAAAGTGATTGATGCACCATGAGTGCTACACCACCGTAACCATCCGCGCGGTCTGAACGGACAATACGAAAGGAAGGTAGAGAAAAGGGTACACCCGGTTTCAGCCACGTTTCGCAAAAGGCTGCCACATGTATATTATAGTTACATAGGTGAAATGTGAGTTCTGGAAGCTTAGAATGTAAACTTCGGGCATTCCACTGCAATAAATTAAGCATTGTCGGAAACTAGAGTTTCTAAGGAATCGGAGATATGAGGAATGTCACAAGAATAATCGGTAATAAGCTTCCGAGCGTAATCTAGAATTTGATGCATTTGGGTTACCGACAAATGGAGCCCAAAGTCTCGACTGAAACATTCTGAGAGTTGCATGGCAGGGGCCACTGGTAGTGGCTGAATATCCCTAGGAGAAGTGGAGGAACGGTCTCTCGGTAACATAGGGTTGCCGTCACCTCCAGTAGGGGAATATATAGCTGAATGAGAAACCGAGGGGCATCTACCCGACGGAGCGTATAAAGCATCAGT
This sequence comes from Tenodera sinensis, assembly GCA_030765045.1. Taxonomy (NCBI): domain Eukaryota; kingdom Metazoa; phylum Arthropoda; class Insecta; order Mantodea; family Mantidae; genus Tenodera; species Tenodera sinensis. The sequence continues at coordinate 175,762,355 of CM060963.1, read as the reverse complement.
GTAAGATTTTAAGAGTTTTGGAGAGCCATGCTGTATGTTATCTTTCTGTAATTCTTTAACTTTGCGCTTTTTTGATGTGGTTGAAGAGAGGTGAGATGGAGCATTAGAAGAGTAAATGTGACCAGTCGGGGGCGTCACTGAGCACAAACTACTCAAAGCAGAGACGGCCACTCTTTCCGGTGTACTCAAAAACTCTTTGTGGAAAATGGGTTTGTTCTGTGTAATCCGTGGTATCTGTTTAGCCGCCTGTAAAAAGGTACAATTTTCAGAGAGCATCAGGCGTTGTATTTGTAGTTGGCGTATTCGTTCCGAACAGTTTGACTCATTGGCCTCATGCGGACCCCCACAATGAATACAACGAGCCATTTCAGATGAGCATGCGGAGAGCAAATGGGCTTCACCACAACGCACACATCGGGCTTTGCTGCGGCAAACCGTTGAAGTATGTCCATATCGCACACAATTTGTACAGAACCGCAATGCCGGTAGATAAGGTTCCACAGGAAGAGAACAATAGTATAAATATATTTTGTCTGGAAGGGAGGAAACACGCCAAGTAATTACAATTGATGCGGTCGGTAGGTATTGTACTATGCCGTCAATCACAACTTTCCTGTTTAACCGTCGGACTCGGCTAACCGGAAAACGCCCATTGGCCTGTAATTCAGTCAAAATTTCAGATTCCGGGCAATCCTTATCTACCTGGCGGACAATGCCCTGCTTATAAAGTAGATTGAAGGGAATAAAGCCCTTCAAGTGGTGTATCACTAATAAAGGGGATTGTAACAAATTGTTTGCCTGATCGGCAGTATTAAAAGTAACTATAACCTTTCGGTTACCACTTGGCCGGATAGAGTGTATTCCCCGAAAGTCATTTGTATGTAATAGTTTGCCTATTGCAACGAAATTTAATGACTTACGTTCTTCCTGTAAGGGAACAAGATGAACTTCATATGGACCCAAATCGGTGTCCAGATACCTATCTGTACTCAGCGTGGGCCCTGGTGGGTCCTTCGTAGGTTGCGGGCGATCCTTCTCCATTTTTGGAACCCCTTCTAAATAGTCGTCACAAATGGGGACTCAAAAAGAACACACACAAACTTGAACGCTATGAAATAAAAAAAAAAATAATGTCCTCCTGCTAGTTAATGTAGCCAGCTGTCGACTGAGCTCTACCAAGCCGGAGAGGAAAGTGATATCCTTATTTCTTTTCTTAATTAAAAGAAAATATATATATTTTTCACTACGCTATCTAACGCACAAGATGGAGTCCCACTCGCCTTCTGAATCCACCATTCAATTCGCTAACCGTTCTTACAAACTCTTATTCCTCTATCTTCTTCATGTTAGTTGAGATAAACATTTGCAAAGATTATCTTATTGTTGATTTGCTTGTAGGTGCAAGGGGAATATGAGAATACAATAGGCTTTGAGCGATAGTCAAACCTTTTAAAGCTTTGAAGTTCAGTTCTCTTTGCAGGGCCAAGAGATTAAAAAGTGAATAATGGCCTTCAATTTGGGAAAAGTTTAAGCATTGCAAAACTCACACAAATAACAAGGAACATTTCCGAAGTGGTTCTCTCTCTCTCAAAAAAAAAAAAAAAAAAAAAAAAAAAATCATTTGGACGTAAATTGTGTTGTTTTATGAGACCTACATTTTTTATGTTTAGTAAGATTGGTCTATCTCTTACGGTTTACCAGTTGCAAAAATCATCAAGAGTAAATAGGACTACATGAGCTATAGAAAGAAAATTCAAAATATACATTTCATTTGTCAAAATATCTTAAATATATCGTACTTTAATCAAAATCGTTGGAGTCATTTTTGAGAAAATCAACATTTTTGAAAAATGTTCCGCGTAATCTTCGTGTCGCGTCCTTGAAATATATTTAAGTTAAATACCAACTTTGGTTTTTAACTGACTTTTCGTTTTTGAGTTATGCTGTTCGCAGACACACACGCACGCGCGCGGATCTTTTTCTAAAAATGCTATTTTTTGATTCAGGGGCTTCAAAACCTATATTTCCGGTGAAAACTCGACACCAAAATTTTGGTCGAATACAAAATCATTTGTTTGCACATCTTCATCTTTGATGAGACCGAAACATCATTTTCGTCAGCTGCTTTTTGACCACAAATACTACAAATGAGGCCGTTTTCTTCCTAAAATTTAACTATGCAAATAGTAGAGTTCGCAACAGTATTAAACAGAATACTGTGATTTGCTAGTTGCAGGGAGAAGCCTCCCTGGCTAATTGATAGTAGCACCAACTTAAATGTTAGGGGTACATTGAGTAGACGTACAAATAATATGGGCAAACAAATTTATAAGCTATCGGAAAAATTAAATTTATAAAAAATGCAGATCTAAAGATGAAAACAATAAAGAAGTATCTAGTAGAAAATGTCTTATAGTCTAGACTAGAGGAATTCGAGCATAGGGCTTAGATGGATAACAGTAAATAAATTGTATATGAAAATATTATGTATGTAAGTTCTTCTGAAACTCTTTATATATCCTATGTAAGAGAAACATGTGGATGGATAAATCTTTGAAATCTTTGAATTTATACAAATCTTGAGTTCATATAATTTTACAGGTCAAAGGCAAATAAGGCGGGAAGGTTGGCAACCCTATGCTTTCTCTATACCTTGCTTCAAGGTAAGTGTAAACAAGGTAAGTAGAGAAAGAGTGTAAACACATCACAGCAATCAGTAGTCATTTTAAGAAGTATAGGTACTTTTCTTTTTGTTGATATTGAAGGATAACATACCACTTAAACACGTTAAAACGAGTATATCTGCGTCTAAATTTATTCAGTGTGTCTATTCGAAGATGACCCTTTCGCGTAGGCGACTACGAGTGCGTGTAATACTTAGGTAAGTACATGAACGGGATGACAGCATCCTGTGTTATCGAAATTTAGCTCGTGTTAGGTTACGACGACTAGCTTAGGGTATGTAGATATATGAACGGGGTGACAGGCCAATGTTATCGAAATGTAGCCCGTGTTATTATAGGTTACGAGACTAGGTTAGTGTGTGTATATGAACGGACTGACAGAGTCTTGTGTTATGGAAATTTAGCCCGTGTTAGAGTGCGATGATGTCTGTATATGAACGGGATGATTGGGTCCGGTATCAGTTCAATGTGACGGATGGTTACTAAAACGTGAGAAATATTCTTGTCAAGTGGTAAAAAATGAGAACTAGTTATTTGTAGCAGTAAACGCATTCTTTTTATATGTCTGTATCTAATTAATGATTTCGTTTCTGATTTAGGTTATGAAGTTGAGACATATCTCTCAGAAACACTTGCCAATATGATTATACAGAGGACGATATTTCTGGTGGAGATGAGGACTCAGAAAATGCCAACAGTAGTACAAAAGTCACCCTTCCTATTCAAGATAATGAAGATCAAAGCAAAAATGAGAGATCTAGTAGAAATTCTGATGAGGTATGTTAACATAGTAAATTATTTGTATGGGAGGGACATGCAAAAATTCAACTTCCAAGCTTATGAAGAACAATCCATTTAAGTATTATGTTAATACTTTGAATTCTTCTCTTATATGTGTGGGATAAGGTGCATTTACCTAATATTTTTAGGATTCTGTGCAAATAACAATTGTTCAGCACATGCTATCTTCAGTTGATTCAACTACATGCGAGAACATAGATTATTTGAAACAGTCTATCGATGATCAAATACTGCAATTAATAGCAGGTAAGTCTTGTCAGATATTTGTAACACTGAAGGGAAAGTCTCTTAATTTAGATCTGAATTGAAAGCATTTATTGGTATTTGCATGATAAAGAATTGCTTACACTATCTAATAACTCAAATGTACTGGGACAATAGATAGAGGGAACCTGCTATAAGTGCATGGCTGGGAATAGATTCTTCATCATTAGGACTTTTTTGAAGGTTGTGTTTAATGAAGGTATTACAAAGAAGAATGAAAGGATAACAGATTGTGGAAGGAACACCCACTTATGAATAGATAAGAGGAAAGGGAAGAAAATGTTGCTGTAGAGGAAATGGTAGTACATTTTCTGGAATGTGCATTTTGATGCAATACTGTGCTAATCTAATACAGTTGGTCTCAAAAGTTTTTGTTTTGGTGAATTGTGATGGAATTAAATACTATCAAGGGACGACAACATGCCCTGAATATAATGTGCAGGGATTTGGTTTAGTTGAAACTGCAATAGTTCAGCTTACACTCCAGGACACTCCATTTATCATGGTAGCCAATGGGTATTTTACAAAAACAGAAACTGGTAAATAGGCTTCTCAAACGAGGTCTCAAATGAATTGGCATTATACAGAAGAACAGGTTACCAGAACAAACAATACTGTAAAGTGACAAAGAGTTCAATAAACAAGCCAAGGGTTCTTCAGTCATGCTCGTTCACTATGATGGCAATATATGCATTGTGAAATGGATGGATAAAATGGGTACTGGAATGTCATCCAACCACAGACTAAATCCTAAGGATGAGTGCAAGAAGAAAGAAAGAAGTATATTGAAATTGCAAGACCAAATGCAGTGTAATCATATACTGCTTATATGGATGGAGTGGACTTACCTGACAGAATGATGTCTTACTCTCCAATGAAGCCCAGAACAAAGAGACAATTCAAACAGTTCTGTATTTTCCTTTCATAGAAGTTTGAAAACAGTGTTGTTGTAATTAATTTAAATACCATAGCTAAGAAAATATAAGCTCATGCATAGCATAACTCTTAATATGTACCACAACAGAGGAGTTAAAAGTATTTCAGACAGCAATCAGCATCCACAAGTTTCACAACCATCCCCAAAGAGATGTAAAATACTTGCTCCTCTACCCCATGACAATCTAAGGAAATCAGAATTCTGTCACATACCTGCAATTGCAGGTGTAAAAGACTGGTAGTAATGTAGGAGGTCAGGCTGTACAGGCAGAACAAAATAATATACTCTAATGAGCCCAGAGTCCATAGAGATTAAAGTTACCTGATATTTCTTCCCAGGATAAGGAAAGAGCCTGAAAAAAGCCTTATCCAGATAACTCGCCTAACTGATAGTTGAACTTGGGACCTCTTGAATGTGAGGGAGACATGCCACCCCCACACCACAGAGGCATGCAAATTTGTTTCTTTTTGCCTGGTTGCAAACAGAAATTCTTTGTGTATATTATCTTAATTTAACTATGTATTGTGTATCAATTTGGATTTATTAAATGATTTTGAAGTTATTTTGAATATATATTTTTTTTGTTATATGGTCTATTGTTTCTGAAAACCAAAGCGCAGTATGCTCTATTTCACTTCTTATAAAAACTATACATCCAATAATTTTTCTCTGTGAATTTAGGCATAAAGTAACATAAGATATTTATTTATTTCAATTTGCTGTTACAATTATAACAGTATATGCAATTTATATATCAAAATGTACATACATTCCAAATAGTGATATAAAAGTAAAACACAAAGATTACATTATAAAACAAACAAAAATAAAAAAAAGCAAAATATATAATAACATATACAAACCATAATGACATGGATAGAATGGGCATTCATACATGTTTACAGAAAGAAGGTTTGGGGTTTAGGAGGATATACTTAAAATATTTGTCCATACATTACAAATTTGGTTGAAAGTTCAAGAGTACCTTTTATGGACAAGCTCCTTTATAACTTTTAGACAAATTACTGCATGTACAAAGTTAAAATGTTTTACAAGGAAGAGTCTAAGCTCTTATCTAAGTGCAGAGAAAGCAGTTAAGGGGAGAACACTATTATATGTTGTCCCTGGCACATTGCTCTCATGGTAGCACTGTCACTTTTGAACTTTCTCCTGTGACTACTAATGTCACACATGGCCAAAGGTACATCAGAAAAGAGAATCTGTAAGTGCAGATTGAAAAATATCTCAATATTAACAAACAATTTTGCTCCAACTTGCTTGTAATATTAATCACAGGACAGTTTCACCTGGGTTCGAACCCAGGCAACCATGTGTGGGATTCGTGGTGGACGAAGCGGTGCTGGGGCAGGTTTCCTCTGGGTTCTCCGGTTTCCCCGCCATCTCATTCCACCGGTGCTCAATCTTCATTCCACGTATCATCAGTGTCACTGCCTATGGTGCCATAGTAGTAAAAGTGGGCATTAAACACTACAAAAGAAAAAAACAGGACTAGTTTCAGAGAGGGTCCTCTTCATCATTCAGCTGTTGATCAACTGGTTCAACATCAGGTAACTGCCTCCCCTCTCTCTTGTTGCCTGCTCTGCTGTTCTTCCTATTGGCTAGCCGTAAGACATTGTCTATGATTAGTGTGCCGAAATTCATCAGCCAATCTCGATCCTTAATGATATAAATATTTTTCCACACTGTTAACTCTATGAATATGCTTCAGTGTTTTAAACACTTCATTCTCATCAGTTTTATACTGTAAGTGGTCTTCTCCATAGTGAGGCTTGTCTGTTGGTCTGGAGCACCACATTTGGTGACAAAGTCATTACCATTCATGCCTAGCAATAATTTTGTAGGTTCTTCAGAAATTGCACTGCAGGTGTTTAGGTAGTCTTTATTCATATCTGTTCCTAAATTGCATAAGCAGTAGATGGGAAAAGGCAAGATTCCAATTCTATGCAGATGACTTGTAAGACAGTCGTGATCAATTATTAATGTGAAGTCTGCTACTGCTGTTTTGCAGGGCCATTGTGGTAAGTTATCCAGGTGAATAATAAGAACTTTCCAATTCTCCTGCAGTTCTTAGTCTTTTTCATCATAGAAATCATATATTTCGATGAAATTAATCTTTTAACACATTAGTATGTTAAGTTTTTTTCTAAGCACAATAGAACTTTTTAGCTAAAAAAGCTACAACTTCACTACCAGTAAGCAGGAATCCACTGAAAGTAGACCTTTCTTTGTAGTCTGATTAGTTGTGTCACCATTTATTAATTTGTAATTTGACAAGACTTAATATTATCTGAGCCTTGTATTGAAGCTTTTGAGAATATGTTGTTAGCTAATGCTGGATTTCTGACAATGAAGTCATTAATCCTCTTGCTCTCCAATATTTAATATATTGATAGAGCAATAGCAGTATAGTAACCGCTTTTTAGAGAGCACCATATTTTTATGTTTTGGCGGTCACATCGCTCTCTCACAACCCCGAGAATGTCTGGAGGACCACACCTGTCGTTGGTTTACGGGTCTCACCGACCTGACCGGGAGAATTGAGTCTGAGACTGATGTGAGACTGCCTTTGTGGTTTACCAGGAGAAATATGAACTGGCTTGAGAATTTAATGCCATTCTGGCAGTTTGTCACAATAGCTCAGTGGTTAGAGCGTCCGCCCGGCAAGCGGAAGGTCTGTGGTTCAAATCCCAGTTGTGGCATTGAATTTTTAAGTTCCAGTTCTACCTCTTAAACTTTGCCCACACACGGCTTGTGTGTTTAAAAACACCAACAGTAAGTTTGTTGGCATAAATAAATAATAATTACCATGTGAAGGTTATTTAATCCTGGGATATAAAGTACTTGCAATAGTAAGTCACCATTGGGGTAATTGTCTCTGATGTGAGACTGCCTTTGTGGTTTACCAGGAGAAATACGAACTGGCTTGAGAATTTAATGCCATTCTGGCAGTTTGTCACAATAGCTCAGTGGTTAGAGCGTCCGCCCGGCAAGCGGAAGGTCTGTGGTTCAAATCCCAGTTGTGGCATTGAATTTTTAAGTTCCAGTTCTACCTCTTAAACTTTGCCCACACACGGCTTGTGTGTTTAAAAACACCAACAGTAAGTTTGTTGGCATAAATAAATAATAATTACCATGTGAAGGTTATTTAATCCTGGGATATAAAGTACTTGCAATAGTAAGTCACCATTGGGGTAATTGTCTCTGATGTGAGACTGCCTTTGTGGTTTACCAGGAGAAATACGAACTGGCTTGAGAATTTAACGCCATTCTGGCAGTTTGTCACAATAGCTCAGTGGTTAGAGCGTCCGCCCGGCAAGCGGAAGGTCTGTGGTTCAAATCCCAGTTGTGGCATTGAATTTTTAAGTTCCAGTTCTACCTCTTAAACTTTGCCCACACACGGCTTGTGTGTTTAAAAACACCAACAGTAAGTTTGTTGGCATAAATAAATAATAATTACCATGTGAAGGTTATTTAATCCTGGGATATAAAGTACTTGCAATAGTAAGTCACCATTGGGGTAATTGTCTCTGATGTGAGACTGCCTTTGTGGTTTACCAGGAGAAATACGAACTGGCTTGAGAATTTAACGCCATTCTGGCAGTTTGTCACAATAGCTCAGTGGTTAGAGCGTCCGCCCGGCAAGCGGAAGGTCTGTGGTTCAAATCCCAGTTGTGGCATTGAATTTTTAAGTTCCAGTTCTACCTCTTAAACTTTGCCCACACACGGCTTGTGTGTTTAAAAACACCAACAGTAAGTTTGTTGGCATAAATAAATAATAATTAAAATGTTTACATCATTCATAATCTGGGATTGCTGTAGCAGTAGACGAGCCTTTGCTGTGAATTATTCTATGAAATGAATTACTTTCAGATATTTTTGGAAAACTACATGATGTTTACCATCAAACTCCAAATAACCAAAGAATACCTCTGAAAATGTTTGTCAACTCATTGATTTGAAAGATGGGAAAGGGTGTACACAGAGTGGAGCACTTCACGCACCTCTACTTACACAGATCTATTGGTGCTAAAAACCCCAGCATGCAGGGATGAAGTGAGGGAACCATAGGGTGCCACAGGACTCCAGCCAGACAAGCCACAGAAGACCCTAAGCTGGAAAAATTTAACAAGTTAGTTGAGTACCAATAGTTTTAATTTTCCAACCAAAGCCCTGATCAACTTCACTGCAGTAAAGAAAGACAGGTTTGATATACATGTTTTATGTTGCACATCCCCATTTTACACCTGCTGTTTTGGTATATGTAAGTAGTTTATAGCCTTTTTCTTAAATGGTTAATATGGCTTTTCCACTTTCCGGGAGAATTTAGTAATGATGGTAAAAATGTTGAGAAATGAATTGTGATTTGAAGCTGTGCCGAACATCATCAGTGGTGTGACCATAGTACTCTGCTACTCTTGGCGACTGATACTGAGCTGTTTGGTTTCATAGGTTTTATACGCTTAGCATTTGTGTGTATATGACAATTGGTCTGGTCTTTGTTTATTGGTTTGGCTGCTGAGTGGGCTGGTTCCATTATTGTCAATTGTTGTCAATGGGCTGGCATTTACTGTAGCTGAAGCTGTTGATGCCACATGATCTTGAAGTTTTCTCTGGTAAAGTTTTTTGTGTGCTTTGTATAATGCTGGATGCCAGGCTTTATTTAAGTGCTTTGCTTCTTCCTTCCTATTGAAGTTATCATTGTGTTTGAAAATCTTTATGGCTCCATGACTTAACCCGGCATAATAATGGACTGTGGAAGACAGGATAGCTGTCAGAATATGTATGATGTGTTTCCCCGGCACTAGTAATGCATGTTCTGCGACTGCAGACTTTTCTGTATCAGTTGCCAAGAGTAGCAAAGTACTATGGTCACATCACTGATGATCTTTGATGCAGCTTTGAATGAAACATCTGAAAAGAGATTTTCCACTAGACCACGGCCCACAAGCCCAGATAATCATTCTGTATTTTAAACAGAAGAATGTTTATTTCTTAACTACCCTAGCCATAATTATCATCATGCTCATTAGTTTAACATGGATTCTCAGCTGATTAGCTCACAAAGTTGAGGTAGAATTTGTCTCAAACTAGAATGATCCTGTTGTAAACACATGGGAAGCAGTAGTGGCTGAAGCATTAGTGCATTGGTAGTGCCAGAGTAGTTCCCCAGAATAGTTTGTTTTTATAATGCACGATGACTATGATTACTACTATAACTACTACTTGAGGCGGAAACCCGCGCCCAAGCCCGCCGATTAAAACCTGCGTACCTATGTAATAATTTGTATATAATTGAAAATGGAATATAGGCTTTACCTGACAACTCGACTGGTGGACCGAGGGCACAGGCAGGGAAAGTAACGGTGCCACAAGAAGCCAACAACACCTGAAAGAAAGGGAACAATAGGGTTGAAAAACCCAACGCTTGAAGACGTACGTGCCTAATTGCAAGGTGAAACTGGCCAAGCGGAAGGGCCGAGTTGGGAAATACAGTTCTTCGGGAGAGAAAGACACTTGCTTGGCAGATCTTCAGGGGGATAGACAGACGTGTGCGTTACGCGGATCACAATACTTCATGGTCTTGTGTGTCGGAAGGGGGCATGAGTAAAGTGAAGTAAACACTAAAAGAAATAGAAGACTTCAATTTATTACCTGGACATTCCTCAGCTGGGCAACCCTGAGATAAAGACCTCGTGCTCAAACAAAAACCACACTGTAAAAAAAGAAGCCGGAGCGATCAAGAGCACCCACACCTTTCTGACCTACACCTTCCCAAATAGACCAGAAACATAGCATCACCCACACCCATCCAAAAATCCCGCACCATACTACTACTACTACTACTGCTACTGCACTGAACTGGATTAATTCTCGGAATACGCCTTTGTTATTCGAGTCCTCTATCTCAATATATCTGCATACTGCTAATTGTAACTTTCCACAGGATCATATGCAACTAAATTTAGCACATACCTGTTTCTGTCTACTTGCTGGTTATGCTTTAGGATGGATTCCTGATTCTGGGAGTCAAGTTTAGCTCGAATATCTGCACTGCACAGTACAGCTAGGTTCATCACATTGTTTATATGCTGCCTGGATTTCTCGTGAGCTTTTATTTTTTCCCAAACCTGAACTAAATCCACTGCACCATTCTTTGACTAATTGTTATTGCCACCAAATAGAATGCATGGAAAGCAGAATAAAGCGTTTTACACCTCACATTCCTAGATCCATTTATTTTTTGTGTAAATGTCCCTATTGAATTTTCTAACGTGGTTAACCCTTGCACTCGAGCATTTACCACGTGTTTACTGTTTCTACATCCAAGCACACCTCTCTTTCAAATGTGGATTACTGGCAGTGCAACCAACTTTATGGAAAACAATTATTCAAAGTGTCAACAATGGAAAACTAATGATATAATAAGACACGATTTTCTACTTTTGCAAGCAGTGATTGATGACTTATTTCTCATTTTGCAATATAGTACATCTTACTAAGTGTGTGATAAGGTTTTTACAAATAATTCATATATGCTGCCAACGGTAGTCATGACAGTTACTAACTGGCACGAATATGAGCTATTCTCCTTCCCCTCCAAACTCCACGAGCACCCAGGATTAACATACAGAACACTAAATCCAAGCCAGATTGAAGTGGCATGGATCTATAGAACTGTAAAATAATAAAGGTTGCAAACTTGTAACTTGCTGTCACATCTTTCAGCTTCTATGGTTTTCCATTGCCAGACAAGCCATTTCATTGTGCCTTTAAGAGTAATAAGGTTAATGCTCGTATTCTCGATATAACCGTGTAGTATACAAATAGTTTAAAATATGTATTTTTTTGTCTTATTATGCTCATGGCACTATTCCCAGAGCCATCCCTGATGGCAAGGGAGAAACAGAGCCACAGAGACACTTTAAGGGAATGTACTTAAGCCACTGTAGTAAAGTTGGGATCTGTAGCAATCCATTGTCTCAGTAAGTGTGATTTAGGCATTGTTCCACTATATAACAATTCAAGTTAAAAGTATTGCAGCAACGATTCATCAAACACCCTACTTGTTGAACTCTCTTCTTAAAACTTCAAGCTCCTCCTTACCAATCTGTGCTCCTGACCTGCTTACTGCCTCAAAGAGTCACCAGATGTCACATGTGCAATGGATGTGCTGCATCTTAGCGCCATTATGCTGAATTATCTAAGCTCTAATGCTTCTAGTGGTAGAAATAATATTTATCCAATAGATTTCCAAGGAAAAATGACATAATTTGAATAAGGAAAATCAGCTATTTAGGTTATTTTAGGTCTCAACCCTTGAAATAGGCATTTTTAGGTGCAATGAAAGTCATATATTCTGCTTCAGAATGTGCGAAATAAACATATGTCTTGAAATTAGTTAATTAAATGCCAAGGAAAAAAATAGGTTAAATCCTAAAAATCCGGGCCCTAGTCATCACCTGGATCTTTGATTGTATAATATTAGTAATTCTGTCTTTCCAGTTGAGACAGAATATTGACCAATAGAAAATCGTTCATATAAATGTTTTTTTAAGAGTGTATAAATTTCTAGTTCTTGTTTGGGTGTATCAGGGACTTATTTTTAATATTCAGGATAGCCAATGTTTTCTTGTCACTTTGTGTTCAACCAATAAAAACTATTTGCGCGGATGAATACAAAAAAATGGCGGTGTTGCGTCAGAGAGACGCCAAGGACTATTTTCATTAGCGTCTGTGTGCTCAAGATGAAAGGACGTGTTTTTTGGTAGTGTGTGAACATGGAACTTTCACCAAACTCTTATCCAGTGTAGATTCTACTAAATCATAATTGTGAAAGTTGTTGATTAATTAATGTGGTGCTGAGAGTGTAAAATAACGAAATGTTAATGAATAAATGTGTTGTGATAAAGGAACATTGATTTATGCATTCCATTCTGTAACCACAACCCTGTAGATAAGAGTCGCGTCTGCTATCAAAGTATTTCATCTTTCAGTAAGAACATTATTCCTGCTGCTATGTAATAATCTTTATAAAAACAGCACCAAAATGGCTTACCCAACGTGGAACTCGAATTTAGAATGGAATGCAAAATTACGAGTACGATAAACATCAAAAGACGCCATCTCATCGCGCAGGAAAAAGACGCCATTAGACCATCGTTTGATATCAACGATACATCGGAACATCGATGCACGAATAATCAACGTGGGAAAAACACCGGAGATCATCTAGCGAAACCAACTGCCCAGGAGACGTAAATAACTGGACGAAAAACCAACGGAAAAGAAAGTAGGATCAAAAATTTTTGTTTTCACATACATTTTATTTCCATTTTTATGTTACTGAGAAGCGGCAAAGTAGTGGGACTTTTAACCTTAAGTGAATTGGATAAAGAAATTAAAATGTCGCGAAAAGAGATAGAAATAGGAGTGGGGGAAGGGGCAGATAGGCCTAGTTATCAGGTAGAATTAGAAAGTGAGGAACAGGTGGAAATAAGCAAAGACCAAAGGTTAATGATGATCATGTTTGAAAGACTAGAACAAAAAATGGAACAAAACAAGGTAGAATTAAAACAGGACATAGAACAAAGTTTAGGTCAGAAAATAGAGGGAGTGAGAGAGGACTTGGAAAATAATAAAAAAGAAATAGGTCAGAAAATGGAGGAAGTGAGAAAGGACTTAGAACAGAAAATGGAATTAGGAAGACAGAACTTAGAACAGAAAATAGAATTAGGAAGACAGGAGTGTAAAGAAAATATGAAAGTAATGGAAACTAATTTAAAATTAGTAAATTAAATTAAATTAAATGAAACAAAGGAAGCCTTAGAAGCTAGGATAGAAATCGTAGGAGATAGGATGGGAAAGATAGAATCAGAGATGAGAGAGAATAAGATTGTGTTAGAAGGAGAAATTGTTAGGTGTAGAGAGGAAATAACAGAATGTAATGCAAGTGTAGACTGTAAGATTACAAATGTAAAAGCAGAAATAACTGAGGAATTAAGGAAAGAGATTGAGGTAGTAAGGAAAGACATTATTAATGAAACTGTAGAACAAATTGTAATTCCTAAAATTAAGACAATGAATGATGTGATGCATTCACAACAGGATGCTATAAATGATATGAAACAAAGCCACTTAGAAATAAAGAATGATTTAAAATCAATTTGTGAAGAAATGAAAAAAGGGAAAGAAAGTTTGGCTAATGTAAATGATGTTGTGAATGCATTACAAAGACCAGATGATTTAGATGTAAGTAATGTACAAGATGAGAGTTACTTGAATAATGTACAAAATGTTGACTCACCATACAGAGAAAGAGGTTCACAACCAAACAATGACTCAACACATGACACATGTTACACCAACAGCATATTACATGAAATCACACCACCTACATTTGACGAGGAGAAGGGAGACGATCCAAAACTCTTTGTTAAAGAGATGGAAGAATATTTTAAAGTGAAAAGGATACCAAATGAGCTTAGGATGATGATAGTTAAGAAAAGCTTAAGAAACAAGGCATTAGAATGGCTCAGGTTAACACTAGCTGGTCATGAGTCGTATAGCTCATTCAGAAATTTATTCCTATCAAGATATTGGGGCCCAGCTAAACAAAACCAAACTAGGGTAGAGCTAGCGACAGATAGATACGATCCAACCAAAGGGTTGTCGCTAGTCGATTATTTTATGAAAGTAGCCAACAAAGGAAAGCTATTAGACCCCAACTTGTCGGAGGCAGAACTAATTACCAGCATAACAAGACATTTCCCAGACACAGTGAGAACAGGGTTAATTGTTGCGAGGCCAGTAGATTTTGCAGATATGATAGAATTGCTGACAGCCTTCGAAACACAAAATGGTCGGCCTAATGAGCATAGACATAGGAACGGTCACCCAAACTCACCCATCCTAAACCGGAACACGGCTACGAACAACCAGAGTGAGGGAGAACATAGAAATACTAGGAGTACCCATGAAAGGGGGAGAGGGGCACACCATTTCCCACAACCACATAATCATGGCGAGAGGATGGAGAACACAAGACAGCGGTACCACGACACAATACCGAATGGTGAATCGAGATACAGAACATATACATATGATCGTGGAAGACCAGGAGACCATACCCATCAAGTGAATCACATACGATTCAGTAGGGAACACTTGAAAAACCACAGACCGTCATATGACAGAGGTTCACGCCAAAGGGGCAGAGACCAATGGTACACTGGCAACATAAGACAGCAGGAAGTAGATGAAGATGTGCCAAATAGGACAGATGCTGCACAGAATACAGAAACGACAACCACCACCAACACTCAGGGAAATTACAACAACTAAGTTCGTCCCAACTGGTTGGATGACAAACAACAAAATCTCAGCAACTTACAATTGACATCGACACCATGATGGCTACACGAAGAGAGAAATGGAACCAGTGGTCATAACAAAACAGCTGGGTGACCACACGTATGAGCTACAGAATACAAATGGCAAGCTGGTAGGAGGATACCATAAAAATAAATTAAAGCCATACAAAGAAAGGACCAAATAGTCTTTGCCAACGAATGTGTAAGGCAGGAGTAGTAGAGATGAAGGAAGATAACAATTTTTAATGGGTTACTTATAGAAAATTATGTTCAGATTAGGAATTACAACAAGGAAGAAGACCAACACAGTCATTGGCTATATCGACCACAAAGAGCATTGTCAACAAAGACAGATGAGGACACTGATTGTCATTAAAGAAATGAATCATAGCGACGGAAGATAATATGTTTTTGACATAAGGATGTCAGGAACAAAAATAAAAAGGAATCAATTATGATGAAAAAGATATAATATTTCGACACAAAGATGTCGAGGGTAAATTGAGAAGAAAAATAATACAATTACAGAATAATTGTAAGTATAGAAGTTTTCTCTTATAGAAATAAGAGACAAAGAAGTGACAATTAGTGAAGTGAGGAAAACCATAATCAGAAAAACAATGCCCATGAATTAAGATGGATATAGCTAATGCTAAGCTCGAAGAAATATTGAACCAAACAACAATAAATAATAACCCAATTAAGAAAAATAGTACCATTAGTAACATCAGAGTTTAAGAACCGACTCAACAACCTGCCTATACATAAGCTTATAAGACAAAGAAGGCAAAGAACTGAATAAAATATTGCCATAAACATGATCATAATCATTAGCTCAAAATTTGTATCCTGTTTTTCTCTCCTCATAGCAATGAATACAAGTCAAAAACCACATAATAAACCATGATACACTTAAATTATATTTGTGTCAATGTCAAATGTACAATAACTGAGTATGTGTTGTATAAGAACTGATTATGTGTTGTACAATAACTGAATATGTATTGTATGATAACTGGATATATTGTGTAATAACTGGATATGTTGAGTAATAACTAAATGTGTTGTACAAAAACTGAATATGTATTGTGTAATAACTGAATATGTATTGTATAATAACAGAACATATGTGGTATGATAGCTGGATATATTGTACAATGACTGAATATATATTGTATAATAATTGGACATGTTGTGTAATAACTAAATGTGTTGTACAATAACTGAATATGTATTGTATAATAACTGAATGTATTGTGTAGTAATCGAATATGTGAAATTTATAAAGACATGCTATATCATGCCAAAACAAAAGACAAAGACAAACAGTGAAGAAGACTGTAAAAAAAAAAAAAAAAAAAAAAAAAAATTGTACAAAGTGATTGAATCATAGGAATAGGGAGAAGTATTGTATTGTGTTTCAAGATTGTAAATATAGGTGACAACTTGAAAAACAAAACAAGGGGCATATGAGACAGAATATTGACCAATAGAAAATCGTTCATATAAATGTTTTTTTAAGAGTGTATAAATTTCTAGTTCTTGTTTGGGTGTATCAGGGACTTATTTTTAATATTCAGGATAGCCAATGTTTTCTTGTCACTTTGTGTTCAACCAATAAAAACTATTTGCGCGGATGAATACAAAAAAATGGCGGTGTTGCGTCAGAGAGACGCCAAGGACTATTTTCATTAGCGTCTGTGTGCTCAAGATGAAAGGACGTGTTTTTTGGTAGTGTGTGAACATGGAACTTTCACCAAACTCTTATCCAGTGTAGATTCTACTAAATCATAATTGTGAAAGTTGTTGATTAATTAATGTGGTGCTGAGAGTGTAAAATAACGAAATGTTAATGAATAAATGTGTTGTGATAAAGGAACATTGATTTATGCATTCCATTCTGTAACCACAACCCTGTAGATAAGAGTCGCGTCTGCTATCAAAGTATTTCATCTTTCAGTAAGAACATTATTCCTGCTGCTATGTAATCTTTATAAAAACAGCACCACAGTGAAATTTTGGATGTTTCAGGAACTGCAGCTATTGAAATTATAGAGTACTTCCTGGAATGACCACCTTTACTATGGGACAGAATAACATAATTGTGTATTTCTATCAGAATCATAGCCCTACCCACTCAGCCTCCTAATTGATTTGCCCTTATTTAAGAACAATCAAATCTATGAAGCTATATTAATAGGGTGGAAATAGTTTAATATTTTGTTGAATAGTGCAGCAGGTAGGTTGATAAATTTGTGGAGCACATCTAGGTTTTTATGACAATTGTGTTTGTAATTAGGAGAAAAATATAGTTAATTGCTTTAAAGTTGTGAAAAAATGAGGTGATGTTTTCATATTGTACTTCCTTGGTATTTCCCCATATTTACTTTGATTTATATAATTACACCATTTTTTACTTTCTTTGCCATACACCTAGTAGGTAAAGTATTACATTTCACCCAAAACATTCAAGATTTCACTGTAAATACAAGTTTTAAGGCCCTCTGAATTCAAAAACAAGAATTTTAGGGGGTAAAACAAAAGCATGCATATGCATGGTGGCAGAACAGCAACAGAATAGCATAACTGAAAAACAAAATATCAGATGAATACTAACTTGATATCTAAGTCAAGTATCTGCCATAGATGAGGTGCAGAGATTTTCAAGATATCTTCCCTCTCCAAATTACCTTTTATGTGAAAAATTTTTAAATGTTTTTGGTTTTCTCAAAAATGTCTTTTTTTTTACACTAAAAACATCCATTAAATATATTTTCATAACAAAATATATATCTTAGAATTTTCTAGCAGTAGGCTGTGAAGTCCTCGTTATTCAGTATTAATTCTGATAGGTGAACCATAATTGACAAAAACTTACTGCACAAAAAATATACATCTCTTTAATACAGATTATTTCAGATTATAGCTCAGCAATTGGCTATTGCTGAGCTATCAGTTATTTGTTTAAATTTTTCAGTACTTCTCACTTTTTGATACTGTCGCTATTTCGCTTTTGCCAGGGATATCATGGAAAATATGGAATTTTGCTCTACTGCAGTGCCATTATATCTGCAATAAAATATTGAATGAAATTATTTCTACAAACATAAATATCCTTGTTTCTTATGTGAATGGGACAGCAGAGTTAGGTCAGAACCCTGGGAAAGGAAACAATGGCCATGTAGGACTAATTTAACACCAAACGAAAAAAAAATATAAAAAGTGAACCTCTTATTGATCCCTCAGTAGTATTATTACCACTTCTCCATGTGAAATTAGATTTAATGAAACTATTTGTGAAAACTCTAGATAAAGACAGTGAGTGCTTTAAATACCCTTGTGTTACATTTCCTTTATTTACACATGTGGAATATGTGCTGTCTTACTTGCTTTGCAGAAATAATAACTAATGTTCTGATCCTGCTTTTGTTGCTTATAGTAATCTACATAAATATATTCAAGAAAGCCATAGCAGTATACTCTTACCTTAGAAGTACTTACAAAATTCTTAAAACAGCTCTTGCAGCGTTTGCTGCTAATGTAAATAAATTCATAATTTAAAGAAATAGATGTGAAGTAGGTGATTGCTTGCTGTATTATATGGACAGATTGGTTGGAAGGTGTATAGGAGATGATTCTATGTACAGAGATGAATGACAAAATTGTTATCTTCAAATGCTTAAGTGGAAAAAAGTTAGTTTACCATACTCTTCTTTGCCTACTAAATGATCATGGCAAATCTTAGAAATATAGAACACAACAGCACCTAATCTACATTTTTTATCATCTCTTTCTTAAGCTCTTAGTTTTTCAATGGTTTAAACATTGCAGCCAACTTTTGTTTTCATTTATTGAATGTTTTTATAAAAATAACAGTTTGGTTACTTATTTAATATTTAAATAAATTAATCTCCTTTTTGTATTGAATTTCGTTAAAGCGTTACCATGTTTCATCACATAATCATCAATCATTATGTGAAGAATAAATTATGTAAGACTGACCTTGTTAACTTTTGGCAGCTAGTGTACAGTTACCTGAGTAAGAATGAGTCCGAGTGTATTTAAGCACAGCTGCATTATGCTTTTCGTAGGAGCGGGGGAAGGTAAATAATGGTGACTTGCTAGATCAATTCTTATTGATAGAAGTATTCATGACACTGAGTTGCATTTAGTTCGTAACTGGAATCAATATTATCAGATTGTAACTATGAAATACTCTAGCAACTCTTTAACATACGTTAGCATCTCGGTGTGAATTTCTAGTAACTTTCAGATTTAAGGATCACAAAAAGTATCTTGAATAGTTTATAGACCCCAGTTGCACTTTCATTTTATGCCAATCTTACAAGATTTTTACTTACTGAAAACTCCCTTTCTGCAGGTCAGTTACCATTCTGTTATGCGGATGCAATCACTCTTAGTTAAAACCTGCCATTTAATTTCTGTATTGCCCTACATTGGTGTTTCATTAAATAAGCACTTGTTCGAATAAGTGTAGAAACTAGTGGCTGTAGACAACTGAGGAATAAAATTTTGACTTCAAATTTTCAAATTCAAATTTATTGCTCATAAAACTTGTAATACAAGCATGGAGCATTGTCAAATGCTAATACATGAATAAAAAGTACATCATGGCACATAATTAAACTTATGGAATACAAACATGGAATATTGAATATACAAAAATACATTAACAGTACACATTAACTGTAGGAGACAGTTGAGACATATACTTGGTATATCCACTCATTTGCTAGTCACGTCTGTTAATTCTCGCACTTTAGGTGCTTGAACTAATCAGATTGATTGATGAGTAGTCACCATCTTGACAAGTTGATGGAATCAATTTATCCTGTATCGATGTGTCCTTAATGAAACATTGAATCTAGGAATAGGAATGGTGCCTCAGTGCCGAGCATCGGGATATGCTGCACACCGACCCTCTATCCTCTCCATTGAATCAACAGCACTAACCTAAATTATAATGAAAACTGAGTTGAATTGAAACACTTAACATCACTTACATGTACTGGACTTTGTGAGCTACTGAAATACAATTTAAGACGTCTCATACATTTGATTCGTCGTTACTCAGGGGTCTCCGTCTAGGGGATATGTGAATGGTGACCACAAGGTACCCAAGCTGAGCAGAACATTACTTCCACTTACTGATGTTTTGCTCCTCACTGTAACTTTTCTATCTGACCTTACCTTGGTCATCTCTTGTTCTCTTCCGACCCCGATGCTATTGGGGTTCCTGAGGGCTAGGGAGTCTTTATTTTTCCAACCTCTCCATTTCTCTAATTTCTCTATAAAACCTTAACCCCTAACATGCTGACCTATCATGGCATGTAATACGTCCTCTGATTGGTAATCAGAGGATATGGTCGGTGAATTTATTTTGATATTTCTCCCGGTCAGGTCGGTGAGACCCGTAAACCAACGACAGTTGTGGTCCTCCAGACATTCTGGGGGTTGTGAGAGAGCGATGTGACCGCCAAAACATAAAAATATGGTGCTCTCTAAAAAGCGGTTACATTTATTGCTAAGTCTCTTCAATATTTATTGAAAAATATTGGAGAGCAAGAGGATTAATGACTTCATTGTCAGAAATCCAGCATTAGCTAACAACTTAAGCCACTGTTCGTTGGAGGGAAATTCATGATTGTTTATAGAGGCAGTTATTGTATTGGATGCTGGCTGCGGCCACCTGCATCAAAAGATACTCAAGGTCAAGCTACCTCAAACCATTGCTTGTGATTACATGACCCAACGACAATGCAGAGGTAGGAACAAAGAGTTTCCAGATTGTTCACAAGACTTCTGAGAGGTTGAATAAGACAGTTGTGTGTGCATGTGCAGTTGTCTAGAGATTGTGTCATCAGAGACAGTTGTAGACATGAGTTGTCACACTGGAGTGTGATCACCAAAGTCGATATGAGACACAGAGAGAGAAAACTGAAGGACAGAAAAGTGTATGTGAAAGTTACGAGACAGAACAGCTGTGAGCTGCAACATCATGAAGTAGTAAATTGTGGTAACAATAAATGAGAACTGTGATTTTCTGTTTCAGTTTTAAAAGACAGAAAAAGTAACTGGGTTTGTCATTTTGTTACACTATGATAACAAAAGAAAACATTTATGAACTTCCCTCACAAATCTGTGGTCTAGGGTTCCATTACAGTGTCTCTGTCTCTCTTCTTCTCACCTTGCATATGTTTATAACAGGATAATTCTAAATTCAATGGCAAACTGAAACTGTTAACAGTGAAGCAACAGAAATCTTAAATATAACAATTATTTAGAGACTAAAAATTTCACTTATCTTCGTATTTGCTGCAAGTTCTTGAAGTATTACACAGACATATTTCTTGATGCTTGATGTGATGAAAGCATGAAGAAACATGTCTGCATAATATTTCAAGAACTTGCATTTACTTATATTTAAAGATAATTCTAGTTTGAGACAGATTATGGCTGTGTAGTTCCTGCTTATGTCAATTTAAAATACACAGTTGCAACATTTCTTCTGTATAGCCAATCTAGGCATGTCACTAATGCAAAAGCCATGTGTTAGTAAGAGATATGCTGCATTCAAGGTTTCAGGTTAATGTAATGTTCCTGATAATAATAAATTTCACTACTGAGAGTTGAAATGGCAGCCAGTATTATGTAATTTCCTCTTGCCATCTTTAATGATCTTCTGATACTTTTGCACTCCATTTTCAAACACATACATTCAAACCTGGATACAAAGAAATAAAATTTTCACCCTTAGAACATTCAACAATTAAAGAATGTACTTTTGTAATCATGGGCGTCGGCAGACCTTTTTTCAGGGGAGGGCCACATGTTGGAAGTTTGCAATCAAACAATATTAATTCAATATTCTGTTGTCGAAATTCATAGTATTGTGCTAAATAAAAATTGTTCTTTACGTCAAAATTGGATCAATAATCTAATATCCAGTAACTGGCTGAACATTAAATTCATTAATTTACAAGGGGGGGCCCACAGTCCCCTCCTTGCCCCCCCCCCCCCAACCTTTGTGATGCCCATGTTTGCAATAAAATGTTGCACGTCAGCTTAGAAAAGCTGAAGTCAGATTTGTTGTGAAGTCTGCACCTAAAGCCTTTAAAAGAGCAATGTGATGTAACTGACAAAGTGGCATATTTTAGTGATAGGAATCCGAGGTAAGGGAACATAAAATGAAAAAATGACACCACTACTTAGCAAACTCATTCCATTATTTATTATAGTGCTTTATCAACAGCTTCCTATCACACCAGAGTAACACCACATACATGATACATTTCATTTATCAATCATAAAATCTTTTAAATAATTTTATTCATATATACTTCTTCAAAATATGTTTACCTGTTAATCTTTCAACTAAGCTGAAAAATAAAACCTTTTAGTAGCACATTTACTATTTTCTCATATGAAAGAAATAAATAGTTTCAGGAAGTGACTGCTATTTACAATTGAAACAGAGACATTCTACAGAAATTGAATAATAGGTACTACTATCTTACTTCAACTTAAGTAACACTAAGACATTAGGCCATTCCTTTGACCTTCACAAGAACACATCTCAGAAAAACAGCTTCTCAACTAAAAAATCCACTATCCCTTCTTGGAATGAGTGTATGGTTAGGAGCTGCTTTTGCAGTATACAAAAACAATATAAAAATAGGTATCACATTCATTTCTGTAAGTAATCTTCATGGACAGAAAAGATGAGAAGTTGTCTTATTTTATCTAGATACTCAAAAGACAAATGATAACTCTTAACTGAAATTATTAACAAACTAATTTATATCTTATTCGGCCATTACTTCAACTCATCCAGAGTTCTGCAGTAGACACACCAGATACCTGTGTACCATTGCATATGCAGAAGTGATTATAAATATTAAAATTATAATTTACACTCAAATACTTTTTAGCTGCTACATAAGCAGAAAAGGTGGTACCTACTCAAGTGATACACATAAAATATAAAAGAAAATGTTACATTATAGCACATTGCATTTTTGGTTCTTATTAGCAATGTACCATTTTACTTCCAAAGCTATAATTATTATTTTATCTTAAATTACATTAAACACTTTTTGGTTTGCTTTAAAATAAATATGACTACATTAACTAATGGCAGTTTCTAAAATAGGGCACCATAATAATTATCTATTGCCTTCTTTTTAACCTACAAGACGTATTCAGCATGCATTACTAACATTTTGTTTACTGAATTTAAGCAACTATTTAAAATAAACAATTATGGTTCAGTTTGTTTTGGAGAATGATACATAATATATGAGATGGAATGAATCCAGCATCCCCAAGTTTAAGAAACTGGATATCAACTTCTTTCAGAAATGTTTATTTCAATTACAATTCGCACTGGTCATACTCGGAGGATGGGAAATGTAATACAAGCGGTATCCCAGAAGTAATGCACACTGTAAATCAGCTTCAGTCTCCACAAAGATGCTCTACTCATTATTAAAGTGTTTTTTCTGAACAATCAGCATGTTTAACTTGACTGCTTAAAAGCTTCCTTTATCTACCACACAGAGATGGATGGTGCCTGCGTTAAAATTGAAAACTTTAAATGGATGCATGCCAAGAGGAATTTATTATTGTTGACATAAGTGTTTAGTCATTCTATAATACAGCATAGCAATATTTCCCAATGGTTTAAATGTTAGTAGGAAAGTTAAACCACTATGGAAAATAATCAATATGCTGGAGGAAAGACTTTTCTAGATTTCACTGCACACATAATTATTATATTTGGAGGAAGACTGGATGATTGGCAAACAGATAATTAAATTATAACTTACAAATTTGGTGCAACTATATCCAAGTGATCAGTAACATCAAAAGAGAAATGTCACTGCTTTTCCACAATGCAAGTTCAATATTGACATGGTTATCAGGCTTCTATTGACTTATTTTATAATTCAGAAACTGTTATCACATAGACTGCAGTTGAAATGTCAATCCACCTACATTGTGTACACTAGCTTGTGGTATCCAGTGAATCAAGTGGAAATGGGAGGTACTTCATGTTAATCTTATCTGTTTCTTAGAACACCTCTACTATCAAGATTATGCTACTGTTACCTTCTTCTTTACCTGATTTCCCTCCCTTGTGTAGGACCTTCGAGCCAGTGTCTAGGTTCAGACGCCTGTTGGGGAGCAGAGGAACCCATGGACCAGACACAGTGAAGACCTGGAAGTGGTTGGTCAGCCAAGCACCAGGTATGAGAATGAAGAGGATATGAAATGCATGATTGGAAAGGTGATGACGAAGCAATTAGTGGAATGAGTGGTGGAAGAAACCAGAGAAAACCCACCCAGATGCCGCTTTGTCCATCACGAATACTACATGCGGGCCCCTGGCCACCTAGGTGGTAGGCGAATGGTCTAATTGCTCCGCCACAGCAATATCCTACTATTACCTAAAGTTGCCAATTTACTACTAATGTTCATGCCATAATTAATCACAGTCATTGCTGATAATCTTTCAATTTCACTTGTAAATTCTTACGAGTGCAAGAATTCAAGCATATGGCAAGCAGGAGGTATTTAGCTTTCACATCAACACTAACATAGGAAACACATTGATAATTTATGTGAGTAGTGTAATGAATCATATTCATTTTGAGAAAAGGATTCAAGAAAAACTCTTAATTTGAGCTACAAGTAGTTGTAGATAATGCTCCATGTCACCTTATATTAGTGAACAAACCTCCTCCTAGTTCTGTGAAATTCACTATGATGATCTGGTTGCAAACAATAGAGATTTCATTCAACTTCTTCATGTATCAGAAGTATACAATTTGACCAACATAAACAAACCTAAACAGAATGTGTTTTCAGTTGGAGCATCATTGCCTTCTTGTTACAAATATGTAGAAATTGTCTTATTGGGAGAAAATGGTACGCTTTTGCAGGTAAATGACGGCAATCCTCCATTTTCCTCTTCTTCACGCACTGAAGATGAGTTTAGCTACAAAGAGCAACCACACCAGTTGACATGAGTACTACTCATCTGAAGAATGAATGCAGATGGCCGTAAGTGGAAACTTGCATAAACACAAACAGATAAGGGGTATTATGTTACCTATCTTGGTTCATGTACTGTACACTGCGGCAATACTGGAAAGCAGCAGCTGAATCTCTCACTGTAGATGAATACAGTTCAGCAGATACAGCCAATAAAATTCTGCCCTCTATATCGAGGATTTAACCCACTTGTGGATTAAGGACATGTTTCATTAGTGATAAAGGAAACCTTAAGTTTAAACTGTTATGAATTGTTTAGTTTATTCCTATTTACGTACATTGTGCTGATGTTTTGGTCAGACTGTACTGCACTATTTCCTGCCTTCTCTGACCTCTAAACTGTGCCATGCTACACCAGTGCCCTCCCCAAACAACTGCACTCTTTCATCAGGCAGGTAACACATCTTATTTAAAAACTAGTGTAAATTATTTAGTGACTTCTTTGGTTTCATCTTATAATACATACGCCAAAGTTGAGTGCCAACTAAAGCATTGAATATTGGCATTGTGGTGCAGCTGGAGCTATTTATTGAATAACAATCAGGGACCATGAGCTGTTGGACAGACTATAAGAACTTTTCCCTAAATACAATAATTAAAACAATAATAATAAAAATCCACTCTGTGACTATCTTTTGAAAGTTAAATTACTTGATTACAAATGTGGCCCAGTGCATCTGATAATTAAACTCCCAATTAGAACTAAATAGCAACCAATGACCATTACAGCACTGCTAAAGTCATTCAACTTCAAGTTTGAACAGTGGTGATTGAAAAGATAAAAGGAGTGGAAATGAAGCAGCTTTATGTATAAGAATGGGGATCACAGCAATCAAAAACAGAAATTATTATACAAATTACATAACCTGAACGAACCCACAACTTAGTTTCAAAGCTTAAAGGCAATTAAGAATGGGGATTGATTCTTTTTCTTTAATGTTACCCTCATGCAGAGTGATTTAAGGAAGCACACATGAACATGCTTCAGATACAAGGAGAGATTTTCTTTGGTCTGCCTATTTTCTTCTAATTTTATTTTTTAGCTCATTTTTACAATCAAAGATATCTCTTAAAATTTGGTTTAGAACCATTACTTTTGGGGATCCTTAGAAAGAGTCTTTCATCATAAATCTAATGTCTGACCATTTCCTTAATGAAAAGACATTATCTATCACTTAGTAAAGTGTTCAGCTCATTGCTACCCCCTCTTTTTCTTAATATCTACATTACAAGCAAAAGAATTATACAATTTGAGTTGACTGAGACACTCCCTACTTGACATACCTTTATTTTCTTTGAACACATTTCATCCCCACTTGAAAGCATTATCAAGATTTGTTGAATCACTTTATAAATATTTTTAAATTATATTATTATACTTCATATTATATTTTTAAATGTCTAGTTATATTTTTCAAAAGTTGAATTATTTGCAATACAAATGTCTAGATGTGTCCTGAATATATATTGGCAGGTAATTCGAACATGTTGATAGCTTCACTATTCTAGACAATCTCAAGTGAAATGCACTATCAAAATAATGGAGCAAAATCTATGTTACATCAGGTATGGCAAGAATGTTGTGAATTGAATACAAAGTATGTACTCTAGTCAAGATGTCCTGGTGCCTTCAGCCATGTATTATTTAAGTTTTAGTTTCATATCACCAAGTGATCAAGCAATCGGAATATAGAAGTGATCATAAGGTATTGTTGCCTAGTTATGTACCTACAAAATTGACAAAAGATGGACATGAGTGAGTAAACTTGTACACCTGTAATGGTTTAAAGAACTGTTACCTCTTAAGTATAACCCTGTCCCCCAGACAACAATAAATTTTATTTACATTTTTATAAACACGCAATTAATATTACAATA
This sequence comes from Tenodera sinensis, assembly GCA_030765045.1. Lineage (NCBI taxonomy): Eukaryota > Metazoa > Arthropoda > Insecta > Mantodea > Mantidae > Tenodera > Tenodera sinensis. The sequence continues at coordinate 175,735,323 of CM060963.1, read as the reverse complement.
GGACTTGTGTATTTAGCAAGTTTTTTGTATAATTGCTTACTGCACCTACTGTTTATATTCAGATAGATTATTTGGGGCCATAATTTTTCAACTATGGCTAACAGCTTATTTTTAAGCTGTTCTATTTCTATGGATTTATTTGACAGAAGTTGGATTGAAATCCGTAAATTTGCATGCAATGAAATGTGATTAATATTACATACTTCAACACTTTCCCCGAACCTTTCTTTTGATGATTGAAATTGAGCTTTTTAAAAAATAGCTCAGAATTAATTCCCTCAAATTATATAATCATTGGTTTTATAAGAGCTACTGGAGGGTTCTCAGGTTCATATTTCAAAGCAGAACAACATTTGTGATGATAGTTTCTGGGCTAACAACCAGGTCAAATTTGGGTAACTGTCCAAGCTTTCAGCAATAACTTTGCCACCATCCTCAGGGGAACTGTAGCTGAAAGCTTGGGCAGTTTCCCAAATTTGACTTGGCTACTAGTCCGAGTAACTATCATCAGTAACCAATGCTGGGAAAGCTTCAAATAATTAAGTGCAGTATTTCCTGTAAAATGGAATTAAAAGCTACCAGAATTCATGAATCTGAACACTGTTTAGCTCCATTCCAGTCTCTTTCAAGCCCTGTAACATTGCAGTTACAGGTGTTCTTTCAGTTTACAAAATGTTCTAACTATAGATAGAGCATGCAAAAATTGTAAAGCTTAAGGCATGGGGAATTTACTATGCTGTAGTCGGCATAGTTTCAACTCAGACAAGATGATGCAGATTAAATTTTTGTTTTTAATTGGAAGCACAATATATTGCCCAGAATTATATGCAATTAAAATTAAAAATCCAAAACTTACAAGACTGATTCACATGCATTAAAAAACAGTTATGAGAAAACTATTTGTGTAATTTCAACAAAATATTTCACGAAATTAATGCACGTAGCACAGATGCTTATATAGAGCGAAATACTCAAAAGAGTTAGGAATGTGAAAATGAAATGTTGCATTACTAAAAACACTGGTTATAGCAAAATGTTAGTCCATGTACCTACAGTTTATGACACTTGATAACCTAAATGTCCTTCCTTTAGAATAATCAAGATGTCACCTGTCTTTCACCATCTAGAGCAATGAAAAAGCCATATTTATTTTTTAAATGTAGCTCCTTGGGAACTCTTTTTGAAAGGGATGATGTCACCAATATAATGCAAGTTTTAATCTCCTATGTACTCAAAACAGACAGCATGCCATTTAGCAACCATTTTGATGCTCATTTTATCATTGTCAGTAGACCAGCATAAATAGATGTTTTGAACATACCTGAACAACTTAACTTTGCTCTCTTAAAACACTTCTAGAAACTCAAGGACTGAGAAATTGCACCGTAATTTACCTCTGCATTAAGGGCATAATTTGCACCTTGTTTTGATAACATGAAGTGCAATGATGTATTCCAACCCAGAGGCTCTGGAACAGGGGGAAGGTGAGACAAGGGAAAATGTTCTATGCAGGGTCTGTCAGTGAAATATGCGTTGAACCATAGAGAATCTTGCTAGGTCCTCAATACCAGAGACTCTTCAAAAGCTTAGATTAAATATTAAAAGAGAAACTTAATATTTTTACAGTACCTTATAGCTGGAAAATAATCTTGACTGCTCTATGGATTGAGCAGTCAATCATATTGTGTGATGAATATAATGAATCTATTGCTCCATTTTCAAGATATACTTTTCTGTTTTTAACAAACAATCACGCATTCAACATGCATTAGATAAATGCATCCAAGTTGCTTATAGAAATGAAGTAGCAGTATTCACATCAAAAACTTTGTAAAGATGTTCTCTACTACTGGATTTTCAGAAAAGTTCAGGGAGTTTTCTAAAGAAAACTCTTTATAACAGCCATCAAAAACAAATATTTTTGCATACTGAAAAGATGAACATTATGCTGGTGGTCTCAATAACTTAACCATCTCAAATCTGTGTATTCTTGTCAAGTAGAAGCCTGATCTGACGTGTCGAGACAACTATGAAGTCATCAATTAGAAGTGCAGCATGCAAAGAGAACAAATAAAAATGAACGTCCCGTATATGTTTTATTGCAATTGATATAAACTCTGAGGCTTTGTTTTATAGATAGTTTTTAATGCTTTGTGGGCTGCAGAATTACAGTGTATTTTCTGTTTGAGTGGCATCCACTATAATCCTAAGTGTACACATCCAGATAGAGTTATGTAAGTGATTTCTACACCTATTTCTTTGTAAGAAATAACATGAAAGCAACAAAAAGGCTGTTCAATTCTTGGCACTTTATTGAATAAATAGCCCTTGCCACTTATACTGGTATAATAGCCTTTTTAATGGGATTCCATTTCTGAAAAGTAGCTTCAACAGTAGTTTATATTTCAAACTCAAGGGATGAAAATGAAATTATGCTCATCACTAATAGAATCTCCTAACTTATGTGCTAGGTTCAGATAATAATGAAGAGAGTTAGCTTTAATTTTATTTATATTTACAAAGCTTTTGTACACAGTACAAATTAAAATAGCAGAAACACTACAGATGATCATAAATAGGTGTTCTGTTGCAACAATGGTAATTTAGCACTTTCAAGAATACAGCCCTTGAAAACTGCTAGTTCCCACTTTCTTGATGTGGCCATTAATTCATCCTTTGTAGATGAAAAAAAAAAGTAGTAGTAGTAGTAAATTAAACGTGTGTAGCTTAAACTCAGGGTTTAGCAACAAAGCCATTCTCCTTCTTTACTCCCAATATTTTGAGGTCAAGCCTGGATACACTTTAAGTTGCTCACAGATTGATAGATTTCCATATTCATTTCTTCCTCGTTGCATAACAAACAATTTGGAAATGATAGCAATCAGTGGCGTGTGCTAGGATTGTGACTTGGGCTATCACTAGGCATACCAAATCCATATCATAAAGGGTTGTTGATTAACTTTCTGCTAGGCACGTGCCTGGTAGGACACCGTTGGTCGTGCAGGGATTAGCAGGACTGCGCAATATTTTTGTGCTAATGTGCTTGTATCCATTTTTTAAACTTCATTTTTCCTTCATTAACATATTTAGCTTCATTTAGCTTAAATATACACAGCTTTTATTAGCTTTATCTTGCTAGATAGGTCAAAGATAGATGAAACATAGTATGAATACAGAATACACTATAATTTGTACTATACCATATGGAAAGATACTAAATTGTGATCTTCAGGTATAAAACTTGTAATTTGAAATGTACATGAAGTGGAACGTGAGAAAAAAGCAGGTAAACCATTAAGGGAAACAAAGAATTGTCTGGTTTCCTTAATAATATTCACAGACTGGGGAAGTATATATACTGCATCAATCAGTGTATTCAATACAGTTCTATTTTCTTAAATCTTTTCAATATGCAAATGGTCAACAATTTTTTCTGATAATTCAATGAATGGTTTGTCTATTAAGTATTGAAAGTTTTTAAAGCTGTAAAAGATTTTATATGCGTTGTTGATTTCTTACCTTTATCCAAAGCTGGGGTTAAATACGCTAAATTTGCGAAACTCGTATTCCAGGGTGTTTTCTCAGTTGCAAACAACAAGCTTGGCCAGCAATAAAGTTTATTTAATTCGCATGAGTCAGTCAGCCACCATACTTATCATAATTGTTTATATTAAAATACCTTTTGTAAGTATTCTTATTTCTTTTGCTTCTGCTCACACTGCAAGTGCAGAAGAGCTGGGTAGGCCTTCCCTGTTTTACTATCACTAATTTATCCTCGTATTTCAACAGCAAGTATGGTCGTTTTACTACTTTTTGTTTATCCATTTCAAAACATTAGTAATAGGAACTGCCTTTTTTTTTAAATCAACGACCTCCAACATTGCGTCATATCGAACGGTGAGTGAATGAAACGGGTGAAATGATGCTCAAATGAGCCTGAGGTCCATGGAGCTTTAAGTTACCCGACATTCGTCTTCTCAGGATAAGGGAAAACCTCGGAAAAAACCTTACCCGGATAACTTACCCTAAGCGAGATTCGAACTCGCGACCTCTTGAACGTGAGGCAGACACGAGGAACTGCCTTGATACACTATGAAATAAATAATACTAATACAGCTGTTGAGGACCGTCACAATTGCACAATTAAAAACAAATTACTTTTAACTCTACATGCTATTGCTATGCAGCCAGTCATGTTCATATGGCACGTTTTGGAGACGTTCGTGTGAGTATAGCAACACGAGATTCTAGAGGCATGGCATGCTTATTCCTGCATTCTGCCACCTCACCTTTCTTGTCGCATTGTAGTAAAGGCTGCAGCAGCAAGCATCCTAAGCCCTACTCTCCGCTATGTTCAATTGTAGCGAATGTTCCATCCTAGATGCTAACTCATGAGGGAAATTGGCTAGTATAGGAATTATTATTAATATTACTTATTAATTTCTGGTTTACTTTAGGTATGGGCCTCAGTGATAGTTTCGATAACCCTCAATATACGCCACTGATAGCAATCCAATTTTATGCAGGTGTTTGCTGAGGTAAGTCTGAACATTATCATGGCTGTTTTTCAAGCTGGTTCGGAAGTTAGTTTCAAGCTTTTTAAGAATTTTTCTCCTTCGGAATTCAATATATTTGTAGTTAATTTAGTTTTAAAATCATTGTTCATTTTCTTCTTAATGATACATTTAACTGATTCCAGTGGTACTTTTGGTTGTGCCTTATTTTGAATTTTGTCTGCCTACTCAATCCACAGTGTGCAGGAATCCACTGGAACACTGTGTTCTTATTTAAATTTTGTATCTGTTTAAACAGCAAATTTCTCTCATTTTTTCTGTTTTTGGATCCTGAGTTAATGCTATTGCTTGGATCGCCACTCTAGAATCTGATAAAACATTTTTGTAGCTAAACAAACGGATATTAAATTAAATGTTAAGTATGCCTAGCTGAATTCCAAGCATTTCCTCTATTAGAACTGACATGGTACCATCTGCTTACACCATGTGTTTTAATTAGCATTACAATAAGTAATTGTCATACTAGTCAGAGTGTAAGAGAAACACAATAAAAGTAATAAAAGCAAGAAAGAGGGAGCACTATTTATACTCGTGAAACTAGCAGAAGCAATCCACACCAGTTCCATTATTGAGTGATTGAATTTCTTGGGGGGAAAACAGAAGAAGCAGGCAGATTTTGTAATTTCAATTGTTCACTGAATCAATAGTTTTCACAAGCTCTATAAACCTTTATATTTACTTAACCCATTTTTTATTCTTCATTTAAAGGCCAATATACTGTCATCAGTGGGAAAATGTAATTTTCAAGGGTTGATAGAATGGCTTTAATTTGCATAAAGAATGAATGTGGAGTCGTTTACCATGAATAATATCTACCAATTATGGATTAGAAAGGCTGATGTTTCAATGAACATCCATACAGAAATTCAAACAAGCATCTATTTTCCATCTAAAACAAAACATCATCTCTCAATGTACATTATAAACAACTTGCAAGCAACATCCCAATGTGTGTGAAACAGAACTTTCTCACAGTGGAGAAGAATCCTCCACCTGAATTAATGCAAATTAAAATACTTCCCTTACAAGGGTTATTGAAACTGGCAGGCACTCTGAACCGTGCAAAATGTGTTTTAGCATTTTTTATTGTTTATTTTCTTCTCTTTAATTATTCATTCTGAAGCTTCATGTGATATAAGCAGAAGCACCAACTGTGTTCCCTGTGCACTTACATCTCAACATTGTTGCTTCTGATGCCAATTACCATTCTCACAACATATAATACCTTACTTGCAATCTCTGCTCTTTTGCATAATTATTTAGGAAATGCCTTCTACTACAGAATTTTCCACCAGCCTAGCTGCCCAAAACACACTATATACATTCACAAAAACACTCACTCTCTCGCACTCTAGCAAACTTTACATTTTTTCTTTCTTTCATTTATGAAATATGTATAATAAAATATACTCTATGAGATCTATCGTATAACAACAGCATGGATAAAATACAATTTAACTCTAGGCAAACACTTGTCAATGAGCTGAGAAGTACTTGGATATAATTACTATTTTTAATCAGTTTATTAAGCAACAGGACAAAATGATTCCCTTTATAGCTTCTTCCACTATATCAAATACTATGTTTTGTGTACTATGAAACCTTGAACTGAAATAAATAAGACACACATATTAGAATAATTCCTTTGAAAAAAGACTACAACTAAAAAGACCAAGAGTAGATGCAGGGGAAAGGATACCTACTTCAGAAAGAAAACATATACATGTTTTCAAATATTGAGAACAATTAAAGATATTAATATTTTATGTGACAAAATGCTGATCATTTGGAATACATTGACATACTTCAGGCTTTTATTTCTATTAATAAAGTGTTCTCTCCTCCTCTTTTTAGAGTCTATAGATATTAATTTTAACCACTTACATTTTCTACAATTGTTCATAAAACAGAAGAGAATAATAGTGCTTCGATAATGTGCATTTTCCACAGGACAAGAGTGGTTTACTAAGAAAAAATTAATTATAGCACATTTTTTAGGAAGACTAAGGAAATTCATTTGCAAATTTGTGTTGTTAATGTCAGGTTAATAGAAGGAGAATCAAAACTTGACAGCTAAAAACATTTTTAAAAAATTATAGGATATTTCAGAAATCTCTCTTAGCAATGAATTGAATGTTAGGGTTTGAGTTCACAATATGCAATGTGGTTTCTTTATGTTATGATGCATGGTTATGCACTTTAACATGTTTTAATGTCTTATTGCTGGTTTTTCCTTTTCCTCCAGCTTATTTTATGACACGATATGTACAATTTGGCATTGCTTAATCACAACTTGAGCATTTAAAGCCTTAAGAATCAGAAAAGCACCAATTTCTTGCTGTAAAAATGCAGGAGTTTTATAGTGTTTTTAAAATAAAGATATGGGAACATTAACATTTAATTTTAGGTTTATCTGATGCAATTTCTGGCAGGAGCCACTTATTACACAACGAGACACTAACAACATATTGCCCAAATGTCATTAGTCCTTTATTGCTTAAATATCTCCTGACAGTTTTATTTTCTAACTGTGTTAAGTTCGCTTCTTGGTTATGTGAAGTCACTAACAGTCTGGAAAACAGGGGTATGTCTTAATAGCTTTGAATTTAGTTTCAACATTATTTTAATATTTTAAGCAGAGTCATTAAGCTGTTTATGCTTCACATGTAAAGAGAGATATAAAGAGAAAGAGAGAAACAATCTTATGAAGCATTTTGCTCAGCTACCTTGTTGGTTCCATAGGATGCTAAACAGAGTTTCCAAACCTCCAAAGCCCATGTATCAAACATTATCAAAGTTCTTTGGATGCCTATACATTGTTTCGGTTTCTTTTAGTTCTTTTAACAAATTAACATGTATAAATTTAGCAAATTCTTAAGGTTTAGCACAATTAGATTGCTGGTTAAGAAGCACATAGAAGTAAATAAAAATGATGAAAAGTGTGGACAGGAAGACCAAGCAGAATTACACTTGCAACCATGAAATTCACCAATATTATTGTATTGACTCATTGCTAATTTTAAGGATTACCCTAGGTTAGTATAAAAAATTAAGTTTGATAAATGCCAGATGCAAAATCAAGGAAAGTATAGAAAATGGGCACATTTTTCATTATTTACTGCATAGCAAAATTAACTTTCATCAAATGTTTTGTGCACTCAGCCTCATTAAGTTTGTGCATTTAGAATAACATTGATTCTAACTTGGGAATCAATTGTTTATTGGGCTGGACATTTGAAACTCACTAATGTAACATGCTTATAGTTGAATGAACCTCATTTTCTGGTACTGAGCAGGCAGGATAAAGAAATAACGAATGTTACATTTAACATTTTTAATACTGGACTGCACATTCCATGTTCATTAATAGCTACCTATATACCATATTTACGCAAATCTAATCTGCACCTTTTTTGACCAAATATAGCACTCCAAACAGTAGTGTGCATTAAATTCACTGGCGCATTAAATTCAAATGCAAATTCATTCCATAGAATGCCAGTAACTTCATTCAATTTTTTCATTTATTACGTCACGATGGATTGCCGGAGTTCACAGGCATCTGTAAACGCATGACAAGCTAGCAGTTCATTTATCATTGGTCTATTACTGAGCATTTTTAGTTACGATATGGAGGGCAAACAGAGAAGAATGTTTTATGATGCTTCTTTAAAGCATGAAGTAATATTTTATGTTGAAAAAATGGTAATCAAATGGCAGGAAGGGAGTTCGATGTATCAGAGAGTAACGTATGCTTGTGACAAAAACAGAAATTTGCATTATTTGCTACTCAAGCTGGCAGGAAGAATTTTACAGGTCCTCGCAAAGGAAGATGTCCTGAAGTTGAAGAAAAAGTGTTGGAATTTGTGCACAAAAGGAGGAAGAATGGGCAACCGTGACTAGTGACAACTATTGACTATACAAAAGAAAGCTAAAGAGGAGGCTGAAGTTCTTGGTATTCAGAAGGCTAGCCATGGATGAGTGGATCATTTATCTCTAAGACGCCATACAATAATGTCCTGCAGATTTTGGGGACAAAATGTATAATGGTGATTCACACTTGTAATTTATAGTATTGTATTAATAAATTTATTTTGAATGTGTACTTTCCTTATTTCATTTTCACTACCTAACAATAGGGTACTTTCATTCCTAATCTGATGGTTTACATATATATATATATACACTACAGCCATTGTTGTACTAAATTAATTTAAATGAAATACGTACTTTTTGTCATTGATGCACTTTACATTTAATACAAACCCCTTTTCTTTTTCATAATTTGAAGTTCTAAATATGGGGTGTGCATTAGATTCGCATAAATACAGTATATGTAGCATTGTAGCAATTATTAACAGTAACTATTTTTCTCTTCAAACTGTTTTCTCATAGTGATTGACTTGCTATCTGTACACAGTGACTTCAAGACAAATACTGAGCCATTCATGATAATACAATCTGCAATCATACTCATGTACAGAATTTGTAATGTTAAGTCAACAGTAGGGTGCAAATGTTTGTTCTACACCTACTTAATGCCATAAAGAACCTTCTGGTTTAGAAATAGCAAAACTCCTGAAATGTATACTCACAGTAAGAAATCCACTTCTCAAAAAATTGATTTTTTTTCCAAACTTATCTTTCAGTATACGAGTCTGTTAAATTCCATCATAAAGGTTGTTTCTAGAAACTGTCGCCTTTCCAACACATTATGTTTCTACAGTATAAAGAAGTTCTTAATGCCATCTATTTTTCAAGAAGCATGAAATGAAGTCATTGCTATTTGATGTATACTCGTATATTACAATTGAAGTTGATAATTGATACATCCATCAATTTTATATCTGTATACACCAAATGGAAGGTCAAGATATTACTAAGGCACGACAGTTGATGCATGTATTTTCTGCAGAGGGCCTATTTGTATAAATCAGTATTTTATAAAGCTTTATTCATCAAAATTCTAAATAAAAATATTAAAATTATTCATAAAATTAAGTAACCAAAGAGGTAAGTATATTATATAAAATTAAAACTCTGAGCAAATCTGGCCAGCATTTTCGCTAGTGGCTCTAAACACTTGCATACCGGGTGCCTCCTTCAAAAATAGTGCTACCTACACTCATGTCTGACTATTGCTGTTTATGTGCAGCAAATCGCACTTAAGTACTGCATATTTTCTATATTCCAGCACTACTCATCCATCCTGACTCTGCTCAGTAACAGTGAGGCTATGTACATAGATTAGGAACATCAGCGTCATGGCTGTTTCGAGTTGGTTGCTTAAGTAACCATTGTTGTTTCATTATTCTGTTCTTGTAACAAAACAACTCATCAAGTCCAACAAGAAAATAACAATAATTAACAACTAAAACAACAACATTTAGACTAGTACAATTCATCCTGACATGGCGAACTGGAGGATGTTTCTTCCATGCTGCCAAGTAATCCTCTCTTCTCTTCCGTGTGCGTTGACTTTGGAGTCCGCAACTGAGGCTCGAAACATGGCTGTAACAGTATGAAAAGCTTGTTGCAAATATACACACAGATAGAAAGTTAGCTATATGCAAGCAACACAAATCATTTAAAGCCTTTACTTCTAATATAGCTATATGTAATGGAATTCAGAAGCTATACATATAACATCTGCAAACATTTTATGGTATTTTTCAATTTTGGACAAAAAGCAATTCTTTATGAGTACCCTGACAACAATAATAATACAGTTGAACCTGCTTTATGCATAATACACTAAATTCATTTTCCTTCGGTGCTTTTGAGTCTTACTCTCGCATAGTGTCGTATTACTGCATAATTAAGTATAAATGAATGTAATTGTCCTGAGTGATTAAATTTTCTAAAATAATTACTTCCATTTATTGAGCCTTAAAGCTTTTAATTTTCGTAAATGTTGATATTTTCTAACATGAACAAGATATAATGCTTTCTTACATCCATTGTAAGCAAACTAAACAGTAACAGTGCATGATGGAAATAAATTCTTTAACATGGTAATAATCTTCAACATTTGAATGTGGGTATTTAAAGGAAAATATTAGGTATTAATTTCTGGAAGAATGATTGATAGCTGAAGTAGACGAATTTCCTGTTTTATCTACAGCAGTTGCATTCAATATCCTCTAAAGCTTTGAGTTTTAAAATTTCAATTGTATTGCAGCAATGATAATATTGTATAATAGTATATTACATACAGGATATATAAATAATGATGTTCCTGTTAAGACAGAAAGGAAGGAAAAGAAAACAAAGTGCATTATGTGGGATTCGATTCACATACAGTTTATCACTCTGGGTCCACGCTAATTTGCTTTAATGTCCTCAGCTACTAGTGAGTACAGAAATTCAGTGTGAATGATTAAGCTTACGTTGGTAAGCAAAGAGCTCAACACTGGCATTGTTGTTACTTCTTGTCCACTATTTAATAAAAACCCATTAATATATTTTCTGCAGTTGTAGTAACGTTGAATTTTCAATATTTGCATGTTAATGTAGAATGATTGCTTTTCAAAGCTGCAAGGTGAGCGGATGGCTGCCATGCTGTCCGAACAGTAGGTGAAGCATATATGGCAAATTTCGTTCTCATACCATCTATATAGGAATGCCCGAGAATTAGGTGACCCTTTTGCACATATCTCACTGGAGTAGGGTATTTACTTTTGTGAAAGATAGTACATGAAATTATATCATCATTTGAGTTTGAAAACCTAATTGTGCAACTTCAGGTAGGTTAGCTTGTGCCTTAATAATTTTGTCATCTGCTGCTAACCTTAGCTAGACTGTTAGGAAAAAAATGGATCATATAAGTTTAATGTAATGAATCAAAAGAATCAGAAGTAACTTACCGTTTCACAGATGTTCATGTTACAGCAGTTCTCTATCGTGATCTCGCACTGCTCTGGTGGTTGCTGTGGAGGACGTGTTGTAAGTGGAGTTACATTTTTGTTGACAATTATGCGCTTCTTGATGCGGGGACGCTTGCGCAACTTAATCACACTGCGTATAAGCACTGCAGAGAAAACGCTGAGCAGAATAACAGCACATCCCAAAGCCACTGCAATACCATCACTGAGAGAGAAAGAGTCCTGACAACTATTGATTAAAGCTGAGCTTGTCACAAAGCTGTTTGCTGATGTGCTGTTTTCTGTTCTCACCACTTCATACTCCCCACCACCTGCTGTTGATTGTGCACAACTGTAACATTAAAATATAAAGAAAGTTACAAAACAAAGTTAAATATCATATTATCAATTTAAACTGCTACTCCCTCTTCCAGAGAGAGTATGCATAATATACAAGTGCAGTATATTAAATTATGTGGTCCATAATTAAACAATTAACTGAACTTAAAAGTTCACAATGATCTTGACAGGATAACAAAATTTAAGCTTGCTACCGAAAACTAAGTTTATTGATTATACCTCTATTAACTCAATAATGTAATGACATGTACTCAATTTTGCTTTCTCTATCATATACGTTCCACCCAAAAATTGTACACAGTAGAATCCTGATAACTCAATTCTCGATAACTCAACATTCCGTGTAACTCGACCTTTTATTTAGATATATATTTTTTTACTGCTAAACTTGACTGTAATAATAATTTCTATCATATAATATGTGGTATAAATAGTATAGGTAAATTTTAATTAGTATACATATACAATCTACCGCATCACAGTAACAAAAGGGCTGACCACATATTGACCAATATCTAGTGGGAACATATGCAGCCGGCAGATATTGTCATGAAACCAAAAGCTTGCCACTAATAATGTGGATAGATAGCACAAACACTTGTTAGGAAGGTCTGAAGGTTTATTGCTTTACCCAGTCCAAAGGTATTTTTTAGACTGATGAATTACATGGTGGTTTATGATGGAGTTCACTTTTGTGTTCATAAGTGGTGTCAGGTTATCTCTCAAACTTCCCATGTACATACACTCATGGATGGTGTGTGATTAAGTACAGTGCCATCTTGCATTATCAGCAGTGTCTTATTTATTCCAAAGAAGGTAACAGAGACATTATCCCCATCATCAATTTGCATGTCACTTGCGCAGATCTTAACAAGGTCATTTGGCATGTCTAAAAATACCCCTATATGTGATAAACTGAACTTTCAGTTACATATTTCTGGTTTCAGTGCAGCTCCCACGATTTCAGGCTTACTGTTAGTGCTGTGTTTAGTTGTTTGTACCAGTGAAAATGTCAAACAACAAGAAAAAACAAGTAAACATGACAATGGAAATTAAATTGTACGTGTTAAAGAGACTGGACAAAAGGGAATGCATTAATATGTAATAAATTTTAGGCTATATTATACTTTTGTTTCCTACATTGTGCTAGAATATGTATTTATATGTAATTTGCAGTATTATGTTGAGTTGTGAGTAACACACCCCTTATTCTACAAAACTCAACATTTTGGTAACTCGACAGCCTCTCAGTCCACATTAGATCAAGTTATCGGGATTCCACTGTACTGAGATTTCACCAGAAAAATGTGTTTTAAGGTCCCTTGAATAAAAAGAAAAGTATAGTTAGAAAAAGTGCATGTGCATTTGCATCTGTGTGTGCATGCACGCGTGTGAGAAATGCGACAGACTATTTTCCTCTAATTCATAACTATCTATCTCAACTCCATGTATGCGCCGTTCAAAGAGTTGTTTCATAATTTTATACAGGCAAGCAGAGCAATAGCTAATGGACACTGTCATAGTAATAGAATATAAAAACCTCATAATAAATTTATAACAGTTTATGCAAATTCCCAAAAATATGCTTCCACACATAATTGAGTTATTCATTAAGGAATTGTTCTAAAGCATTAATATGAATTTTATTATATTTAAATGTATTAATTATTATCTAAATTATATACTTGTTATTTACTAATGAATGTATTTTTGTGATGAAACACATTCTAGAAAAACCAAGAAATTCTTTAACCTCAAAATGTACAGAATAGACAGGTTACATGTCCTACATTAATAACTAATACTAATGTGAAAATACTCAGTTCAGCCGTTAACCTAACCAAACCAAAATAGGAAAGCTTATTGACAAATTACCATTCAGAGGTAGCCCTCACAATTTCAAGGCTGGCTCATCCGCTTACAGCAACAAAGAGAATAGCATGAATATTTTGGTTCACAAGAGCCCGCTAATGGCGAAGGGAATAGATAGTGTATATTGCACATAGTGTATATTGTCATTTATTACTTTTGGCCAATGAAAAAATTTTAACTTGATCTCCAATTCAGCAAACATAAAAACAGGTTAACTAACACCAAATTTCAATAAAGTGAAGATCTAAACGTAAAGCTGTTGCATATTTCTGATTCTGAAAAAACAGGAAGCATCAGTCCTATTTCCAATTCCGAGAATACGGCAAGTAGCAGCCATTTCCATCATGGATGCCTTGAAGGAAGAAGAAGTCTTTAATATGCACTTAATGGATCTAATACGTATGCCGTGCCGTGCCCGGTAACAGCAACACCAAAGTTGAACCTTGGCCAAGTCTTGCTTGTTGTTCCTGGAGCCGGGGAAGGCTTTCCATTGATTGTGGACACTCCCATTTAATAAATGTGTTTCAAGCCTCTTATCCTTGTTATTATTACCATTGTCGGTGGTTTTGAAGATTGTGAATTATAAACAAATGTGTATGTGATATTTAAAAAATTGCAGAAAATTGAAGATTTGTAATTAGACATACTGCTTACCTACAGAGCGGCGTAACACCATTTTCCACAGGGACATAAACAGCACCATATTGGCAGTATATCTTGCACAGCTTTGCTAAGTCCGTCCTTTCCTCACATCTAGCACCAGAAAAGGGACTATCACATTTGCAGGATGGCTGTCCACGCTCATCCAACTCACAGCTACCACCATTTAGGCAGTAACCCTCACACATGTCATGTTCACACTGTACACCTTCATATCCACGGTGACACACACATCGGGGCAAAGAATCAGAATCCAATGTACACTGAGCACCATTCAAGCAGTAGCCTTCACAGATATCACGTTCACAACGCCTTCCCTCAAATCCTCTTCTGCATGAACACACTGGTGAACCAGTAGCACTCACTGCACACCTACCATCGTGCAGACAATAATTGTAGCAAACATGTCTTTCGCAGCGTGTCCCCATGAAACCTTGAGGACAATGACATGACAGACCTCGTATTAGGACACCATCATTCAGACAATAATTTGTTGAATTTCTGATGACTAGTGAATCCATTGAGTTGTAGAAATGGCTGTCCTCTGTTGAAGTACTTGGAATAATTGTTGTAGTCTTCAAACTGTCACATTCTTGTCCAATCTTCATTGAAGACCAGTATACCATCCTCATAGGCAACCTGCAAAAAATTTTCAACAGTGAAAGTAAATGCTCAAAGGAGTGAAAAAATGTACAATAAACAACATTTATATTTGATTCAGCATGACAGACAAAGATCTTCAAGAAAACTCCACTGCTCCCAATTACACAGTGAAATGCTCAAGTTCTGATTGCTTGTCTATAAATCAAAGCAACAATTATGTGATGAAATATGGTACATTTTTGTGATGTCATTGACCAAAACTAATATCATTTTTGTATCTTGTTTTCTCTTCTTATGATGTAGTGGTCTAGCTGCCACAAACTCTGGTATTTCCTTGAATCATCAAGTACTAAGCCAAGTGTGTTTACTATCAAAGAAAATATTTATAGTGGTGCAGTTTTTATTATTATTCATCGGTGATGGTGACGAGCTTTTGACTTTCGTTATCTCGGGTCATGGTACTGGATAGAATTAACATACACTCAGGGTTAACTTTAGTGAAATATTTTATTTGCACCTTCTTGTTCACAGTATTTAAATTGTATCACAGTAGCAAATCTTTTATTTCAGTAGATCGACTTCCCTAGCATCGCCAAGATTTAATGTCTGAAAATTTAGCGATATTTCGCTAAATGTGTTTTCTATCACTTTACACTTCATCTATTTTACATCCTTTCATTTAATCGCACACTTCGTATTAACTAACTTGTTAAAGTTAGCTAATGTTCCACTTATTTTACTCAAATTAACGGTCTTTAAACACTTAGTAATTTTACTTTCACTATTTTATGATGCGCACACATAAAAATGCGTCCATCTATACCAAAGACACGGACACTATTAACAAATTCTTTTGGTTGCGAGTCTAGGATTCCAACTGCCATGTGTACATCCACGTATGCATTCATCAAATAGTTCCCGCATTGTTAGGGAAGCGATCCTTAGCCATTCTCCCTTCGTTTTCAATATTGAACACATATAATTCTTTTATTTATACGTATATATTAAAATTAAATATGGAAATATTTATGACGTCTTTAAACAAACTTAATTGTTTGTAACAATGAACATTAGTAACACGTTTTCGTCATTTAACCAACTCATACCAATGCCAAAAACAAATTACACTCTTAACAAATATTCATATAAATGATTTTCTTTTGGGCTCATACAATATCCTGTCTCAATAGTGAATTATTTTTATCATTCACACATTACCTGTCATCACTATATTCATGCACCATTATTGGCTCTTGCTTTCGTTGATTTGAGTATTTAGGAATAGACCACACTGCCTTGGAAATCCAGTCAGACCAGAAAATGTGTGTTGGCCCCACTGCAACTGAAAATGGCATATGGTGTCTTCCATTAGTTAGAATTTCTACATTGCTGCCATCCAGGTTTGCCCTTTGGATATCATAATAGATGCCATCTTTGTCATCAACCCAGTATATCTTGCCATAGCCTACATCAAGTGCTATCCCAACTGGCTGATATAAATCTGTCTGCACCAGCACTTCTCTTCCTGAGCCATTCAAATGCGAACGTTCAATTGTTGGTCTAAGATGATTAGCATTTGACCAGTACAACATCCTGAAATAATATTACCATTACATTTTAGTGATTGTGGATTAATTTGAAAAATGTCCTTAAATATCTTTAAAAATTTAATTAACATACAGTCTAATCCAGTATCATATAAGGTTTCTCATTAATATTGAAAAATAACTTGGCAGACAATGGAAAAAGAAAAGAATCTAAACACCTCCCCAAAATGTTATTAAATATTAAATATCATCTCACTAATTGGATTTTGTAGTTTTTGTAGTGCTTATTATTAATTATTTCTTTAAACATAAAGAATATCGCATTTAGTAATCTCTATTATGAAAGAAATATGAAGAATTTTGTATAGAATATGGAAATCTGGAAAGTGGGAGTTCAAAATAGAATAGAATTTTGAACAGAAGTTAGACAAAGAGCTGAAGATATGAGATGGAAGAGAATATCGGCTTGTTTTAGAAATAAACGTTCTCTAAAATTTATAGAATAATTAAAAAGGAATGGGAGAGACATAGAAAAGTATGGATTTTTGTAGTAAATTTGAGATGGAAGCACTGGCTTCGATGCACCCAGGAGCATTATTTTTAAAAGGCTTTAGAGAAGATAACAAAAAAGGTGTGTTGTGTGTTTATTAGAATGGATAAGGGACTGGAGAGAGGAAATATGGAAGAAAATGGGACAAATTACTCAAGGAAATTATTGCAATTAAAATGTTGACAGATATGGGGACAAAAGGGATTAAAATGATTGGAGAATATTTAGGAAGAGTAAGAGAAAAATGGATTAGGGTGGTCAAGAAAGACAAGAAAAAAGGCAATCAGAAAATCTTAAAGTTGAGGGATCCATTACTTAACCAGGGGTTGAATGTTAGACATGAGCAAATGTTAGACTCATTAAGATTAAGTATGATGGAATTTTTGATTCTTCCTTTACTCAGCAATGAACCATCTATTCTAAACACAGAATTGGTAGTTATTAAGCACTGTATTAAGTTATTGTATTGTTATTAGGTATTATAATTCATGAAGTAAACTGACTGAAAAATGTTCATACAAGCTGGTACTCAGCTGTATCAACAACCATCTGATCAGTTAAACCTTTTTGATTCAATCAATTTTTCTTCCACACGATTGTTGGTGTAGGACAAAGTTGGAAAGGGTAGGATGACACTAAAAAATTCTATGTTATAGCCGGGATTTGAACCATGGATCTTCTGGTCTCCATCTGGCTGCTCTAACCACTGAGCTACCATGGCCAACATGCTGACACAACATTAAATTCCCCAACTTGCTCGCATTTGGAGAATTTAATGTTGTGTCAACATGTTGACCAAGGTAGCTCAGTGGTTAGAGGGGCCGCACAGAGGCAAGAAGATCCATGGTTCAAATCTCAGCTATGGCATTTAATGTTTCAGTCTCATTCTACCCTTTCCAGTTAAACATTTTGTTTACTTTTGTAAGGAATGCCTTAAATTGTGTATCATTACTACATAATGAAACCAGGTTACCTTCGACAGCTGTCCACCACAATTCCCTGTGGCATTTCTTCTTCAAAACTATGAAGAACCTCCCCTTGGGAGCTTGTGTTAGAAAGGTTATGCCATAAGATGGCTCTTCCATTGCCAATTGTCCAATAAAGTGTATCTGATATTATATCATATGCTATATCTTGAACAACAAGTCCATTTTGTCCTGTGATCAATAAATATGTTATATCAAACAATTCAGCTTCAAAAAGATAGTTACTAAGTGAAATATATAACACTTTCTGAAGAATCTACTGGAGTTAGAAACATGCAAAATATTAGAACATTTGCTGGTTAATTTATCATGCAGCTTTGCAGATAATCAACCACACATTTTTCTAACACCAACAAAGACATGTTATTCATATACTACTACTACAGTAATTTGGGCTTACAGTAAAAGTATCACAAACAACTTAATGTGACAAAAGCCATGATCAGTAACAAGAAGGCTGTAAAACTTAACTTTACGGGCCTAGAGTATATTGTTAAAACCTATTCTAAAATGTTGCTATAGTCATTGTAAATCCTGTCTCCAGAAGCAAGCAACTGTTTTACTATTTTACAAAGAGTAATATAACAAAGCCTAACTTCCACCATAATGCTATCTACATACAGGGATATAATTTCACACTTGCATTGCAAACCATATAAATGGAAAGTAGTTATTGCTGCAGACAGAAAAACACTCAACTACACTTCAGAAAAAGATTTGTTGTTATACCTAAATCCATTCATATTTAAATCTTTGATGTCTGTATTTCGACATCTCATACGAAAGGTCAAGTGTTTACCTGTCCCTCAGCCATAATATGCTAATGAAACAACTTTAGACTGATCACCTCTCACTAAGGCAACCCAGTTTCATTCCAATAGCTCCACGTGGAATTTTTGGCTAAGTTTCTTCCAGATATTCTAGTTTCACTTTCATATTGCTCCATTATCAAGGCCATCCTCATGCCCAGTTACACTATCATGTAGGCTACAGTGATTTGCATCGGTAACACCGTAGATCTTATATATGGGTGAAGTAGATATTCAGCATCTCATGAATTTTGGAATTCGACAGAACACATGTTCAGCCTCAACCACTGGGGAGCAAGTTATTGCTAGTCAGTTGTGAGCATTTGCTTTGACAGCTATGGTCTCACCATGTTTTAAACTACAATCATGAAAGTGTAAATTTTTTTCCATTTATGTTAATTAGATGGCACTATGCTGTCTTCAACACTTAGTGTCTTAAAATTAATAAGTGAAATGGCATTCAATACCATCATTTCTGGTCAGGTATGACTTGCAATGGGCCATTGCTACATTGATTTCACCAATTGATCTGCAATTTCTATAGTGAAAGTGTGATTATCTATGCCTCAGCTTGCTTTCTCATAAGGTACCCATTGGTCAGGAAAAAGCTATTAAGTTGTAACAGCTGACTTAAGTCTGTCTTCCACTCAATTATCAGCCCCTGGTGTGGGATAGTAAACTTTGTCCTGCAGTAGGCTGCATGAAAGATCACACTAAAGATAACTTACCACCAAGATTGAATATAGTGAGGATCGGCTACAGTTATGTTTCACTTTTTTTTATTCCAGTGCAAATGCCTTCAAGAAAAAATATTGGATAAAAATTGCATATTTTGTCATTTTCTCTAATAAAATAGTTCAAATAAACATTAAAATATGCATAGATATTATTAGTGAGCTATTCTAACTGGTAAATAATTTTCTCTTGTCAAACTTCGGCCTATGGGAAAGAAACTCATGACTAGGGTCTGAACCTTCATAGAGGAAACAAAAGCTTGCAGGGTTTGGACTATAGAAAGTGGGAGAGGTAAGTCATGATCACAACACAAAGGCAAGGTACCATCAACATAGGAATGTTGTAGATTAAGTTTTTGCATGACTTACATTCGACGTCACCATTTGCGATAAAATATTTGCTGCTAAATTCTTGTATAAGTTCAGCAGTATGTGCATATTTCAATTTTTGTGCAGCAGGTAGTGTGTTTTGAGCTGTCACTGTACCCGCACAATGACACCATGCTCTGCCCTTGTGGAGGTAACTTGCAATCACCTCATTTGGCGATAGCTGTATAAAGGTTCAGACCCTATTCATGACACTGGTATTTTTATTTTTGATCTACTTTTACTAAAAAATCCCAGTTCAATCCATAACACCAATGTGGCAATGGCCCCTTGTGAGTATACCTGCAAAATTGTGCATTATAAAGACTTATTTAAAAATTTCTTATGTGAATGTAAAGCTTTATTGAATTTAACAAGGAAAAGTGTTAAAATATAACTTATGGTGTAGCAAGTGTTAAAAGTGAGCTTTATAAGACTATGAGATTGTCATAATGTTGAATACTTTTTATTGCTTATGGCACAGCATAGCATTCACCAGTTTTCCTTCACATTAACATTCCACTGGGATTGGTATTGCCTTTCCACAACCTTAAATCTCTGGATGACAACTTTCTGCTCCTCACTCACTGCATTAGATTTTCAGAGAACACGGTGAGCATTCAAATACAGCTCGAGGCTTTGAATGTGATGAATTCTTAAGGGGGTTCAGAACGGTCATAAATGGTCAAATTTTCAAAATTTAGATTTTTTCTTCTTGTTCTCCAGATTTTAATGATTAAAATGATATATAACACTACATTTACAACATGTTAGAATATATAATTTTCAGTTTTTAGTATGTATTGCAACTGTCAAGAAACTATCAAAATGACAGCAAAGTGACGTAACATTCAAATGTTCATATCTTTTTTCCTACGAGAGATATTGAAACAAAACTTTCGATAACTTTAGGGATGTTTATTCCTCTTTGAGAAATTTCTGTGTTGGCCAGTCTGGTACAACATGGCTGTCAGTTATTCATATTTCTTTGTAGCACATTGTCGCTTTGTCTCGCAATTTTTGTATTCTGTGGCAAAAAGTGAGAGTTTTGCTTATTCCCCTGTTTATATATTAATATTTAAAAATGCCTAGAAGTACAACATTATTCAAGAAACAGAAAAATGTCAGTAAGCAGAAAGAAATAACAAAAAAATAGATGTGATACCCCTAACATCAATACAAATAATACAGATGTACATAGTTCATCTCACAAAAAGATAAAACCTGCACTAGAACTCTATGAAGAAATGTTAGAAAATGGAGTAGACTTTCACTACAAATTAATATATCTTCATTACAAGTTGCACAAGGCGAGTTTATATATATATATATATATATACACACACCTTTTTCTCCGCTTCTATATAAGATACCTGTGTAAATTTTAACCACATGCTCCTTATATATGCCTACAACTTTTAACATGGGGATTTATTTCTATCTTATTTTGTTCTCAAAATAAAAAAAGTATTCCATATTTTAAGTGATTTGTTTAAAAAATATTTCTTAAAAACCAAATAGATTAAAGAGAAACTTCTGTTAAAATCGTAGCAACATATTCAATATTAAGTAATAAAAATTTCAACTCCCTACTCCATATGGTTTATGAGAAAAAGGAACATGAATAGAGCAAACTTAAGATTGGTTAAATAGACCTTTCCAAACTCCCTTAACAACTAGGGCCCATAAAATGATGCAAGTGAATTTGCAATGGAAGAAATTCATACATGTACTAAACATGTTTCAACATATATTTAAAGACATAAACTAGACCAAAATGTTTTATTCTGTCTTTGTAAACTATATTCATTCATACATTGAACCAGATACTTGAATAATTCTATGCATCTGCACAATTAATGAAGAAGTTAAAAACGCACTTTTATTGCAATTTGTGGGCAGGTGCATCATGTGTAGTCCATTAGACAAAGCACTATACCAAAAACAGGTTTAACCATCTGTTACTTTGCAAAACTAGTGGAGCATGACATAGCAACAGCTGTTTCCTGTCCTTTCTTTTGCAAGGAACAATGTTCTCATATTCTAATCATTATCCTTTCAACCTAACTATAGAACATCATAGGTGAAGGTAATCTCTCTTGTGGAGAGGCAGAAGACCCGCCTTTCATCTAGAGGACGTGAGTTTGATCCCGGAATTGAGCGAAAAATGCCGTGAAATTGTCACTTCCTCCCCAAGCTTTCCAACTCATTAGCAGAAAGCCTAATGTCATTCCGCCGAAATATGGTGAGCATCTTGAAATGGTCGCATGGCCAATCTACATAACACGTATTTAGTAAGATGCATGGTTTGGGACCATCTCTTAGTTATTCTCTTACGGGGTCTCGCAAGGGGTGAGGGATAATTACTAACCAATGACACTGCTGACAGTTACAATACGGGGCCAGATGCGTGTAATGAGGACAAGGAAAGGTGGGGGAAGGGAAGGGGAAATAAACCTGATCTCGTAGAAAAGCCACGCTTTAATTTTCTTTAGATTTATCTCCAAACTTTTAATGCCTATTACGGAAAAGGTAGCAAATCTTGCTTGGAATAAGTAGTTTTTTTGGGTTAAATAATCCTGTGTTATAAGAAAAGCTTTAACTTTGCCCTTAGAATCACAAACTCGTAAACCTTTGCAGTAAGCATAATGCAATATTATATTGAAAAATATAACAAGTTTTAATCCGTCTACAAATTCTCCTTATATTTATACTGGAATTACAGTTCCCATCGAAATAATTTTAAACATGTTTGTCTATTACGTTATACTATAAGAGTTTATGCTTTCCAATGTAAGGTTTTCTTTTAATACATTTGCAATAAACCGACTTTCTTGAGTGGCACTAAAATTTAATTACATTATCTGTGAATTTGGAACTGTGTTACCAGCTTGCCGTAGACCAATAATCTAGTCACGTGTAGTTTCTGATGTATACGCCATGCGACATACGAATCAAACAGTTGAGTAATGATTTACTGAGCGACCAGAAAAAATTAATACTTTCCTTTCAGGTCGACGTGTCATTGGTTATAACTAGCATGTAGCATGAATAGTGTTTTCATTGGAGAGGGGTAAAGAGAGGGGGAACGATTTCCTGAACCTCCGGAAAAAATACTTTCCTTTCATGCCGACGTGTCATTGGATACCTACTGCTATCATTGGAGAGGTGTAAAGTCAGGGAAACAAGGGGAAGCTACGAAGGCCTTGTTGCATTTTACTAAATTCGCTTTCTGTACGAGGCCCAAAGCTGTGAAGGAGTCAGCTTGAAAACTAAGAAGAGGTTACATTTGCAAAATAACGTGATTTTCAGAATTATTGTTGCCTCAACGATAATAAAAACCCATAAAGAGTTGGCACGACCGATGGACATGACTCCATGTTTGGCGTCTCCAACGAGTGATGGTGGTGAATAGTTCCAAACTTTTATGGTATAAGAAGTACAGGTGAAGGATACTCTTCCCTTTTGAAACTCCGTTAACGCTCCCTACTTTTAATCCTCATTTTCGCAAACAGTTGATCAGCGACATAAGCAATAATAGATATTACACGAAACTTTACTGCCTTCTAGAACAAAACTTATCACTTACCACGTTATGTAAAGTCCTTTCCCAACAGGATTCGCTTTTCTGTGGCCTTGAATGTTGCACGAGGGCTTAAATGAACGTGTTGGCAACTTACTCAACATTTCTCACATTAAAGTCACTTGTTCAGTTCTACATGCTGCGTCTTTCCTAAGATGCATGTGAAACTTTCTTACGTCTTGGGAGCCAAGAGAAAATATGTCCTGAGAACATCACCTTACAGACCTCTCTTACCCAGATATGTGGTCTGGACCAAATGTTATGAAAATGCATGTAATATCTAGGGCCCGGAAGTTCGCGCATTTACATGGTTTCTTTAACTTTCTCTGCTACGTATAGTAAAGTAAAACTTCAAAAATTCGAAGTCGAGATTTCGCCGGAAATATATGTTTTGAGGCCCCCTGAATAAAAAATCTTATGTGCTGCACTCACATGACTTTCTCTACTCTTGTACTAACCATCCTTACAAACTCTTATTTCTATATGTTCTTCGTGTTAGTTGAGATAAACATTTGTATAACTTATCTTAGTGCTTATTTCCTTGTAGGTGCAAGGGGAATATTAGAATACACTAGGCTTTAAGCGATAGTCAAATCTTAAAGCATTTGCACCTTAACATATAAAAAAAATGAACAACGATGTTCCATTTCACGAAAGTTTGAAGTTTCCTATACTGACACAAATAACATGGAATATCTCCGAAATGGTTCACTCTACAAAAAAATGTATTTTGACATAAATTGTGTGTTTTAGAAAGATCTACATTTTTTGTATAGTAAGATTTGGTCTTCTCTTACGGTTTACGAATTATTCAAAAGTCATCCAGAGTAAACAGGACTTCATGGGCTACAGCCAGAAATTTCAAAATATACATTTCATTTGTCTTTTTTTTTTTTTCCTTTTTTTTTTTTTTTTTTTTTTTTTTTGTGGAGTGAACCATTTCGGAGATATTCCTCGTTAATTGTGTAAGTTTTAGAGAACTTCTAGGTACTTCTGTCAAATGGAACATCGTTATTGAATTTTTATATGTTAACCGTGCAAAGAGAACGCAATTTGAAAGCTTTAAAACATTTGACTATCGCTCAAAGCCTACTGTATTCCCATTTTCTACTTTCACCTACAAGAAAACAAGCAAATAAGATAATTTCTGTAAATGTTTATCTCAACTAACACTAAGAAGCTATAGGGATAAGAGTTTGTAGGAATGGTTAGTACAAGTGTAGAGGAAGTCATGTGAGTGCATCATATCAGATTTTTTTCCTTTTTTATAATTACAATTCTGGTAAGTTATGTTCACGAATCATAAACCCAATCTGATGTTGCATATATGTGCGTATTTTGGCTTTTCTGATAAATATATATTTCTATGATTTTAGTGTTTTTGTGGCATAAAACTGTCTTTTTCCATGCAAGGTTATAAATGTTGCAACTCCGAACTGAGCTGCTTGTAAACATGTCGGGGAAATCCGAGCTACCTTCTTAGAAGTTACCTCCTCAGAAACAGTACCACTAAACTTGAATGAAGCACTCAAAAATACTTCAAGAAGCAACATCCAGCTTAAATTCTGTTTCGGTAGTGTAGAGGAAATACTAAAGAATAAGGCGAAGAATTTAATACCAAAATATCCGGAATGTGAACAGATATGTAAAATTGGAGACATTGGAAGTGGAAACATTACAATTAACTTACAAGAATTGCCTTTTACAGCGAATCACTTATAGTAGCCGTCAGGAACGATGGCGGTAAATGACATATAACGCGCATGTAGGGGAAGTGCTGTGTTGCAGCTGTTTCCCGTCTTTCTCATGAAGTATTTGTACACATTAAACACAATTTCTCTGGCTTGACTGTCAATAACGCAATGCTTTTTGCTTCTGCCATCGTTGGAACTCTCAACAAACTTACTATCATGCAATGGAATGGACTTGTTGCTCGGAATTATTTAATTTCACTGTTAAACTGCAGGCAAGTACTCTCATACGCGCTCTGATTGGCTAGAAAACACGTGACTGTGACGTCGTTGAATATTTGTCTACTGCGCAACCGCTTTCATTCGTGACGGCGACTATAGCATCATTTAAGTATGCGCCAGAATCATCCGGTAATGTAGAGAGGAGTTCCTCAGGATATAAATCCATCTTCAGAGGTAACAGCCGTTCTTTCACGTTTGAAAACCTTCGCTATGTGTCTATTGTGAACTGTAATTCGTCTCTTCTTATGAGTACTGAATCAGAAGCTTCTACTTCTCAACAATAAATTCTAAGTTCAATTTTATCTCCATTTGTTTTAGTGAAAAATATTATAGACATAAAGCAGAACTAAATGTATATTTATTAACATATTTTCAAGGCTTTTAGAGCATATTTGCATGCATTTCGTAATGTTTTAACACAAACTTCCGGGCTCTGGTAATATCCTCTTATTCTAGTGATAAGAAATTTACTTCCGCTTCAAAATACGGAAAGGATTCTCACATTTGTAATGCAAAACTCTGAACATTCATTCGACAAAACTATCAAATGTCCGAATATTTCAGAGAATGTAGGGTTTTCTCCGGGTTCTCCGGTTTCTTCCGCCACTTATTCCACCAATTGCTCCATCATCACCCTTCTATTAATCGATTTCGCCTGCATTTCGTATCATCCTCTTCCTCACTATCATACCTAGTGCTGGACTGACCACCCGCTTCCAGGTCTTCACTCCGTCTGGTCCATTGGTTCCTGTGCTCCCCGATAGGCGTCTGGCCCTAGGCACTGGCTTGTAAGTCCTACATAAGGGGAGGGTAATCAGGTAAAGAAGAATATGGATGTGTTAGGTGATTGTGATGTTACTTACTGGACCATGACTGGACTAGGAGAATTTAGCCTATCTCATTAGCCATGAGCAACCTGTGAGATCTGGAGTGAGTTAGTGAATGTGTAGGGTTTAAGGGCCCGTTAGGGGCCGTGTGACATGGATAAGTATGCATCATGTGTGAGTGCTGTGTTCTTGAGTGCCTTTCAGTGAATTTTACCATTGCGTACATACAAGTATCAACGTATGGGTGATTCTGAGAGTGGTGTTATTAAGCGCATTTAATAAACCTGTGTGCAATTCTAGCATTAAAACGACTTGTTATGACGACATAATTCGTGCCAAATTACCCTACTTCTGGCACCAAGACAGCAATGGCGTCATCATAGCCACAACATGGTTTTATCCAATGTGTCTATAAGAAAATTTAAAAATGCTAGTAATGTGGTTTTATTAATCTAACGCATTTTTCGTCTCTCCATCTACAAAATTTTACATATTGCTTTTTTGTAAACACCTTTTGATTTTTCTAGAATTAGTAAATTCTCATCACTCTTGGCTTGGTTCAAAAAGTCAAGCGAAATACAATATTTTCAATAGTGTATAACTACCTTCCTTTTTCCTCTATGTGTTGAAGCAAATGAAACATCTGCTTGAGCAACCATACATCACCTCATACATTATAATTTTACACTTAACGAATTTATTTGTATTTAACACCTGTATAATCTTTTCATTGTTAGACTCACAAAAACATAGGCACACTGGTGTCATAATCAGTCAGATTCTACACTAGTTACATAAATATTTCAATCACGTTCGTTCTGTAATAAGTTATAGTTAAAAAGAGAGCTCTAGAATTGGAAGACTAAAAATGAAGTGAAGAACGCCGTGCGTAGATTTAACTGGCTCTGAAACTTCGCGTAAGCTCTTATACTGGCCGTGTTTGTTGCTCGGGAAAGACAAATATCACTGAAACAGCGAAGATCGGGGTTGTTCGTGAATAATGTACATCATTTCTATGTCCATGTTGCATGCCTCTGCAAAATTTACAGGTTACGACACTATGTAGAACATATTAACATTAATTATTGTTTTCGATATTTTGTGTTAGTGGTAGTGGAAAATGTAACAATGTTATTTGTACACAAATATTGGAGAAAATGTTCTAGTGATTTTAATAATACTAACGATGTGAATGTGCACATATTGCTAATTAACTTTCAATACAAAATTTACAGTTATTTATACACAAAATTACACATATTATAAAATGTATTATAAACTCAGAGACTAAAACAAACGACACAATCGTGCATAACAATTTCAACAACCAATGACAGCCTTCATTGGCGCAAAATTTATCAAATTTCGTTATCACCTCTTCTGGTTTTATTATGTTAGGATCAGGTTAGAAAATCTAGCTGCACTGTCCTACTAATGCGCAACAGATTACGTAATTTGACGCAACAGAACCGCTATTCAAATGTCAAAAATAACTGACACTCGCTTCGGTGAAGCATCCAATGCTGGAAAAGATGAAATTTGTAAAGGGAAACCTCAGAACACAGAAAACAACAGGACATATGTTTGGAATCAGTTTGACAAATTTTGTATTTAACAAAATTATAAATTAACAGCAGACACTACAACTACTGACATTGATAACTTCTTAAAAGATTGGAGGATCTTGTAGGCCGTGCCAATGGATGCTAATGTATGTGGCCTGCTTCGTGTTTCTTTTAAAAGGTTAGTAATTACAATACAGCATTTAAATAACATTTCATAGGTTATATCGTCCTTTAATTCATGAAACAGTCTTAAGTGCAACTCATGATAGTCAGATTCTCTAGATAAGTTAACAATCACTCATGGCATTACTTACGATAATGACTGGTGCAATTTGATTTATAATGGAATATTTACATTTTAAGACAGGAGCATGCACATAAAATTTGGCAGATAGTTCTAAATGCGGAATAAATCAATAAAATATAGATTGGTTAAAATAAGAATATCAGCAATTCTGATTCTTGTCTTCTATATCGTCTCTTCACCGTACTTTTCGTCTGACATTCATGATAAGTCACAATTTTAACTGAACATGTTCTTGCGTTCAGCGGTTTGACACAAGCTACCTCGGCGTTGGTTCACAATGCCCTGCTCTGTTATGCAGCATAAACATTGACAACCACTCTGCCAAGAAAAACATACACATACTGAAATAACACTTCATATTGACGTTTGTATTTCCAAATTGCTCCCAGCAGACGAAAGAATAAGAGAAACGAGCTAAATGTTGTGGCCAGAATTTGGGAGGTCCCTGGTTCAAATCCTGTGTACCGACCAATTTGGGGTTTTCTCGTGGTTTCCCTCAGTCACCAAGGATACGAGATTGGATATTTAATAGCACGACCCAAAGTTCCACACAACTGTAAACATGAAAAATGAATGTACTAGCGAATGCTCTGCCTGGCACGTGTAGAAAAGCAGGGAGGTAGTTGCCTGGCACTAAGGTGTAGGTGTCGAAGTCCACCCGCACGTCACAGGAATAGAGGTACAGTTACCTAGCACTAAGGCATTTAGTGGACACGTGACGAAGCAAAATGGTATGGTACAGAAATGAGACTTAAAAAAAGTTAACTGTGCGCCAAATACCTACATTTGAGTCGTATCCTAACAGATCCGTCGCGATATGACCTCGTAGTAAGCGAAGAGAAGTAGAACAGAGAAACAAATATATTCAGGATTCTGGGATGCAGCCGACATCTTCGGCCTGATTAAAAGAAACGGACGGACCTTTTCAAAACGTCTTAGCCCCTTTGGGCTACTGTCAGGCCACAGCCATGGCAGTAGTCTGGAGCAACCATTTACCCGTTCTCGATCACTGGTTGGTAGCTTCCCAATATAGCAAAGAAATCCTTTGTGGGACTCCACTCCTCTTCTTTGATTTTCCTATATATTTTCTGCAGAAAAACTCGAGGGCTTAGACCTGGGGGTACAGACTGGAATACAAAATTGTCTTTAGGGGTACGCGGAGAAAAAAAAAGTGATTTAAAGTATTACAATACAAACCATCGAGATAAAATATTTCGAAAGGGCGTTTTCGGTGCAAACAACGAATGAATGATAAATCTTCAGTATGCTGTCACCCGCCTTCACGTGTGCACGGGAATGAA
Source organism: Tenodera sinensis (assembly GCA_030765045.1). Classification (NCBI taxonomy): domain Eukaryota; kingdom Metazoa; phylum Arthropoda; class Insecta; order Mantodea; family Mantidae; genus Tenodera; species Tenodera sinensis. Next base: position 175,705,843 of record CM060963.1, on the reverse strand, counting down.
TATTCTTCCAGCGTTAAAAACAAAAAAGGAAAGAAGTATTGCTAATTGCAGAGGTTCTATGAAGACTACATATTTACTTCTCTGCCTTTTATGCTACCCCTAAATTTAGCTCTGTGTTGACCTTGATCTCATTAGAGAGGTTTCGAGACCCTCCTGTGAAGCCCGCGTAGTAGTAAAGCCCAAAATTAAAAATGTTAATGCGAGCCTTCGTCAGTTTTTCAAATTGTCAATAGCAGTTTCTTCTGCAGTATTACACGTCATTAGAAGCAGTTTCGTTCTTGTACGCAGGGTTGTCCTTTCCGTTAGAGCTGTAAAGACTGCTTCACAAACGGTAATCAGTACGAGGACAACAAAGTTAAAACTCGTGTATTTTAATGGGAGCGTTCACAATTAACAAGAAGCTTTCCAGAGTCCGGGGAAAGGAAAAGAAGATATGGCCAAGTTTAAACTTTCTCGTTCTCGTTCCCAAGCGCGGGATATCAGACTCCAGTGCAGTTACCAAGAATTCAACATGGCCGACATTACACAAAACTGAGTGCACATTACACCAAAAAGCAATGCTGCCAACCTACGTAACAAAAGCATTATTTCTAACCTCAAATACCACAGGGTTAAAGTAACCTGCTTCCTAACGATGATAATGTTTGAACATCGTTACCACACAACACACGAACCTCATCTTCGGCAAATCTTGTTCTGCAATAACACTTTGGGTTAAAATCACCAGAACGCTAAATATCGTAATATATTTAATGCACTACTGTGTTGCGAAAACAAAAATAAAAACAACGTAACTGCGTATAATGTTCTAAAACAGTTCAAGACAAAACCACGCACACACGAGTAATACTGCGTTCACAGATTGATTAATTCGGCGTACAAACAGAATCTTGTTTTAAAACCGGCTAGCTTCTTTGCAACCGGTTAAAAAATAAAGGTTTCTGTGGCAACATAACGGATGCAATAACACCAACTATGGCCGTAGCTTTACTATGGTTATATTTTACAAACAGTTGGCGGTACTAAGGCAACGTAACAGATGGAATATCACCAAATATAACCAGACCGCACCATAATGGGGGAAAACGTCATAGTTGTTTTTTGGGGTATTCCAATAAGCTGTTTCCTATACAGAAACAAGACAAAGGAGCCGTGACATCAAGCAGCCGCTAGAGCTCTCTTCAGTCGCCGCAGGAAAAATGGAACTAGAAGAAATTCTAACATGTGCACCCTGCCCTCAGATCCAGACACCCACAGATCCATTGGAAGTCGGTTGTTCTGGCGAAAGCATCATCTGCAGCTTGTTTATATGCAACTCCTAACTAGATATTGCCTCAAAAACAATAATAAAGCTACAAATAAAGCAAAACGAGTGAAAATTAACAAAGAACAACGAACAACATTAATGAATGCCATTAATAAACGAATGCAAAATTGATACTAGAAGAATCGGAAATGCATTTAGAAAAGGTTTACACTTATCGAATTTTGGCATTGGCTTTATACACATATTGACTGAATAATATATAATTATAATGTATAATAAATCTGAATGTCGTACCCCGGCATCTAAATTACTATACTGGGACATGTAACCAAATTTCTCATTTACTTACATTTTACAAAATCATACATTTACAAATACATTATTTTCTCAGATGACACTAAACTACCCCAATAAATAAATAAATAAATAATAATAATAACAACAACAAATATATGGCTGAATTGGAAGGTGAAAAAATGGCACTGGTCAGTTCAATTCCAATTCGCAAAATCTCTCTCCACTTCATCATTGATATGGCCATCGATCTACATTCCTGTTATCGTTACCAGGCTATTTTAAATCAAAATCTTGTCTGCTGTTTTACTTTCCGTTCTTGTTTCCGTTTTGGCTTCCGTTCTCGGGTTGTTAACCAGCCTTAAGGAAAGAAGGAAAACAGCACTGATTATTGCAACATTTCCTTCTACAAGTCCCCTCAAACCCGACTTAATTTAGACCACAATCGCTTTTTCAAACTTGATGTCACTACCTACACATAGGAGTTTGCACAACCTCGACTGCTGCATACTGATTTTGCAGAAGTATATCGATACCATGATATCGCGCCTTTGCACAACTTTACATTTATTATTCTTTTCTCAGAAGGTAAATATCCTCGGGCCCGTTATGTTGGATTTTAACGCAGTGTTAAACTGATTTAATACTGAAGTTAGCGCAAATTGTTTCATCGAACAATATTAGCTTTAACAGTCTGCTCGATGTTAATTTAACATAGAAATGTTAAACCCTGTGTTAAGGAATTTAACAAACGTTTAGAAGTTTGAAAATGGCTACAGCAAACCAACCTGTTTAAGCGAGTATTCGGTATTTAAGAATGCCATGCAGCACAAATATTTTGAAAACCTTCAAAAGAAGGGACTTTTAAAGCAGTACAGACTTCCCAAAGCAGTCGTAACAATAATTTTACTGCAAATATAGGTTAGAATACTCCCAACAGAAGTATGCCTTATTCTCCTCTGGTATTTTTCATTTAATGGTAAATATTAGAATTTTCACAGCTGCTGTTTGTGGATTTATCCGGAAGGTTTCCAAAGCAATTGCTTCAAGGAGGAAACAGCATTTTCGCTGGGCTCTGCACGATTCTTTTTCTTCCTCTTCCTCTGATTACCTTCCCCATACGGAGGATTTACAAGCCTGTGTCTAGTGTCAGATGCCTGCCGGGGAGCAGACGAACCTAGGACCGGACAGAAAAAAACCCTCGAAGTGGGTTGTCAGCCCAGCATCAGGTGTGAAAGTGAGGAAGAGGATGATACGAAATGCAGGCGGAATGGATGATCGAGCAGTTGATGGAATGACTGGCTGGGGAAACCGGAAAACCCGAAAAAGGAACGCCGATTGGTCCACTGCGAATACCACATGCGGATATGTGGTATCAAACTCGGGCCGCCTTGGTGATAGGTGATACAATGCACGTGTCTCCACCATTCAAGTTTAAATCGTTTTAAATGCTCTTCGCACCTGGCGTGTTTGATGCTGTGTTTTATGTTGGCATGAAGTCGCCACCTGCTCAATCTTTTGGGCCTGAGAGAAACTGCATTTCAAATTAGATTACTCATAGATTCTCTTCCAGACTGCGTATTATCTTTTAATTTAAGCCAGCTGGGTTTTCGGGCCTCTATTCCTCTATACTTAGTCACGAATTTTATAACTAACGATTTTCGAGCGTTGAACCATTAGTAGTTCCCTGGATGTAGATTTCTCAGTTGATAGCGCGATTCTAACCTCAATCAGAAAAATCACATGACATGGACCTGAATAGTTTGCTATTGACACAAGAGCTCTGCGATGCGTAAACAAAAGTGCATCAGAGCGCGTTGAGAAGCCATAGATCGGTCACCTTCTCGAACGCTGTTGTTTGTTTGAAGTTGTCTTTGATGTCAACAGGCTGTACCCAACAATTCGCTATAAAAGCTGATGAGTTGCAAGAGTTTTAACATATGTTAAACCTTTAACCAAAACCTACGGAACGTAGTTTAGTTTAAGTACTCTTGGCATTGTGTGACGTCGGCCGCGAAGTACAACAAAGGCGCTGAACGTCAAGCTTCCCCACACCACTCACACGAGCAAACACGTGGTGACAATCAGAGCGACGGAACCAAAATGTTTTTTCCCAGGTGATTCGAGAAGTGTCCGGCGGCCGCCTCATTTGAAGAAGTTCGAGAAAGATCTGGCTACGTCATCGCCGGTATAAAAGCTTGCGCAGCGCTTGAGGGCAGACAGCTTTTGGCTCGGTCAGTGTTCAGTGAGCGCGAGACAGCTGTGAAACATACATCGCGTTGAAGTGAAGTTTTAATGAGTGTTGAATGATCGTAGTGTTTGAGACAGAGAAAGTGAAGGAAACAGTGAAAGGAGTAAGCCAAGGTTACGATAAGTCGTGAGTTGTAATATTACAAAATACCGTAGACCGTGTTAACGTCAGTAAAAGAACTGTGTATTTGTGATAAAATTTTAGAGGAAAAATAAAAAATTACAGATAAAGTAATTGGACTAATTTTGTCATAATAAGTTGGTGAAACCGACCCTTCGTCTTACAGATTCACGGTAGCGACAAACGTTTTCCTTAATAGGATACCATTTGGACCTCATTTTGACAATTTATAAACACATCACATACACACACAGCTATTTGGTCCCTTGAAAAACATTCAAATGACATTGAAATATATCAACTTTAGGATGCTTTTCTAAACAATGCAATAATAGGTATTAAAGAATTAAATGCACTTACTTTTTATAAGAGGTGTGAGAATGTGTTTTTCGTCTGTTAGATTGAGGATGAATATGCTGTAATCGTGGATATCGTCACTCAGAAATAGTCTATTGTTTACAGGATCCAATTCAATTGCTCGGAAATCCGAGTCTGGTAGAGCTATGGACTGGAGTATGGATCCATTGCTGAAGAAATCCACGTGTCCCATGGAAGCTACTCCAAACTCTACAAAGAAAAACAAGTTCATTATATGAAGTGTATGTACATAAAATACCAATTCACTGAGCTAAGTAACAATACCACTACACCATCACCACCATCTAATGTTACCATACATAAATTTGTCCTGTCATTTTGTTCAACCTAAGTATAAATGAAATGTTCCCGATATTTACGACGAAGTGCCAATTATAGTGGACGAGTTTTAAGTTGGCACTTTTTCTACTATCCTTGTCTAGCACAGGCTTGAAATGGTCAGTCCCTTCTAAAGCCCTATTCCCAATTACCTGCTGATGTATGAGGGTGAGTAGACAACAGTAGTGTTGGAACTCTTGCAAGTGAAGTATCGGTTGTCAATGTGACAGTGCACTGTTGTGTCTACCCTACCCGCTTTTTCTTACAAACAAGTGCCAAGTTACACTTCGTCCAGTATAATTATTATTTTAAACAAATTAATTTGAAAAGTTCCAAATACCAAACTTTTTAAATATATGCATATGATCCACCTTATGTGAGTGTGATTAAAAAGAAAGTATTTTGGTATTCTTCTGGTTTAGTTCCCAAAGAACGCTGCGTTTTATCAAATTAACTCAATCTGATGTCTTAAGATTCACTACGCCTCGTCATTTAGTAGACGAGATAGTTTGACCTCTATTGGTTCTTAAAAAAACACTGTTCTAATTTGTTAGCTTTGCTCATAATAAATACATTACGGTACCATAGACTTTTACAAAATCATGATAAATAAATGACAAGCATTAACCTCTACAAATCAATGTCCTTGGCTTGATATCTTAGTATACCTTCTGCGGGCTAACTTGGCTCGAGGATCATAAAAGTGTCAAGTCGCTTCCACTAGCAAGTTAGGGGTGGGGGTAGAAAACATATTTTGCGGTCACAAACGCCGGAATTCCGCCTCTCAGTTTGTTTTGCGTGGTGTTCAATGTCGGAATAATTCAGTGTGAGCGCAGATGATGGAGCTATTGCTACTTGTTCACAATCCATCATTAATTGGATGGAGGGGATCGAGCCTCTCCCACCTTCCCCATAACACCAACGTCACAGGGGTGGGTACTTGCTTCTCTTTTCAACATATTTCTTTCTCTTTCTTTAGGCCCGAGACAAGATAAACCACACAGGGTATAGCGGGTTCAACACCCAATGGCCTTCTCACTGCACGTGTGTGCATGCGCGTCATAAGTTACTGTGGCATTCGACAGCTATACTCATTAAGATATTAATTAAATCAGGTATTCAGCCCAGAGGTCTCGGATTTGATTATCGGCTGGAGCAAGGGAACTTTTCGTTAATTAGAATTACTCGCTATTCTTCGCAGAGTATGAAGGTATGAATGTGAGAGTGAACTTAAGTTTACTAATTAAAATTAGTAGAAAACAATCTGCAGTTAACGAGTTAATTTTCTGTGAAACCCCTCCAATGATAAGTTAAATAAATAAATAAATAAATAAATAAATACAACGTTAAAAGAATCCAGTTGTTTGTGAACTCAAAGTCTCCGATTTAACCATAGAAGTAAAAGTTAAATGAATCAAATAAAAAATAAATTAGATATTAAAAATCATTACACAGTTATCTGTTGTATAATGTTTAATTGAGGAACTATTAAAGTAAATTTTCAAAATCTATTTCTTAAAGTGTTAATAGGACAAATTTAATCACAAAGCAATTTGTACATCAGCAGTTTTATTTCTAAATGTGGTGCATTCCGGCAAATGTCATTAGAACATTTTCACTTTCCATTAAATTACCAAAACCATTCGAGGATCTGATATTCCCACGAGTATGTTTTCTAGAAATGTGAGATTAATGACTACTAAGGCAAAAATGCACAGAATTTTTATTTTGTTACCAAGCAAAGATATTCGGTTCATTCAACAGAGATCTACAATACCAGCGAAAGATATCAACTATCATTGTAATTAATTTTTGCAGCATGAGTACTGTCCATGTCCACCGTTCCCAAACTGTGCTCCACAGAGGAAGTGCTTCTCAGGGGCTCTTAACTGCATCTGAAGATCAGGAAAATTGCTGTTATTTGTTAGTTATATGCATGTATGTGCGCGCGTGTGTGTATTATAAATAATATTGTCTCCAACTTTTTCTTTCTACTGTTTCCAGTGAACATTTCTTGGCGCTCAACGAGAAAGTTTAGCCTCAAAAAGGGATCTGTGACTCAAAATGTTTGGGAACAGCTGGCCTATGTAGACAGCAGCGCCACGGATCGAAAGGTTTCCTTGCTGCCACTAGTAAAACATGTTTAGTGAACGCGAGTGCAGTTGCATCACAATGAAGATGTACCCTAACCACAACTAATGACTGTCATAAATCCATCTCAGGCCTCAAAAACGGGAAACTTGTCCTTGAAGACCAGCAGCACCCTGATAGGAAATGACATAAAATGTTGACTACACGTGGAGTCTCAGTTGTAAACATTCTGAAGGCATTTTCTGTTTTGTTAGGTGCAAAAGTTAAGGTTAAGGGGCTGCAACCCTGCAGAAAGGACTGAGGAGGGGGTGGGGGGAGGGGCTTGTCTTGTAAAACGATTAAAAGGGTTCCTCAAAGGAGGCGACCGAACTATACACGCGTTGACTAAACAGGTCCTAGTAGTAGGGATTTAGGATGCGTAACCGCTGACGTCATAAGTGCTGCTACCACTAACTGAATACTTATACAATTCTTATTTATATACAACGAAGGGGGCCAGCTCACTCACTGCGACCTATAGATATAGTGGCTACCACGGCCCAGGAGAAGGGATAAAGGGAAGGAGGCTACCGGGCGCAGACAGACCGCAGAGACGCACGGAAGTCCCTAAGATTTGGAAGCTCGAAGACAAGTCCCATTGCTGGAACTAAGAGAGAGTGATGAACGACCCGTCGACTTAGCAGCCGGCACCGGCATACGTCACGAAACCTTGTCCATTTGACAGATGAGAAAGAAAGGGAATGAAAGAGGATTCATACAAAAGAAATCTAGTAGATGAGAAACCACCCGAACATTCGTCTACCGACCAGGGACAACCACCAAAAAACCTAGTCAGAGTGGATGGACGAATCCGGCACCTTCCGAATACGAGATTCACATGTAACCGTCGAGCCACATAGTTCGGCAGAAAAAGGGGTTATTTGAAACACCAATTACCATGTTACTTTTTTCCTTCTTTTTTTCAGTTAATTCCAATATTTTAACTATCCCTAACCTCCCGGCTGTTCCTCAACGGTGTGATATGCAGACGAAGCTTGTAACAGGTGGAAGATTTGATTTATTCCAGACAATCGTCCGTCCCTCCCTCCCTCCCCCTCGGTTGCAAAACACCTATACGTAATGTGATTAAAAGCGCGTAATTCTTTATCTTAACGCTTATCAATTATAAGAAACTGTCGTCATTTTGCCACCTGCTCAAAGGTCTTATATTATGTAACGAACACAAACACAAAAAAGTAAATCGTCATGCCGGTTCCAGACACTTAAAAATATTTACCTCAGATAGAATTTTTTAAGGGAATACGAGATCCGCAGGGCCCAGTTTTCCCAAGCATTCGAGATCTGATAAGTAACTTACAGTCGTGGTTAGTCAACTACTTTTAGCAATACTTGAAAAACCCGTGAAAAACAATGATAAACCAAAATTGCTTTTCAATATTTTATTTAAAATTAAGAAAAAATGAATTCTCTATGTGACAAATGAAAAGTTACATCTACTTTATATGGGCAAAGCCTTCTTATCCTTTGTTAATGAATTTCGCGATAGATTCTTTACTTCAAGTAGCACACGTCTTGGTTTCTAGTTTATTTGTTTATATAGCCGAAATGAATATTTCGACTTCTTATAGTTATTATCACGCAGTAAAGTTTTATAAAAATGAGTGACATTGCTATTGAAGAAGCTGCGGGTATAGCATGTGCATCAGTTTTTTTTTGTTTTTTTTTTTGGTCGGTCTGGGTGGCTCAGTTGGTTAGACGCTGGCTTACTGATCCCAAGGTCGCGGGTTCAAATCCGGCCCAGACCGATGGTTTTTAAGTGTGCTTAAAAACGACAGCTCCATGTCAGTAGATTTACTGGCATGTAAAAGAACTCCTGCGGGACAAAATTCCGGCATACCGGCGACGCTGATGTGATCCTGGCAATTGACAGCGTCGTTAAACAACAAAATATTTTATTTGCATCAGTTTTACCAGCGAAGTCGAAACAAATATGTTGAAACTTACAATGATTTCCGAAAGTGGTGCTTTGATAAAAACATTAACAGTTATACCAGTGAGAGTTTTATTGGCATATTTTGCTAAGGATTAATTAAGAACTTATTTTTAGGTTAGTATGCTGTTGGGTGTGACGTCATATCCTTCTGGTACTGCAACTATTAAAGATCAATTCAACTGGTACCGTAAGTATTAAAGACCAGTTTTGTTGCCATGGTAATTAATAAATGAATTGTAAATTTAGCTTACCCTAGTAAATGTGTGTTCGCAATGATTAACTTACGTATCAAGTATTGCAACAATTTATAAAAGTGATTTTCTGCTTTCTACACAAACCAGTTCGTTTTAGCATGGCATTTGGGAGCAGGCCAAACGGCTCTATTGTTATAATATAAAGGGAAACAGAAGTTCATACAGCCTCCTAGTTTAATCTCTCGTTAGTGGGCATATGCCACACATTTATTTGGACCAGGGGTATCATTCAAGGGAGCAGGGCTGAATTGCCCCACTAAGTCATGAGAAATAATCAGACTGCTGCTTATCATTGTTGTACCAAAATAAAAATTATTATGAGATCTGAACTTTTAATACACATATTTCCATTGAAGAAAAAAAAAAGATGATTTCCTTTTACGCTAAATGTGTCAAGTCTCAAGCGGAAACATTCATTATGTTTAAATGGCATGGTGCGCACTAAAATGTCCAAGACATAATGAGGCACACTCAGAAATCACGAAAGTGTTTTTTTTTAATGGTGAATATTTTGTTGCTGCATAAAGTAATTCAATGAAAAAATTTCGCTGACTACTCAGATTTACTGCAGTGCAAGAAAGAACGGAAAGTGCTGACTTGCAACTGTTTCCCCACCTTCCTCAGGAAGTATTTGTGCACATGATACACCATTTCTCTGGCTTGACTGTGAATAACGCGTAACGAACTTACTATCACACAATGGAGAGGACTTATTGCTCAGAATTATATTTCAAGTACACGCGTTCTGAAACGGACTACGCCTGATTGGCTAGAAACACGTGACTGTGACGTCGTTGAATATTTGTCTTGTGCGCAACCGCCTTCATTCGTGACGTGACTATAATTTATTTCAAACTAGAACGATCCTGTTGTAAACATGGGAGAAGAGAAAGGGAGATACAGAGACATTGTAACGGAACCTTCTTATGCAGTTGATTGGTGGAGAAAAATGCTTGAGGCAGAATTTACCTCCACCAATTGGTCGCCTAAGAGGGTTCCGTTATGGTGCCTGTCTCTCTCTCTTTCTCCCCTCCCATACGTTTACAACATGATAGTTCTATTTGAGACAGATTATGCGTTACATTGGTTATAACTAGGCTCTGATCCGGGTTGCAAACAACGTTACGTTGAGAGCTACTTTACTGAATTCGTTTGCACTTAATATTTGTTGACTGTAGAGGAGGTAGAAAAGGGGAGGGTGACACACCGCAACAGTAACCTGTTCGTAAGTCGACTCGACTGTACCGCCTTGCAAACATAATTTAAATCCGACCATCTAAGATTTGTTGACATGCTTGTGAACTGCTTTACAGCGATAGACAAGGCGTCCCAAACGGACACGATGCCGGTTAAAACTAATAGGAGCCATTTTACCAAATGAAATCACAAATTTGTCCCTACCAAAGTTGCTACAATTTCTGTTACATTTCATTCAAGGTTTAGGGACCTGCAAGCAGTTGTTTATTTAAGCAGTTGTTTATTCATCCTTTGCTCTCCAGGGTACAGAGGTGCAGACTGGCTTGGAGCTTGATTATTCAAACCCCATTAAGAACGAGTTTTACCAATTTGGGAATTCGCGCAAACCAGGCTCTAACGACTTTTTAAAGCTAATTAAAATATGCTAATTAAGACAAGTATTATTTAAATCCGCGACTCTGAATCAGAGTTTGCCCATCTTAATATCGATATCTAAAACATGTAAAATAAGGTCTCTCTGTACTGGCAAGCAAGATAGTCTAGTCTTTTTGCACTACCGGGAACCAATCTTCCCTAATTCTCTTCCTATTTAATTGACAGGTGCATGCTGAGGATTCGGTATGACAGCATATTTTGCTACCAGTGACATTAGATATGGGATGACAACTCAGCTCTTACGGTTTACCAGTTATGCAAATATCGTCCAGAATGAAGAGGACCTCCAAGGACATTATCAGAAGATTCGAGATATACATTCTATCATTCTATCAAAAGAAAAATTATATCAACATACAGTACAAAAGTTAAAGAAGAAAGTGCATCACTAACAAAAGGGAAAACAGTCGGAAAATCTGCATAACTCAACTAGAATTACTACACTACCAAGAAAACCCTTTGCGGCAGTTTTTAGACTATTAACAAGCCATGACCGCCTCAACAAACATTTACACAGGATTGGTATAACAGGATCTCCTCTGTGCCCTTTCTCTGAACTTAAAGAAGATAAGGATAGAAACCACCTAATCCACTGCCCAGCCTTTAGTCAACACACCAACATTACATAAAATACTGGGGTGCAAGAGAGTGAATAACTTGATTGCCAACTGCTCACCATTAGATACCAACTAACCAACATTTTGTCATGAAAATGTCATAAGTATTGATCAAAATAGTTTTAGACATTTTTGAGAACATAAAAAATTCCGAAAAATGCTTAATGTATAGGGTAGTTTGGAACGGGCATTTCCTTCAAAATTCTCGTGTCGCATCCTTGGAAGACGCTGAACTTAAATGCCAAATTTGGTATCCAATTGCCCTTTCGTTTTGGAGCTACGTTGTACAGCCATGGAAAAAACGATTAAGCGCAATAAAAGAGCACAATATTTGTAAGTTCCACGTCGTATAGTAGGGCGATTTATACAAGTCGATATTTCCAACATGCACCCTCAGTTTACTGATAGTCTGTTCCATATATTGTCCTCTGTCGGGCACAAAATAGGTTGTATCTTGAATAACCACTCGAATTTGTATTTATTCCTGATAAAGGCAGGTGTTTAGCAAACTGCCCATTTGTGATAACATATGGAACAGACTATCAATAAACTGACACTGCATCTTGGAAGTATCGACTTGTGTAAACCGCGCTGCAACAGATGCGAGACTTAGAAATATTCTGCTCTCCTAATGCGCTCAATTATTTTTCCATGGCTGTACAGAGACACGGGTATTTTTCTGAAAATGCCTTTTATGGGATTCAGAGGACCTCAAAATGTTTATTTCTATTGAAATATCTGTAGCGAAGTCTTGCAATGCCTGCTCTACCTATTATATACGTGCAAGACAGAGTAAAAATGCAATAAAAATATTTCTTCAAATTAACATTAACTAGATTGGCAAATACACATTTGTAAGAATAGTTGGTACAAGGGTTAGTAATGCGAGTGCAACGTATAAGATCACCCCCCCCCCCCTCCCCGACCTTGTTAAAAGGAATCGATGCGCAACTTCCCATTAGGTCATTACCGCCAGGATTGAAGAGAAGTGGATCCGTGGATTTCTTGAACTATGGACATTCAAGCATTTTCACAAGTACAGTTTCATAATATGACAAACACTGGGTGTGGTTATTATGCCTTCATCTTCCCATGCTCTCAGGACAAGAGCTATGGCATCAACAGTCACGCGTTTGTTTGTAAACAGACTCTGTGAATCGCAACGTGCCTCAGACTGTCACGTCTTTGGTCGCTGATGAAAACTAAACCTTTGACGTTGCACTCTAATGTTCAAATGCACATATACCTAATTACCACATTATAAAACGCTTGCTTTGTGTCCTTCGCCTCATTGTTATTGGTACTTTCTCTACCACGTACATAGAGGTAGAGAGGGTACCGCATTTCACTCCAAAAAACGTTACAGAGATGCACGTTTTGAGGTCCCCTAAACAAAAACATTTTAGCAAAACGACGTTTGGTATTTAAATTTAGCATCATCCAGGGATACGACACGAAGATTTTCAAGAAAATGCGCACCCCAAGTTACCCTTTACATGAACAACTTTGATCCTCTCAGAAATGTCTCGCCCGATTTCGATCAAAGTACCATATATTTATGATATTTTGATGATAAATAAAATGCATATCTTGAATTTTAAGGGTATAGCCTCATAAGTTCTTATTCTGAATGAGTTTCTTAACTGTAAACCGTAAGAGATAGACGGGATCCTGCTACACAAGCAATGTAAGCTTTGATAAAGCACCCCATTTACGACAAACACATTTTCTTATGGAGTTTACCATTTCCGAGATATCTCTTGTTACTGGTTAGAATTCTCTAATACTTAATACTTTTGTCAAACGAGAAGTCGTTATTTGTTTCCTCTCCCTGGCCATGTAAAGAGAACGGATTTTCAAAGCAATCACAAAACGACCAACTCTTAAAAGATTTGACTATCACTGTCAACTATATCTCTTCATTCCCATTGTACTTACAAGGTAATAAGCAATAAAGCATTTCTACAAATGCGTATCTCAATTGCGTTGTAAATAGAATATTAAGCTTTCTTAAGACTAATTTGAAGAATGGGTATAAAAAGTCACGTCAATTAACACATCAGAACTTGCTTTCCAGTTTGAATGCAATCGCTATAAATCGATGCATAGAAGTGCAATTGGTTGCTGCACGAGTTATGAACCAAGTGAATCTCTGCACTGGACGAATCCTTTTGCCACTGCTGGTTCTGATCTAGGACTCTCAGTTGTTGATCGGTTGCCTTGCTGCCTAAGCCGTCCTACTACGCTCTAAAGAGCTACTATGTAAACAACTGCAGTTTTTAAAACAGCTTGGCTTGGTAAACATTTCTATAATTACACGTCAACAATTTCCATGCACCTTGTGCCCTATTTACATCGCAACCCGATCGGAAAGACTCCCAAACTTCTGCCGAGTTTGTAGTAGAAAGAATTTTAAATACAAGCTAAGAACGTTTGCCAAAGAATGGCATTAAAGTGCAAAGGAGAATTCGTTCTAAAGGTCCGGTGGCTGAATGACAAGTGCAGGTTTAACACTCTCCTGAAAGTTGACAATCTGCCAGCTTCCGCAAGCGACATCCACTTTTAGCTTCGGTCACCTAGACGTCTGCATTGTTCCACATGCTACATGAAATTCAGTCCTGAGGAAGACCATTAACTACTCTACACACGGACCAGGCTGTTATCATTTGCAAAATTCCTCGTATAGAGATAACTATCTTACTATTTTGAGGACCGCAGGAGAATATTAAATGCCCTGCTCCCATAGATTTCAACATCGGTTGCAGGTCGTTTCTTCACTGTTTTCAAATCTTTCTCGGTATAGGTCTCACATACCCGTTAGTTTATTCATCACGACCTGTTTCAGAGTACTTCTGGCCATATGAACAAACAAGGTCCAGTAATTAAATTACTTGTTTGCTATAACCAAATGAGAGAGCTGAAATGCAGTAGTAAAACTATCTTCTAGTCCCAATTCATCAGAAGTCTGGCTCAGCGCCATTCCAGTCACAAGCACTGCAGGAATATGCGATTAGCATGAGCGTCGGCAGACATTTTTCCAGAGGGGGGCCACATGTTTGAAATTTGCAATAAAATAATATTATTTCACTATTTTATTGTCAAAATTTATAATATTCGTTGCATATAACCATGTTAATTTGTGTTAAATAAAAACTGATCTTTTAAAATAGGAGTTTAATAGTCACTAATTGATTGCACATTAAGTTGACCAACTTCCAGGGAGGGGCCGCGGCCCCCCCTTGGCGACGCCCATGGCGATTAGCAGACTAATGAATTAAGGTATGAGGTAGTAATAGATGTTCTGGATCAAGAGGGAGAGGAAACTCCGTTTAGGAGCATCAAAATAATACGCGAGTTGGAAATAAAACTACTTTGAACAGTTTTCCTTCCTTTTCTTGTTGTAAACAAATTTTAAGCACACAAAAAATTTGCTCGATACAACTTACGATCCAATACACCAAAATTATTAGTTATACTACAGGGTGTTGGGGTATAAGTGCACATATTTTTACTGGTAATTGAGGACAGTGTAATAAACAATATTCTATCAATATTAGCTTCATTTGGGATCCAAAAAACTTACTTATTAAGAGTAGTACGTTTTCAGATTGGTTAGTACCTCTAACTAGGCATAACACAGAAGGCATGGCGGTCTCATGATAACGAATGATGTATCAGAACCGAGTTCCGATGCTCTCTACAAGGTCAATGGCCTCGCGCTACCTAGGCCAGTAGGTCACGCCTCAAGGTGTGAAACAAAACGGAAAGTATATACGATTTTGCGGCGCAGTTACAAAGATGCAAGCTTTGTGATTAGTTAGTGGGAAAAGTGTTAGACTTCTAATACATCGAAGAGGATAAGTACCAATTATCAAAATATCAGCACTTAATACCCCTAACAGGTTGTATGTGCGCAAATGGGAAGAATTGATGTGATGCACATCAAACCGTATCAATGCTAAAATCAATGTATTCATTATATGTTTTACATATATGTGGAAACAACATTCAAATGTTTATCCGTGATACGTTCTTGCGACGGATAAAAAGCTGGGGGAATTAAGAGTCGCAAAAGCATGCTCGTTTATTGACGCTAACGAAAGTCTTAAAGTTGTAACATCAAATATTTTGAAAACGGCTAAAGCTAAGAGCTAAAGCTTGAGTGCGATTCCCGGTTCCGACATGGGGATTTTCTCCCACTGAGAGACCTAACCGGGGTGCACTCAGCCTCGTGAAGTCCCTATTACAGGAGGTACTCGATGGAAAAGGCACCGGCTGTTTATGAAGACGGACTCGGGGCGCTAACCACGTTCCACTCTCCAAAACTACACCCCACTCATAACGCTCGATGTATAACTCATAACGCAGCTGTATTTGCGAGTATATACTTATACAAATGCGAATAGTGATTCAAGACACAATCTATATTTTGTGTCTGACAGACGACAACATACGGAGCACACTACCAATAACTAAGGCTGGATGTTGGAAATAACGCCTTTTGTAAACCGCGCTGCAACACAACGTGACACTTACAAGTATTCTGCTCTCCTATTATGCTCAAATAATTTTTTCCACGACTGTACATTTTTCCAATGAGTTTCTTTCTTGCAAGATTTCCTTTTTATGCAAAAAACCAATCATACATATATGACTCATGTAAATAATTCGCAGGGCCTTGAAAAATATCTAAACACACCATAAGGTGTTCATTAACAAATGCTTAAGGACTGGACTCGGCTGGCCACATAGTGGCATGCATGTTATTTCTTTTATATTTTTATTTAATTACAAGCCATGTTTAACTAATCAACAATTGAAAAATCGTCATAATATACACAAGACCGATTGTTAGACATGTGCAACAAGTTTTCTATAAAATAAAACTAAATATGGTTTACTCTGAATAAGATCTACAAGCCATAGTAATTAAGTGCCTTGGGTTACAAAGCGACAGGTGCCACGAGGTAGACGGTTTGGTCACAAACATTCCTACTGTGAGTTAGGTGAGAGTTACATTACGTGGTTCTTGCTTTAGGCATTTTAAAGCCTGAATTTCCCCGTTATAACACAGCACTAACCAGACGAGCGACACAGTTTTTGGCTGTGTGAACAAAAGCCCAATAAGAACTAATAAGAAATCTCCCAGGCGTGAGGAATGAACTTAGCAAAAAAGTCGCATGACAAACCAAGCCTACGTGACCGAGTCCTTCAGTTATTTCTGCAGGCGTGTTGACTCTACATATTATGTCACATTCAACGTAAGGGCACCTTCATCTTCAGTAACTACCATGGTTATTTCCGTTCTAAGCACGTGAGCCCAACCCAGGTTCACTCAATGCTCAAAACACAAACACCATTTGCCTTGCCTTCTTGAGTTAGAAAGAAAAATTAGGGCAATATGGCTGACTCCTACTTTTAATATTGCATATAAGCTTAAAAGCGTACACATTGCTTCGTGGAGCGACAAATAGTCAACAAAAAGCAGCATTTTGATGCACCAGTGGCAATTTTAATATCTTTTTTTCCCCCTCTCCATTTATACCCCACCTTTGGAACATATTGCCTATTGCAATAGTGTTCACTCCTATGCATTTATCATTGGGTTTCTGGATTTTCTTTGGGGTTTGTTATTGGACCACACATACACTTACAATTTCATTCATACTTCCAGACTCTCTAGGGATAGGTAATAGGCAATTATCTTGACTAGAGAACAGCCTCCCCCCCCCCCCCCCCCTCCCCAGTGCTCTACTGATGAGCTAACAGGCCAGCTCAATGCACTGATGTGTTTTCGTGAATTTTCCCAATATGTTCTTACGAAATACTTGTAAAATGTTTAGATTCTTTTCATTTTCTCAAAAAATAGCTAAACAGAAGACTATTTCCATCTAAATATTGTAAGACTGATATAACTTCATGTTGTAAAATCGGAAAATCCTAATTTTTAGTGTTTTTTCCCCTTTATTAATGTTTATTACTTTCTCTACCTAAGTATATTAAGTAGGAGACATAGTGTACTACAATCAAAAACATGATAGTTGAGATTTCACTAGAAGTGTATCTTTTGAATACCTCCGAAATCAAAACACTTTTATAAGGAAAAAAAAAAGTGCTAGCGCGTGTTCAAAAACAAATGGTTAAAACCCAAACTTGCTAATAAGTCTTACAGGATACAAAAAGATTAAAGAAAAAAGAAAGGAAGAAAAGAAAAAACAAATCCTCACCCCAAACTGCTCTTTACATGGAACAGTTTTCAAAAGCTTTGACCTCAAAAATGACTAAAGATTTTTATCAAAATGCCATATATTTAAGATATCTTCAGACAAATGAGATGTTTATTTTTTTGGAGCAGCCTCTGCAGAGCTTTTCATTCTGAATTATATTACATAACTGGTAAAGACAAAACATTACACCAAAAAATGTACACCTCGTTATGTAAAGTAATTTTGGAGATATTCCCTCTTATTGGATTGTATTTAAAATACTAATGCTTTTCTCAAATGGAAGTCTTATTCATTTGTTCCCTCTAGGCCTTGCGAAGGCAACGTAATTTTAAAGCCATTACATAGCGACTCGCTCCTAGAACGTTTGACTAGCTTAAGTCTACTGTATTCTCCGAACGCCGTTTTATCTACCAGAAAATATGCAATAAAACATGAACTAAACAAAAGAATAGGGTTTTGTAAGCATAATCTGTGCAAGAGCGCGTGGAGAAAGTCATATGAGAGCAATATACTTTTCTTAAGGCGTGTATGCAACCAGAAAAATCTGAAAAGCACATCAATGCTTATATGTGAATACGCAAGTTATATCAAATAATTTTTCTCGTATTATTAGTCGTTTTCGAAATGTTCGCTAATTTATGACAAATGACAAACACGGATTTTGAGTAGTGTGTTCTGAAATGTTCAGTGTTAGTGTTGTTTCTCAAGAGTTCATCCGTCATGTTTAAACTGATAAACAGTAGATTGTTGTCTCAAACTCTTGTATTACCTAAATGAATTGAAATAGTTTTACTTTAGAAACCTGTAGTATGATTACTTTAAGTAGACAAACATGTATTTGTATTAAATCTATAGAACTGCTATTCAATTGCAAAATCTAAAGACCAGTCACTTTTTTATGGATTATATTCTACGCATATAGAATACATTATATTACTAGGAACAACAAAAGCTGCAATTTTCTTATCCAAAGTGAATAACGGAACTGAAGATAAGGCTTAAAACACACGGGAATAGATTATGTTGGTTGTAAAGATAAGTTTCCATGCCAAAAGTTAAAGAAGGTTCATCAAATTATGTAACAAAGTATATTAACATGTTATGCCTTAAATTTCTAGTGTTACTTTGCATCTACAAAACCAATCTTCGAATAAAAATTTAAAAAAATAAACTGCACTTGCACTGCTTATGTTTCAGTAATTTTAAGGCTTATTCTTTAAATTTTCAGAAAATCTGAATATGGATGTGCTTAACTTGCAGATTCACAATTATATTTTAGAATTGACACAATATCGCAACAAACTGTGTATCTGAAAATCGTTAGTACTAAAGCACCAAATAGCATTATTATATGATTTTCAAGTCAAAGGTTAGCTAGGTACGTATCATAATTGCGGTGTCACTAAGTTTATAGCAAAGAACGGGTGTGTCTAACGTAAAATAAATGCTGATTGATGCGCCGTTTTGCAGTTACATTTAAAACATGTTTAAGCCATACTAATGAAACTGAGGTGTAGCAGCTTGTTTAACATTGTGATCGCTATGAAATAATTATGTCATAACTGATAAAATTCTAGCACGCTAAACATTATCAAAAGTTATAAAGTTTATCCTTTTTTCTTTTTTTTAATTTGTAACATTTACTAATATAAGAATTAAGTTTGTCGCAGACTGGTGCCTAAGTTTGTCCACCCAAAGTGCTGCTTCATTGGCAGCTCAGAAAAAAACCTTATATTGCTCGTATTCACGAAATTTATCTCAAAATAATCTGGTAACGTTGCATTACACACAAGGAAAACTTGTCTGCGAAAACACAATGCGGGAAGCTCCAAAGTAATCGATTTTATTATGTGCATCGAATTCCCATATTTTCATACAAGTGTCCAAGGAAATCATTATCCTCTCTCTCTCTCTCTCTCTCTCTCTCTCTCTCTCTCTCTCTCTCTCTCTCTCTCGGTTGATGTGATGGTTATGATCAGGGAACTAAAAGAACGAAAAGTTGCGGAGTTTGGACTATAGCAAGAGGGAGGGGTCAGTCTGTCACATGATCACAACAGGACGCATATACTTTATAGATAACATTATTGTATAACTTTACATGCAAGTGAGTGAGTGAGTGAGTGAGTGAGTCGCATCATTTCGCGACACCTGTATATAGGTTCGAAGCCTAGTTATGACGAAAACCCACATTGAGTTGCCCTTTTTGAGCTGAAAAATGAGGTAAAATATATCCGTCTGAAGTGTGATTTGGTGTGTACTTTGAAGATCAAGTGGATTCGCCAACTGGCTTACTTCACTTATTTTTTTAATGAATTAACGATCTCGATCTTCAACTTCAAGGCTAAGACAAGAATAGTTTTAACCCTCTATTGCAAGAATTATTTTGCTGCATATGCAGCTCTTTTTCTAATTCCTGAACTGGTTTAGACATCCCTGTCCCCGGCACCTTAAAGGAAGTAATTCGAATAGGCATGATTGTTAAAGCCCAGACGAAATGGAATGGTCATCCGTTCAAATTCGAACGTTGCGAGTTTAATCACAGAGACTGCAATCAAATGTGGCTGTAGTAAAAGATGGGGAGGGCCCGCGTAAAAGGACGTGATTTTTTTTTAAAGAAAACAGATTGAAACTACAATAATACTGAAGTAAATTGATAAATTTACGATGTAAATAACTACAAATTATTTTATTTTATTGTTAAATTGCAATATAATATGAAATAAAAAAACACACTCTTACAATTCTGTCAAATGGCAACACTATGCATTACAGGATTAAGCCCGTCAGAAAATAAAGATATTCTATCAGGTTTTGGTGTTTGACTGCATTAATAAGGGAAGTAATGCAGTTTTCCCTAACGTTTTGCAACATACTGAACAAAGTATCGTCATTGATGATGAACTTCTGAGTATGATCAAATTCCACCTGAAAACCTCCAGAAATTGGAGGGGAAAAAAAAAAAACATAACACACGATTAGATTGCAAATCCTTTTGCACCACCGCCACCAATTCCTCTGAACTTCCCGTAAAATTAAAACAAATGCTGCTGGAAATGTTCTCTGATAATTCACTGAAAGTTAAAGTGAAAGTGTGTTAATTAGTGATGTTATGCATGCAAAGAGTTTCTGGAAGTTAAAGAAGCTGCAATTAAACACTTTTTCCCTTCCCCTCAACT
Organism: Tenodera sinensis; assembly: GCA_030765045.1. NCBI lineage: Eukaryota > Metazoa > Arthropoda > Insecta > Mantodea > Mantidae > Tenodera > Tenodera sinensis. The sequence goes on along the minus strand of CM060963.1, from coordinate 175,685,225 downwards.
TGTTTGTTCGAGGTCTCTGCAGTGGTAGAACAAAACAAAATGTAAAAATCGCTTGAACTCATAATTATGGGTTATAATCAACACTAATGAAGATTCCTCCAAGTGTGGTGTACAAAAACAAACTTGGCCATCTCATTAACGGATGAAACATTTCAAGTTGATGCTTTCCCATGATAACTTAAGAGCATGATAGTCCTGTTTATTCTAAAGTTGAGTGATTTAATTAAAAACACTACATACTATGACTTATTTTTGACAATGCTATCCATAACTGGAATTGGGGATGTATTAAATCTGAGGTTACACACTTGAATGAAAAAGTATCGCTAAGGCACACGGAAAGAAATACCGTTTGCTCTCAGAGCACTCAGAAATTGATCTGAACAATAAAAGCATATTCTGGTTCTCCTTCCTTGGCCACGTGTCTGCAAAATCAATGTCAGCTCTCGTGATCAGCAGACGCATACCGATATTTGCTACAATGAGCAGAATCGGATTAAAGGCTACGTGACCAAAGCAACGTATCTCAAGAAATGCCTTAATACCGTCTGTTGGCAGAGTCGATAACGCATTTCACGGTCCTTTCCAGCTAGTTCACGGTGACTAAGTTATGCAACCAAAAATTCTTGTCTCATCACAGTTCACAACCGCGATAACAACTGCTGGTGCAAGATGTTACCTAACGAAACACAAAGAGCAAATATTAAGGTATTCACCAAACTTCTCCACTCTTCCAAGATTTATTTCATCTTCATCTTCGTAAATGGACTATAAACTCTTATACTATAATTATATGGTATCTTCTCCACAACTATTTCTCATTAGCCATTTCTTCCAGAGGATCTTTTGGCACGAAGTTTGTTCTCATCCATTCTCTTCAACTTCAAACTGCTCTTGCTTTGCCCACTTTCTGAAGCTGCTTCATTACTATGTTATCCATTTCTCAATATTCCCAAATTCAAATGCTTGCAATCATTTTCTTCGCTTTATCGAAACTAAACTTTTCTGTACTATTCCATGGGACACTCCACATAAAACACTTTACTTATCTCATCCTTCATTAACTCTTCAATGTTCTCTTCCTCTGTCTATTTCAATAGCAATGCTATTCTCAGACATGCAGACACAAAATTTAATGGAGGTTGACAGGAACAGCTGGTCAACACAACATCCAATCAAAGGCTTGCCACGCCTTGCGGTGTTGTATAGTTAAACACACTGTGAAATCACACTGTAAAACCTGTGATATGGATACCATTTTCGCCCACAAAATTTAATCATGAAGAAGTCAGATATCAGCCGCCATAAAACTCTGTGTCTGCCGTAGTATGCAGCTAAAGCTGCATCTTTAGTGCTTAAAGCTTAAACTACTTCTACTATACTGTGTCTCAGCCTAGTTGAATCCTGTTGTAAACAACAAGGCGGAGCTGACTCAACTCGCCGCGTGTTAGACGTACAGGCACGCACAAAAGTTTTGCAACACTAGTAGCGCTAACTTCTAGACAATAAATAGAGTTGGGTTACACATTAACTTATTAAATCTATGAGTTGGAATATTAATATTCCGGATTTCTTTCCGGATTCCGGGTTTCTTTCTTTAAGTGCTGCGAAACACTGCGCGATCATTCGCCACTCGTCACTTTTTAACGGTTTGCCTCGATTGTGTTTCATTTCGGCTAAAGCACCAGCCTGCTCCATGGTGAAAAGCTTACTGATTTTATATTGCCTATAGATAAGTGTCCTTGGCCTTGTGAGGTCCGCGAGATGTACAGGAAATACAGTGTAAAATATCAGAAGCAACTCCACACTATAAACAAAAACATCTTAATCAGCATTCAACTCGATACAGACCTCGTTGCGAGAGAGCTGTCTGATAAAGAAATGCAAAAATGTTATACGTATAATAGCAGTGTCCTTCAGTAATTGTTAAGTAAAATGCAGCTTAATTTAACATAATAAGCTAATGGTGTATATAATTTCACCTTTCTTCTATCTAATCTGTATATAGTATACCATTATGTATATATTCCTTTACGAACTCACGGGCCCAGAACACATATGCGATATGTGAAGCAGAAAGATAAAATGTGGGGCTATTTACGTTTATAAGAATCGAAACATTTGCATACTTTTCTATCTCCGAAATTAGCTCGCGCAGAGCAGTGATCGGAGAACTACTTACGTACAATACTGTACTTAAAGGAGGGGTTTATCGTACGTACGCAAACAAAAGATAGCGCCCATTATCTTCGCCAAACCAATCAACAGCTTAACCGTTTTCTATCCCAATATCTCTGTCTCTGTCTCTCTTCCCGCCCAGATGTTTACAACAGGATTCAACTAGGTTGAGACATATTATAGTTCCTTATTTTAAATTCGCAATGCAGCGCCTTTGCTTTTATTTCAGCTGCGCTGGTCCTAGCAATAGTTTCTTTTACTTTCTTTTTTCTGGGGGGTGAGAGGAATCCTTTGACATCAGCACACCTCTTCATTTGTATTATTTCTCCTGTCATCGTATCTTTGTTCTAGAACAAACTAATAACGTTTTCAAATAATTTTCTAATATTAAAAGAGTAGGATTTAAGTGGTATCATTGTCCTATGCCACTTCCTTTTCTGTTAAACTGTGATGCATTCTCTCCTGTCTTAATTATGATTAATTTCTTGATACACAGATTACCTAGCAGCCTTCTCTCTTGCCAATCCACATCAATTTTCTCTAGAATCCCCACAAATTCCTTCCAAACTACTTGATCAAATGTATTTGCGACATTCACAAATGCCAAATATACTCGTCTTCAAGGAGGATGTTTCGTAGCAGTCCAGTTACATTTCTTGAGCCCTTTGACATAAAAGTCGAAGTGCTCTTCTAACTAGTTTTCCGTTTTGAAACGCAGACGTTTATTCAGTAGACATTCTTAGCAGCACTTTGCTGACTATGGCTAACTATGGCTAACAATCATGAAATCGGTGTATGCGTTGACACTGTTTTATTTTGGTAGTGGTAGAAGAATGGGTAACATTTTCGTTATAGATGGGTAATAGAAAGTTGTGCAGTATCTGATTTTAATTACTACCAATTCAAAAGAAAACTTTTGTACATCGCTGAAAGTAATTGCTTCACAATTCTTTCTCCGCTAGTAAATTAATGTTGTTTATGTTATCAACCCCTGCAGGCAATTTTTTTAAATTTAATTGCACACAAAATAGCATGAAGTTTTATTATAATCTGTCTCAAACTAGAACGAACCTGTTGTAAACATATGGAAGGTGAGACAGAGAGGCAGATAGTGTAACGGAACTCTCTTAAGGCTCTGATGGTGGAAGGAAATTGGTGGATATTTATAGAGGGGTTATTTTACGATACCAAAGAAATCCAAGAATTTCCCTCCACTAATCAGCGGCCTAAGTGGCCTCTGCTATGGTCTCGGTCTCTCTCTCTTTCTTTCTTTCTCTCACCCCTCCCATAAGAAAGACGGCCCTGATGAAATTTGAACAGAGAGCTCCCGAATGTGGAGCCTGTGCAGGAGAGGCGGTAGAAGATGCCGTACCTTGTTCTAAGGTTTAAAGCCAATTTGAGACTTTAGCACACACTAAGCATGTTAAGCTAGTCTTGATCAGTTTTAAATAATAAAAAGGAGACCACAAGTGGATTTACGAGCAACCTTATCCACTGTATCACAGTGCTGTTTACAGATAGACAATCTATATAGCGTTTCACTCTTAGAAGACAGTATGGAGTTAAATGGGACATCTCTGTCTCTATCTAGCGCATACAAGTTGCCATTAGCCGCGTCCTTTTCTACCCTCGCTCTGTTGCCAGATTCCTAATAGCATGGTATAAATATTCATTTGTTATAAATTTCAGGTTTGAACACATTATCCTATGCAGACTTTTTTTCTCTATCAGGTTATATCCTTTTCAGAGTCATTGTACATTTCTATAGGTCCAAATTTCTTCAGAAAACGTTTTTTTCAATAGAAGTCCGATATTTGCTGTTTCTACACTCATCACGCACTAACTAACAAACTAACTGCTAAAATGCATCTATATTTTTTTCTTAGGTAGAGTAAACTATAGTGCTACTACCTGCCTACTTTGAATTCTCTATGTTTACCCAGTTAAGTGTTATAATTTTTTAAATTAAATGTTTTCGGGAAATTTTATATATGCGCACTGCAAAAGTTACGCAGTGTGAAACTTTTTTGTTATTGAGTTTACATCAGGGAACCAGCGAGAACAAATGTTGAGGAAGGTTGGAGAAAGTTTTTAAAATAAACCAAAAGGCAGTAACCTTTCTTTTATCCAGTAGAGCAAACAAAAGGTATTCATCTATTCAGCGTCAGGCCTGACACAGAAGATAGTATAAGGAGCAGCACTAACATTAGTTCGAAAGAAGCCGTGTGTGTAACTGTGAGCTGTTATTGCGCTATTTGTTTAATATTTTTGTAAATATTTGTAGTTATTGAGGGTAAAGCTAGGAAGGGACGATATGTTGGTACATAAAGAAGTAAGGAACGCCAAATAATTATGAATGTGTTAGATTATTTTTGAAGTAAAATGCGTTTAAGGCAGTAAAAGAAACAGCTAAGGCTATCGGGTGTTCAGAAGCAGTAGTGTATAGGATTAAAAAGGAAGTAATGAAAGGACTTCTAAGAACGCCATCGAAAAAGAAAGCAAAAAGGGCGGGACTACACAAAACGCTAGGTTAACTCAATATGTTTGAATAGTGCAAGGTGGAGCGCGGCGAATTGTTCATTCTTTACTGTTTGCAAATATTCCACCCACGCTGAATATAATTTTGTCACAGTTCAACAGTGATGAGACCCTACCAAATTTCTCAAGGGCCACTCTGATTTGGGGTTCGAATATGAAAGAAGGGGTAACAAGTGCATATTAATAGAAAGAGACGATATCGATATCATCAGATAGCGACATAAATATCTAAAAGACGTAAAAGGTTTAGGGACCAGGGGAAATCAATTGTTTATACAGACGAGTCATTTGTAAATTTAGGTCATACAATAACAAAGGCGTGGAGGGATACCAAAGTTAAAAGTGCCCGTCTCGTCAAGCAGCAATTGAAGGACTAAGTACAGGACTCAGGCCACCTCGAGTCGCTCGCGGAGAAAGATTCGCAACTAGTACATGTTGCAACACTGCGCTCCATTTAACGTGTACTGTCTTTTAAGGGTGAGACGCGCTTTAGTCTCCAGCAGACTAAACTATAACAACAGCTTCCTATACGTGTAATTTGGGGTGAATTTTCATGGCATTACGTCGTCGAGTCACTAAATATTCAACATGCATGATACCACTGAATGGCACGAATAAATACAAATGCTGAGGTAGTCGGGCAGGTGGAAACGGAAGGGGACTGGATTTCCAAATGACATCGCAAGTCCCTTTTCTCCACCATCAGTAAGTTATTATAATCCCCTCAACATATTTACAGGCTGTCAGTGTGGTTGATCATCTTATGTACAGATGTTTCTTTGATAACACAGTTGTTCTTTAATCGGGTAGATAGACCATACTGTGCGATGTATTAAGACTTGAAACGAAGGTAACGAGTAGAGAGTAAAAAGTGGCAGTAAATGTGCCTGATGTTCATCCTGAACGCGGAATCCCTGGATAAGCTTCTGTCACAATTTGATTCAACCGGGAACTCGAGGCCGTGACAAACGGTTCACGACAAACCTCAATAACCTCACTTAATTCCACTGTATGCTGCATATGTCAGTTGATAATCTGGTTGATTCAACTTTCACTTCTAGAAGAAAAACATTGAGATTTGTCTCCTTTAGTATAACCTTGCATCTCCACAGCGGCTTACATAATGTTCTACTTTGTATGCGAATATTATCACAAACTTTCTTTAGACTTGATAAGTTCTAGCGTCAGCGATGACGTCAAAATAGTGTTTGGGTCATCTCTGTTCAAGATCTCGAACTGTAATTTGGGCCATAAGTAGCACGAGATGCACTATAAACTGCATAAACTTGTTTTAACTCCATACTCGTCATCAACTCGATTATTCTAACTATCCGACCTCTAACGCTCCACCTAAATGACTGGAATAATAGCCCCACAGAAGCGGAAATAACAGTTCTTCAGAGACGGCGTTTCAGAATAACGCCTTTTCGGACGTTTCCTTTTTGCTGTTTACAATTTATTGTATTTGTTAATCCAACTGTACATTAACAACACCATTATTACAATGTCCTATAAGCTTTCCTGATGAACGTACCAGAACTCTCTTCTCGCGGCACGGATACAGGTCTACCACAAAAATTCATATACTCAAAAGACAGATAATAGTGAACTATTACATAAGCCATTACTGCATGAAGACGGTCGATTGTAGACATGTCTATCCTGACAGTCAAAGATTGGGACCGAACATGAGCATGCGCAGAACATTCTGAGCACTGCTGAAGGTAGACATTGCAAGGCGTATATCCATCCAAGAGGAACTAAAACCGGCTGCCGAAAGATACTGAAGGTAACAGTGAAAACATTTTCTCTGCCACTTTGCTTTAGCAGAAGAGAGCAGACATAATGAAATCTCTATTCGGAAGGAGAGCTTTGTTCAAGAGAGTGAAATATATATTTTTCAATGTACATATAATAATTATAAATAAGTTATTCGTATACAATAACATATACTAATTCCAGTTAAATTAGACCGAAGTTTAAAAACCAAAATCAACTAACACAACGTCTCAAAATGTAGCACAGACACTTTCTACCTTGGTGGTCTTAACCCCTCAATTACGAGGTTGTGGGAGAGTTTCTGGTTCGTTTATTCAGTTCAGTCAATAAACTAACAACTTTCTGGGGGCGATCTATCGCCGTTGGACAGACACACAATTCCCTAACACTATAGCTGGCGCTTAGGGCCATTATCATAAACAAATTTAAATGCACTTCTCAATGTCTCTACACACTGATAAAAGTTTTCTCCCAAAATATAGAGGCATCAATTTTTGTCCATGCTGTTTTTACTGAAACAATGTCTAACTCTATCTGCTGGTACACATCACCATACCACCACGTTACCATCCTTGTCGTACTGCACAAAAATGGTAACGTGGTGGTTGTTCTGTCCAACCCTTTGCTGGACTTGCGCCAAATACGAATTGAACTCGTAAGACAGATATTCATACACAGAAATTAATTACATAGGTCCAACCATTCTTAGTACTATTTTGTGGTATTCTATAGTCACCTACAAGCTGTTTACTCTGTAGGCTTTATTCATTTAAGATATTTGTGCTTCCATTGTAATCCTTCTTTCTCACAAATCTTGGCCATATACCAGACGTGGTTCGTTCGCCAGTTTTGGGGCATTTACTTCATAATTCACCATTATCTTTCTCGTAAGATTCTTCTCTTTCTCCTCCATTCCCTCTTTTGTATCATCTATAGACCTCTCCTCAGCATTCCAAGGTATATTTGAAAGATGATTGCTTGTTGCTGATCAAGGACGCTTTGCTCCCACTTCAGTATAGCGTCGATAAATGCTAAATTTAACACTGAGGGTAACGGAGAGAAGCCTCTCCTTTTTCCCGTCTAACTGAACTAAATTTGACATAATATTACAGTCGCATGTCTAGAATGCGACAGTGGGCAATGCATTTTAGAACAAGCTCGTTTCTGATGGTTTTGAGTAACCTAATCAGTAGTGTTGCTAATGAAATCTCTAAATCATGCAATTGTTTTTCTTAGTGTGAGATAATATGAATAACTGTCTGTGACAGAACGTGTGTTCACAAAACTTTTTTTTTTAGTTGAAATTGATCACTCATGTGCAGAGAAAATTTAGAAATGAATTTAATATCGCACGGCATGGGGCATCGCAACACTTCCTATGGGGTTATTTGACAAACAGGGTTTATCCCAACAAGCCTCTCACTATCAACCAGCTGAAAGAAAACATTGGGACGGGTCATGCAGATTGCAGGAATATTCGCTGCTGTGGAAGCTACTTACAAAATGTAGTTTTTGAAAAGTAATGAAGCATTAAAAACTGCAATGTATTAGCTTACTTCCAGTGTAAGTGTTTTTATTTAATTCGTTCTGAGTGTCCCACAACAGGCCTGTAAAAACCGTCAAATCCTACTGCCGCATCCTGTATATGTAACACACGAGTACTTGCTACTTTAGAAACAAAACGGTACTTGGAAGCCGGTATCTATTTCAAAATTTTCCTGCGATCGGTTAAATATTTTGTTTGCGTATTTACGTTAAGCACACATTTTCTTCAATACGTGTGTCTAATTTACATTATGCAGAAAATTAATCTGTGATCAAATACATGTGTATACGATTTGTCTCACTGGGAGCAAAACATAAAATTTTGGGCTGGAGGCTATTAGGGGAGAAAGCAAGGACGAGAGATGTCTAATTTGAAGCCATGGGCAAAATAAAATGCGTAAAATATTTTTGACGAGTTATGGGTTATTTTGCGAGATACAGCCTAATACGTCATTATGACACCTAAGTAGCAAGTTCCCATGGTGCTGCCCTATGTACCTAATAAACAATTACGACATGGGCAATGTATCAAGCATGATAACTTAGGTCATCGTAAGTTTACTGCAACAGCTGGGCTGGGGGGGGGGGGGGGGGGGGGGAGGAAACAGTCTGAAATATCATAGTTAACTAAAGGCTGAAGAAGTTCTGATGCACACAGTGCAAACCAAACATTTGGACGTAGTTTTATCCTAAATGCTTGTACTAGGCTAAATAACACCCTAGCATTTAAGTAATGTTGACAGTGACAGACAAGAATAGTACCAAGTAGTATGGGTTCCACGCGGATCTGTTTGCTCAACACATTAAGGTTATTAGCATCTGGGGAAGAACTTTAGCGTTCGATGGAATTTCTTTTGTATGATGTATTTTCGAGATTCACATCCGCGATTCGACCAGTGCTGTAGTTTTTAGCGCATTAGTTTACGGCGCCGCATCTAACATCTGTAAATTAACATAATAGCGATGACTGAACTCCTCTGCTCCTTTTCTGGTGCTGACTAATTTGAACTGCTGACTGAGTTAATATACTATGGCAGTGAGAATGGGATAACCTGCAAACTGGGAGACGCACCAATATGTTTTACCCTAATATACGAGAAAGGTTACAACTAAAGCACCTAAATCCCTTACAAGCTGCATTACACTATATTACCGGCCATGGGCCATATGGCACTTACTTAAAACGTTTTAGTATCATCAACTCTGAAATGTGCACCAGATGCAATACAGAAGATACTCCTGAGCATGTAATGTTTAACTGTCAGAAATACAGTGAAATAGCACAATCTAACAGGGAAAAGCTCATGTACCTCACTTTATCGGAAATGGTCAGGAATAAGGAACATCTAAATACTTTAAATGAGTTAGCGACTCAAATCAGTATAGCAGAAAGATCTTTAAGACAAACTGAACAAGAAAGAAATCTCAGACATTTTTATAGACCTCCAGCGACTGTTGTAGCACCATCCCGTCGATCGTTAAGATTGTCAAATCAATTATAACCGAAACCAAGTGCCCCAAACACCTGAACCTGTTATACCAAGAACAATTACATAGAACAGAAGAAGATTTCATTGGATCACTGGACGACAACTGTAAACAGAAAGGAGAAGAACAAGGCCAAAACGACAGCCTGATGAGACTTGGACAGCCTACCAGAGACGAATAGCAGCGGCTAGGGAACAATAAATTGCATGAATACTATGAGATCTCATATAACTTTAAAATATCACTAATTTTCCTTATTGTTATTTAGTTTAATTTAGGTTAGTAACTTTTGCACATTCTATTGTGAACAAATTGTAATAAATAAGTTTAAATAAATCAAAATATCCGCACACTACGTCCAGATATAAGAAATTAGGTATGCTGGCAGATATTATTTTATTTTTATTTTTGTTCAACCATGCTCAGCAAACACCATTAAGTACCATTCGCGATTTAAAATCTCAAAGTCATTAAGAAAGTTTTGTGGGTCACAAAAACTCTTAGAAACTGGCAACGTTCTGTTTCTATTCAAATCTTCCTTCTAAGGTACGAGCACAATTCCTAGTATGTGCAGCCAATCACCAGCAACAATGGAAATGGGCATTGGATAGAAAAAGACACGAAACACTGACTTTCTTATTTTAATTACTGAACAGCCTTGGTGAACAACTATAGCTATCAGCCTCAAGGTAGAGCACTATGACTGGAACGCACTGGAAGAGCGCTATGGCCATCTTTTCCATGACTATGAAGCACACAACAGGGCCTAATCCTTGCAAGGATGGCATATTAATTATAGGTTCTACAAATATTTATGTATTTCATGGTTTTAGTGACAATTTTTTGAAGATATCGTAAGTTGAGTCAAGATAGATTACCGAGGAAGATTTTGGAATGGAATCCACCTGGAAGAAGAAGAAACGGGTGCGAGAAATAACTGAAATGAGAGCAAGAACTGGAAGAACAAGCCAACAAATGCTGAAGTAAATTTGTGTTTAATACTTTAGAGAATACAAGAGTAACGCTGCCACATGCCCCAAAGTACCAAATATCCAAACAGTAACTGGTATCTGGAGCGCTTCCTTCCTTAAACTTGTCATAACTCAGTATCCTTAAACGAAGCATAAAACAGCTAAAAATGGTACAGGATTCTTAATGGAATTGAAATTATGAAATCTGTTTGAGAAATGAAATGCGGAAATGCAACCAACCACAGGAAGCCTATACGAGGACTACCATAATGATACATTTACCTACCGTTTCCGAGGCTAGCATAGAATGCTAATTTATAATTTCTTTGAACACTTATTTTTCAATAACGGCTTTGATTAAAACACCTAGCTTAAAGTATTTTTATGTTACTACTCCTCCACCTATTAATTATCTTCAAATCTCTCTTTACTCATCCTCTCCACAGCTCTATGCACTTCAAGCGAATCTTTCCCATTTAAGCTACTTAAATATCTTGTTTTTCATATTTTACTGTTAGCATGTAGTTTCTCCCAAAAACCTTGTGACAGGCCTTTCCACTGCTACACAATCGCATTCCTGTGTGTTCCAGAAAACTTTGAATCTTGGTAAACCAGCTTTCCCTCCAGCCACGCTTTTCTCTTAACGACAGTATTTCGACAATACTAGCTGCTTCTAGAGGTCTTATATAATACCAGCACAATTAATATCCTTTCAGCTCCCTTGTCTTTATTACCCACACTTCCAGCAAAGCCACATTTGGGATAATAAAGAAACTTACCGAGCAAGATGGCTCTGCGGTAACGTGCGAGATTCGCATTCGGAGATTGTGGGTTCAATTCCCGTTACCGACCTTCCTGACCCAAAGGTTTTTTCGGTGTTTCCCCTGGTCCCTATGTCAATGCTGGGAAGGATAATTACTTCCTCCGAATTTCCTTCCCTCATCGGTGGGATCCGGAGGGGGCGGCATATAGGGGTGTTGGACCCCACAAGTGTCCCCCTGTGTGGACACGGAAGACCTCGAGGATTTATCAAACTTGGTAAACCTTAGGGACTCTGTCAATGTCTGTGCCGCTAGTCTGTACCTGGCCGCTCAGTGTCCCTTCTCACGTCATCCTTCCTCCCGGGGTGCCATAAGTGCAATAAGCACAGTTTCAATGCCGAACCCCCTCGGTATCTCTCCTATTTCTAATACAGAAACTTTATGGAAATGTCACCTGACACGGATCAATACTTTACAAGACATCAGGAGCCATTCAAAATCAATCAGTTGCCCAAGTTTCGTTGTATAGCTATCTTGAATTTAAGACTAGACTACACAATTCGCTAGTCACCAATGTCGGTGTGAAATGTAACTGACAAGAAAGCAACCTGAAATGCTGAGGGAAACATGGAAGATGATGGAAGAATTTAGTTTAAAACGTCATATTTTCGATCTGAGATCCAAAATGTGTTACTGAACAATACAAATGTTAATTTTTTTCTGCAGTAATTAGGTTAAGGAGAAGGCATAAGTAATCACAATACTGAATTTAGAGTATTTTATAACCACCGAAGTTGCAACAGTAACAATACAGATACAAGATAGTGGTGAGGTAAGCCGTTTTTCTCCACCGTATAACACGTTTACCTCAATGCAACTAATTGCACAATGCAAAATTCTATTATGATGGATATTTTGCCCGAAGGTAGAACCTTAAGCCTAGGTCTTGAACGGTAAGCACGATTGACCCAAGAGCTGATAGGCAAGGCAATATGGTGACCATAGCCTTCTGCACGGGAATAAACTTAAATCATACACACCCAGTCTCAAACTACAGCAAGGACGAAAGCCTTCCGTATACGGAACGCTGTTCCAAAATAACTACCATCATTTACAACCCCACCCCCCGAGAGTAAGTAAGTATGCGCAAGTTCCTACCAGTTTGCCTGACACCAATATTAACCAAGGAATTCTGAAATGAAACTGCAATTGGAATTGTTATTTACAGCAAATCGCTGAAAAAGTAACTTTACACCATGACAACGCATCGTCCCGTACAGCAAAACTAATGACTGAGTATGCATGAATGAATATTGTGCTCATAAATAATACAATTTAACCTACTAAGAACACAAATAAAATTACTTAAAAAAAAAAAAAAAAAAAGAACCGTATCTAATATATTCCTACTTCTTGGAGTTGCTTACATATATTACTTCCCCTCCTATTTAACTTTTTGTTTTATATATAATGGGGAAGTTTATTACTTTCACCCCTCATTAACCTTTTCCATTTTCCCTTTTTCCCCATTGTTCTTTTAACCATTTCAGCCGAATTTTTCCTAAATACTTTCCTGCTTTCTCAATGTATTAGTCTGATTTGGAGTTAAATATTTTCCTAACTTTTAAGTCTAATGGGAGATCATTCCGATTTTGGTTACTACATTCTCTCTTCCTTTACCTGTGCAATTACAATCCAAAATATACTGTCAGCTATCATACAATGTACTCTTTTTTATCCCTATCATACCACTTAGGTTCATTACCCTCGTCCTATCCAATGCATACCCCATTCTAGCCTTTTTATTGCATACTTCGATGCATTTCTCTCTCCACCATTCTATTTTTAAGAATCTATAATCTGTTAACGACCTGTTTCATTAAATATACCTGCTTAGGCTTTCACGGCCGGCGTTAGTCCAATACACTGTAGATTTCGGGCTTGTAGGCTAGTCCAGTTGATGAATTGTCTGACGTTTCGCCTAATACTGCTTTGGGCATCTTCAGAGTGACTGCTGGCTCGTTAACGTTATGCGGCCTTCTCGACCTGGGGCTGCTACTTCTCCATGAAGTAGCTCCTCAATTGGTCCCCCGGGACCTAACAAGGTTAACGTGCCAAATCTCCCAGAGGGGATAAAACCTCCATGCTGGTACCAGGGATCGAACCCGAGTCCTCCGCGCCAGAGACAAGCGCGCTCCAACTGCGCTACGGAGGCGGTCTTGCTTCTACCACTGCGTTGTATACTCTTTCTACGCCTATACAATTTTCATTTCTGTTTTTTTATATGTACACTCACGCTCCAGTTACCGACCTATATAGATTGTTTCCCCTTTGCCAATACATTTTTCTTCTGTTCACCCCAATCCCCTACACTGTTGAGTCTAACTCCTCACTACTTCCAACTCTGTTCCCTCCCAAAGCCATTTTTTCACTCTTGCTTACTTTATATCCTTTCTTGAAGATCATAATTTTCGATTTCTGTTTATTTATTTTCAACCCCCAGTCTTTACAGTATTTGCCAATAAGCTTATTTAGCCCTACAACTGAAACGGAACCTGCCACTAGATCGTCTGCAAACAATAACTGAGTACCTTAATGCCCTAAAGGTCAGCATAATGTATCTCCAGCTCTGACCTAGCACCTTATAATTTCTTTTCGTTCCTTAAAATTTAAGATACATTGCGTGTAATCACTTTTTGTCCTCACAAGGAAGAGCGGCATTATTGCTCTAAGGACTAGTTTCATCGAATGCAAAAATGTATCGATGTTAATCAGGAATATTTTGATAAACAATTAAATCACTTAAATATTTGTAAAACTAATCCTTGTTTGATTTTCTAAAACTTTTCAGTATCGCCCTTGTATAACGAATTAGCTGTCGTTAAGAATAGTCTGTAGAAAGCATATAAAAATCTGTGTTACACTCACATGATTTTCTCTACTCTTGTACTAAATATTCTTCAAACTCTTATTGCTGTATCTTCTTCATGTTACTCGTAATAAACATTTGCAGAAATTACCTTATTGCTAACTTTCTTGTAGGCTCAACGGGAATACAGTAGGTTTGTCAAATCTTTTAAAGCTAGTCGCTATATGAAGCTTTTGAAATTACGTTCTCTTTGCACGGCCAAAAGACAAAAAAGTGAATAACAATCTCCCATTTGAGAAAATAAAAGTATTGCAAAACTCGCACAAAAACAAGGAACATCTCAGAAATGGTTCACTGCACAAAAGTGCATTTGGGTATAACTTGTGTGTTTTAACGAGATCTAAATTTCTTGTATAGCAAGATTTGGTTTATCTTTTACGGTTTACCAGTTACCAGAAACTGGCATTTTAATCAAAATTGTTAGAGCCATTTTTGAGAAAATAACAATTTTCGAAAAATGTTCCATATAAAGGGTAGGTTAGGGTGGAGTAAATTTCCTCAGAATCTCCCTGTCGAAATCTTGAAAGATATTAATCTTAAACACTAACTTTGATTTTTAACCGACTTTTCATTTTTGAGCTATGATGTTCAAACACACGCGCGCGCGGACCTTTTTCTAATTTTTTTTTTTCCTTTTCTGTTTTTAATTTAGTTCTCAAGACACATATTTCCGGTGAAATCTGGACACTTAAATTTTGGGTGGAATACAAGACTTCCTCTTAGTATAAGTAGTAGAAAAGGTAAAATTGAAAGAATTCTTAAGACCTGGCGTGTTATACCGAAGTGGTTTCCTTAATTAGCACCTAAATCTATCGAAAATGGAGAATCACATTTCTCCGAGAGAAGGCTTGAACTTGTGTACACCTGCGTATAGATATGCTACGTCGGAGGTTGGAAATTCTTAACGCATTCATATTCTGGTGCGTCTATGCCACGCGTAACACCGTCCTGTGCTTTCCGCACACGTCTGTGTGCGTATTTAACTTTTAAGAATTTGCCTTCGTCATCAACCAAGGTGAACAAGTCGAGTGTGACTCTTGAGCATACATTTTATGATAAACATACTCAGTTGATACTACCGATTTGAACTTGTATCTGAAGTAGATATCTGCTAGCCTTGAATTAATAAAGCATAATGTTTATAACACAGCGCCATGGAGAAGCGTAAACAAGTGAATTATTCCTAGTTTACGGGCTCCTCAGCATCTGCGTTGCGTTTAAACTGGCTTGGTTAAAGTCAACTCCCAAGTCCAAAAGACATAGGAGTGTATCGGTGAAGAATAGAATTCAGCTACAAATAGCAATATCTGATTTCATCAATTTAGTTCCAGCCAAAATAGCCGCATAAAACCTTCATCAACGATGCTGTTTACTAGCATTTAGTGCAACAACAATTTTAGCTCTTTTAAAAGAATTTTATTGCGTTCACTTGGAAGCTATCCCAGCGCACAAAATGTACAAATTCCGAAGCATGACCCGGTCCTGTTTACGTACTATTCTAAAACGTATTGCACTACATTGCAAGCAACTTCTGCTGAAGCATCCGCAATAAATATTAGCTTTATTGTGCACCAGACTAATAGCACGAAAATATTTCAGTCATTAAATTCTTAAACCTTTCTTCTCCTTCGTGCGATAAAACAAATGTTCTCGAATGACGACTGATGTACGTTGAAGTGAACTAGAGAAGAACCTAAAATAAACCAGTTTTACATCTGTGAAACAGCAAAACAGAATAACAAATCACTAATACATTACCAAATCCAAATAAACTACAGGCCACGCTTCCTTCCTAAGTTCAAAATTAGACATATGTAACGTCCCTTCATTTCCATATTGTAACGGCCAATGACAAACTGCTTGGCTAATACACTTTCGCAAATTACATTGCCACTCAAGGCCACCCTAAAAGCACATAACCCTGATATTTTCAGGTTATTTCTGACACTTTCAGGTTATTCTGTAACGCAGGGGTGCTCAACAAGCGAGCACACGCTAGCTTCACCATCAAATGTTATTTCCCCCCTCCACTAACCAAGGCAACCAGAACCAGACCTGTTAGTCAGAGGCGGATGGCGCGGAGTGTATATAGTAGTACACACAAATAAATGGGAGGAGGAATATTTTTGTTTTCGAGATGAAGATGATTTGTAAGACTGGTAGTTGTAGATTTATACTATTTCCCTTGCTTACGTCGCGTGTTCACGATAAATGTTATTGTTCTACGAAAATACAACGAACTTTTGAAGCAATTATACGACACATTCCCTTCACAATTTGAAGACATAACATCTGAAACCAGAATTCAATTATTTTGCACTTTTGAAGTTTCTATGTAGTGAGGCTACATACGAGCTACAAATTATGAAACTGTCTGCATTGCAGAATTCCACGACGGTAAAATATTCTGAGAAAGAAGGGTGGGAATTATTTAGGTCTGTGCCCTTCTGTGACTATCCGAGATTACGTTTGTTTGCATCTAGTTTAACGGCAGTCTTTGGGTCCACTTATGTCTACGAACAAACATGTTAAAAAAAAAAGAACTACATTAAAAGTGAGTATCGCAGCAAGATAAGTGACTATCACCTTGCTTATCTTCTGAGACTGTGCACTTCATCTTTTGCACCAAATACTGAAGACCTTCTGAAACGTAAACCGTGCCAAAAAAGTCATTCTCAGAAACATCTTGGGTTAATCAGGTTAGAATATTAATGTGTAAGCCTTTGATTTCCTGTACATAACAATGTGCCGCCACTGATACTCAGTAACCACGGATAAATACGTCATTCTGCCCCAGCGGGTGCAAGAAGGTCATTTCAACCACCCCTAACTTGCCTCGGTTGAGCAACCCAACTGTAACGAAACAAAGTATACCCCTTGCGGAAAAATGAACCACCCCTATTTACAAGGTTAAATGCTAATGGAAAGTTATATACTAAACAGCAATATTGATCTGAAAAATTTTCGCGTTATTACGTATATTTAGATGAAACAATATTTTTCCCCTAATAATTATCTGATAAAAAATTGTGACGCATTTTGCGATAGTTATCATGGCACAAGTACAAAATGTTATTCATCAAATTAAATGAAGTAATTAATTCTGTCCACCTACATCATCGAAATTTCACACTAAGTGTCCCAAATTTTGTGAACATTTGCTTGTGTTGTAATTAAGCTAAACATGTCAAAACAAAGGTGTTCAAACATTGGTAGAAAATTAAACCTTACATGACAAAGTTGAAAATGAATTGATATGCAAAATGCTTGGCGGAAGTGTGTCAAATTTAAAAAGTTTGGGGTGGAAATATAATAAATTAGTATGTCTGTGTAACCTACTCCCAGGACAAAACATCAAAACTACAGCCATCAACTGGAATGTCAAGATAACACCATAAGAATGGAAAAACAGTAATAATAAATTGAGTTTCTATGTATGGTAACTGCTGGGATTTTCAGGGTTCCATTTTATATTGGGTGTGAAAGACCGTTTAATTTTTCTCAGAGGCTTCTTTGTCAGAATCGAGCTGCTTTTACATGCTGTAAAACTACCGGCTTTATCACCGGTTATACCTGCCTTCCGAAGGAAGCCATGCCAAGGACTTTCACGCCCCTGCCCCCCCCCCCCAAAAAAAAAATCCATCACCCTCCACGGGTTTGAACCCGCGACCTCGGGCACCAGGAATAGAAGATTGGCTTATTACATTCTCCGTTTCCGCCAAAATATAATTTCTGGACCTGTAGCAACCCAAACGTTACTGAGAAATGCGAGTGCGAGGACCTCCCATGTAAAAAACGCACTTGGAAAACCAGAACGGTATTTTTCATGACGTCATGGCTCGAATATAATTACTTGTTCTAGAACTTGGCTGATTTCCCAACCTGTACAATGAAGCATGCTTACTTCTGAAACCATTTCTACAGACATGTCCGGATCATCGGATAGAAAACTAAGCCTACCCCCTCCCCTCCAAATTGGATAGGGGAGGTTGAATTGTAGCACGTGACTTCCTCTCAGTGTGAACCGGAATAAAAAAGGGGCCTTCTGTAGCTAGTTGCTGACAAATATCTGGATTCTTATTTTGTGATTGGAATTCACACTGGATGAGTGTAGATTTAGCTGGAAAACCACATCATTTGAACTTGTACAAAGATACGACGTTTCAGAATCATTGAAATTATATCTACATATACGAATCAGGTATGAAAATTAAAGAGCACGTTCGGAAACCAACTAAAACAGGTATGTCCAACCTTCTCTCTTTGGAGAACATTACGTAATAAGCTACTATACTCCACTCCACTTCTTCAGTCGGAGGGGCAGACAGTCAGTATACAGTGACGGACACAAGTGATACCATGGTCGTTTCTAAGTCATAATTTTCTTCAGAAAATCTCTTCATCATGGATGATGTTTGCATAAATGCTAAACAGTAGAAGACAGGCAAAAGCTCACTGAATAAAAAATGTGGATCTGGTTAAAACACAATTTGTCAAATACTTCGTTTTTCTTTAGAGTGAACTACTTCCGATATATTCTGTTTATTGTTTCAATTTGCCAATACTTATACTTTTTTTGAAATAGGAATATGTTATTCGTTTTTTATCTCTTGGCCTTGCAAAGAAAATGAAATTTCAAAGGCATCGCATAGCAACCAGCTCTCAAAACATTTCACGATCGCTTAAAGCCTACGATATTCTCATATTCCCCTTACACCAGGTATGTCAAACATCACTCCCAGGGTGTGAAGAGAGGAGTCCACCCCTCCTTAACTGCAGTAGCACGCGCTAGTAGAACCGGTTTTCGCTTTGTTTTTCTCGTTCTCCGATTTAAAGGGAGGGAAAATAGGGGAATATTTTTACACCTGGCGAGTGCTGTTTGACACGCCTGCCTTACACCTATATGGAAATTAGCAGTAAGATACTTTCTGAAAATCTTTATGTCGATTATAATGAAGTAGATAGAAAAATAAGCATTTGCAAGAATAGTGTGTATAAGAGTAAGTATAGCTCTACATATATTTCCGAACAGAGTTTTTCCAAAGTGGACCATATTAAAAGTCTGTATCGCGATTGGTTACGCGACGATCACTTGGTGGATCTTCTAAGGCTATGCACTTCGACTTTGTCGCAGAACTAAAGGCTTGTTTCTTACAACCTTGTCCCGCTGGCATGATTTATTCTTCAGGTTCGCGTTTCCTTCACTTTTCCCATGATTGGATAATACAGGCCTTCGTATGATGTCAAACAAGTCCTGTGCAAATCAAGGATAACCAATAAAACCGATATAAGCACTCTATCATGATGCATGTGCTTTCGTCATCCTGAAAGTCAAATTGATATTTGCATACACTGCAGAATAATTTCATATCAGCAGCCAATGAGAGGTAACTAGTCACGTGACACTTGAGACGTATGGGGCAAAGTTACGTGGAACAGAGCTTATTGGTGAGCCGGCCGCAGATCAGTGAATTCAATCCCAATATCGGCAGCGAGCAAGAATACACTTATAGTGCCAGCATTAATTTGTATATTTTTTAAAAACATGATTAATCAACGTCTTAACAACTAGTAGGGGATTACCGACAGTAAACGAAAGAGAAGGTTGAAATAATGCTCAGTTATACATACCATCCACTAGCAGTGACCTTCCTTTCACTGCCCATCGACAAGCACAAAGTGCCTACAATGACAATACGGAACTAAAACATCCGCCGAACTCGGAACATCAGCCAACAAATAGATCAGCAACATTACAACTTATGGTACTCGCGTGAGTACCTGAATGTTTCTAAACGCGTGAACTAAACCTCCACAACTTTTGTGACCAGTGGATATCGCAAAAATAAATAAATAAATAACAAAATGGAAAATAGCAAATAAAAAAGAACATGCAAAGCAGAATAATGCATTTTGGACCTCACATACACAGAAGCATTTATTTTTCGTGTAAATGTCCAATTCCTACGCGGTTAACTCAGTTTTTATTTTCGTATACTAAGCAGAGGAAGTATTGTATTCCACCCAAAAATTCGACCGGAAATATAAGTTTTGAGGCCCTCTGAATCCAAAAAAGCACTTTTAGAAAAAGGTCCGGCGTGTGTGTGTGTGTGTGTGTGTGTGTGTGTGTGTGTGTGTGTGTGTGTGTGTCTGTGGGCAGCATAACTAAAAAACGAAAAGTAGGTTAAAAACCAAAGTTGGTATTTAAGTTTAATGTCTTTCAAGGATGCGACACTAAGATTTTGAAGAAAATTCCTCTACCCTAAACTACCCTTTACATGGACAATTTTTAGAAAATTTTTATTTTCTTCAAAATGGCTAACGAGTTTGATTAAACTGAGAAACGTTTAAGATATTTTTATGACAAATGAAACGTATATTTTGAATACTCTCGCTGTAGCCTATGCAGTCCTGTTTACTCGTATACCGTAAGGAGTGAACCATTTCGTAGATATTCTTGTTATTTGCGTCACTTACGTCAAATGCAACATCGTTGTTCATTTGTTTATGTTAGATGTGCAAAGAGAACAGAATCTCAAAGCTTTAAAAGATTTGGCTATCGCTCAAAGCCTACTGTATTCCCATATTCCCCTTGCATCTACAAGGAAATAAGCAATTAGATAATTTCTGAAAATGTTTACCTCGCCTAACACGAAGAAGATATAGGAATAAGAGTTTGTAAGCTTGGTTAGTACAAGAGTAGAGAAAGTCATGTGAGTGCAACACATCAGATTTTTTGTTCTATATCTATATGAAGGTCAGGAACAGGCATTTCCATGTGTTTCATTTGCATCTTGCATTCTAGGATAATGTATAAAATGGGTTACTTAGTAAAAACCTTGCTTTGTTCCCCTTTGTTAAAGAGAATAAAATCGCAGTACTTTGCACAGATTTTAGTTTTCCTGGCAGACGCAGATTCTGCCGCACTGCTGTCTATGCAAGTAACATTAGAAAACAATAATTTAATTTTGAGTATGAATAATGGGAAAGGAATGACAAAAGTTATACAACAAAACACAATTTTCCGCCAACTTTTACACTGCAAAGAAGTGAAAAGTGCCTTATTCTCAATGTAGCATACGTCTTAGGTACATGTATAGGGAAAACAACGTAATGGCAGTTCCCAAGAATACAAAATGGCCGACATTACACTAAACCGCAGTGAAGATTATACCTAAGTAGTACTACCAGCCTACAATGGAAATTAGTAACAGTCTGCGGGAAAACCGCAAGGAAACAGGACAAGATTTTCAAGGCGGATTTTAATAAAGGTGTAAATTAAAATGTATGATGCACAGAGGCATTTTAAGTTGCATAACCTATATTTATACTGAATTATTTGTATTTTAATACCAAATAAATTGAATGCCTTCCCATTAAAGGACGCTGTACTCCACTTAGACAATGAAACAAACAATTTAAGACAAAACCAGAACACACGAGCAATCAATGGCCTCGACAGATTAATATTGCGTCTAAACAGAATCTTATTCTAAAAGCTGTCGATTGCCTTCCCTACAAATCAGGGAATAATGTCGTCTGTAGCAACATAACGAATGTAATAACACCAAATAAGGCGAAAGCTTTGCCATGGTTATGTTTTACGAACAGTTGGCTGTTCTAATGCAACGCGGATGGAATATAACCAAATATAACCAGACTGTGCCATAATTGGGGGGGGGGGGGGATGTCAGTTGGTTTTTGGGGTATTCTAATAAGCTGTTTCCTCTATATTAGTTGGTACTCCTGATTGGCGTATGCTGCCTAGGATGTCCGTGACAGGTACTAGTTTGCACGGATTTCGGCTATGCCCTTGCCCCTCCACGCAAAGCTAACCATGACCGTCCACAATGCTGTCAATCCATGCCAATTGAAGTGGCACGAATCCATAAAACAGTAATATAACACAACTCGTCGCTTCCTTCAGCTTCTGCGGTTTTCTGTTATTAGGAAGGACATTTTATTGTGCCTAGTGGAATATTAAGCATAACTGCATTGGGAGCATACAAGCAGCTTTAACTGCATTTCTTTTCTTTTTTAAGGTAGTACTATGGCACGGAGGCCGCTCCTGGCAACGAGATTTTCAAATCTGATTGAACTTTCAAGTACAAATTACCTTACCTCAAATTAATGATGTTCGTGAGCGGCATGTTCAATGACAGACCTCCCCTTTAAGAAACTATCACTGTTGCCTTCAGTATCTTGCGAAACAGAAAAAAACATTTGCAATAGTCCACTAAAATCTTCGTCCCTGAATCATATCCGCCTGGACTTCCGGTGACGTGCTGGAAGATACTGCCCTGGAGCATTCGCCTGCGTATCCCTGACCATGGCACCGTATTACCTCGCCCCACTTTGTTACCTCTACGTTCTCTTTTGGTACAAGCTTTCTCTTTACTGGCACACGCTACCATACATCACGTGCACGTAACACATGATTTTGCACAAGTTCCATTGTCAGTCTTACCTAGCCACCTGAGAGTGGGGGGAACAAAACAATCTGCGGATCCACAAACAGAGGCTAGCTAATCCCAGCTCCTGGACCTGTCCCTGCACAAAACAATGGGTATATTGCAAACTGCACCAATTTCTAAGAGACCGGTCTTGTTCTTGCATTTCTATACAAACGGTACACAGCAAGAGCACGAAGATGGGAAATGAGTATACAATTTTCAGCTGCGAACAAAACACTATCGCATAACCCACTTCTGACAAAGCCGACTCAACTGTCTTACGGTTAAGCTTTATTGGCAGCTTACCACATAGAAGTTCCAGTAAAATGGTAATTTTAGCCAAGGCTTCCATAACACAGGAAGGAAAGGAACAATTGTCCCGTTAACTCCTTTGTCATTATAAAATAATAGAAAAAGGACAACTTGAATAGCGTAATTTCCTCTTTTCTTACACTCATTTACTTCCGAAAGCTCCAGTTTCCAATTATTTCAGAAGGAAATACCGCAATATGTTTACAAGCATAAAATTGTGTCAATGCTTAAATCCTTACTGGGAATGCATAGGTAACATTACCTTGTTTGACATTAACGGTAGTTTCTAATGCCATTTTTACTTTTCTACCATGTACTTAGTAGATAGAGAAGGTATTGCATTCCACCCAAAAATTCGATACCAAGATTTGACTATACATAAACATTCTGAAGTCCCCTGAATTCAAAAAAGCGTTTTTAGAAAAAAGTTCGAGACGCTATCCCCAGGTTTTCTGTTATCGAAAATTGATTTCTTATAGGCAACATATTACACTGACTTCTGCTAGTGTGTGTGTGTGTGTGTGTGTGTGTGTGTGTGTGTGTGTGTGTGTGTGCGCGCGCGCGCGCGCACGCGTGTGTATTTAGGGCGTACCACAGTTGTGGTCGTTAGTGTCCAGACCAAACCAGTGAGTAAGAGAGACATTAGCGCTTTCATTATAGGACTTGGCAACAAGCTGTATAGTTCCTCTTTATCTTTAGTACACAAAGAGTGGAGACTATTAAACAACAAGCAATGCTTTAACACTAGTACCTTTCCCAATGTTTCAGTGACGGAAGCCCAAGAAACAAAATCAGCTAAAGCGTGTATGTCAATTCATTCGTCATTCGTGTTGCATGAATAGGGTCAGAATGAACGGTTTAGAATGCACCTTTGGTGGTCTCTTTGGTGGTCTCATGCGTAAGAAAGCATCAAATGTTTACATTTTCTTAAATGCCTTCCAAACTGCTGACTGAACGTGTGCCCCGGTTAAACAATATTGCACACCAGAAGAGTTAACCACGTATTCTGGTTGAGCCGCTATCCTAAATGACAGTTTTTCTTAACGCACTTGTTGCGTAATGTGTTTTAGAATATTCTAGCAAAGAACAGTTTCCTCCATAATGGAATAACCAAAGAATTGGTTGATACAATGTTATGGCACAAAAGTGTTTTCCATCATTTATTCCTTTGTGTTCTATTTTATGAGCTACACTAGAAATGTGATTTGGGTACACATAAACAGGATAGTAATGGATTAGCAAAATGTTTAATTTGATTGCACTGAGGAGGGAACAATTAAATGATAGCACACTATCAGGGATGGGCAGAAAATAACCTAACGCTTACGGAAGTAATGGAGTCAGATAATAACTAGTTACCCATTAAGTCACAGAAGTAACTACTACAAAGCAATTATGGCAGATAAAATTTAATGGCGGGTGGTAGCAGAAGCTGGTCTACACAACAACCAATCAGAGGCTTGCCAGACCTTACACGCCGCGATATTACACTATAAAGCTGGTGATATAAATATCATTTGCGGCCACAAAATTTATTTGCGCAGCAGAAAAGAGAATAGTAGTAGTAGTCGTCGTCGTCGTCAGGTATCAGCCGCCATTAAATGTTGTGTCTTCCATACTTACCCAATAAAGGTTACCTCAGTAGCGGTGAGAAATTACCTGTCCAACAACTGCGAAAGGGCTCGTCATCTAAATAACCAATCAAAGGTGATCTGGAGTTCTGTCTTCCGCGAGTTACCACACCCTCCACGGCCGACTCAGAGAAGCGTGTGTCAATTACACGGTAATTTCTCACCGATCTCTGGTTACCACGTTAACGATTGCCGAGTCTGAGTGACATTCATTGCATGTGCAATGGATCGTTAATCAAGAATTAACTACCTCAACTCTTTAAGCCGTATTCATTATCTCAGCAAGAGATCGTAAGTGGCATTGTGGATCTAACATACCATCTGGCAGGAAAAAATCCCTAATATACCTACCGGTGTGTAGCTGACAGATTATCTGCATATAAACATTAATATACGTTTGGATGTTAATGTTTCTTCTCTCTAGCAAATATTTAACTATACTGCTTAATTTCAGACATTTTGATTGTTGGCAATAGTGATATATGATGTATTTTCCATTGCTTTGCATCGCGTGTTGTTTATGCTTAGCATTCCATTGTGAATGCGATTTTGCGATTATAAACCACCATAGTAATCAAAGCGTTGACACAGGTAGGAAAACTTCTTTTTAGATGTTTGGTACATCGTTCATAGCTAGATATTGCTTTGTTTATACTTTCGCTTTATTCCTGGACCAACATTGTAGCTCTTCGTGTGGAAGACAATCACTAGAGATAGACAAAATATGAAATTTTACACTCGAAAGCTTGACTGCTACCACTATGGGTACCGGTATTTTTACGATTCACAGTATACAGAATTCACTGCATATTGCATTATATTTTGCTAAAGCATTTTTTTTTTTTTTTTTTTTTTTTTTTTTTTTTTTTTTTTGCTTTAACATACATGTTTTATAATAGTTTGGGATTTGTTCTTTCGTATTTTGATATTTGGAAAAACAAATTTCAAATTTTGCGTTTTGTACTTTCTCTACTGGTAAGTAGGGAAAGTATTGTATTCCACCCAAAAATTCGATGTCGAGATTTCACCGGAAATATATGTTTTGAGGCCCCCTGAATCAAAAAAAAAAAAAAAAAAACATTTTTAGAAAAAGGTCCGTGTGTGTCTGTCAGTCTGTGGACAGCATAACTCAAAAACGTAAAGTCGGTTAAAAACCAAAGTTTGTATTTAAGTTTAATGTCTTTCAAGGATGCAACACGAAGATTTTGAAGAAAATAGCCCCGCCCTAAACTACCCTTTACATGGAAAATTTTTAAAAAATTTTGATTTTCTTGAAAATGGCTATAAACGATTTTGATTAAAATGTCATATGTTTGAGATATTTTTATGACAAATGAAATGTATATCTTGAATTTTCTAGCTATAGCCCCTGTAGTCGTATTTACTCTGGACGACTTTTGCATAACTGGTAAACCGTTAGAGGTAGACCAAATCATACTGTACAAAAAATGTAGAATTTGCTAAAATACACAATTTATGTCTAAATAAATTTTCTTGTAGGGTGAACCATTTCGGAGATATTCCTTGTTATGTGTGTGAGTTTGTAAAACTTAGAACTTTCGTGAAAAGGATCATAGTTGTTCATTTTTTATATGTTAAGTGGGCAAAGGCAACAGAATCCCAAAGCTTTAAAACATTTGACTATCGCACAAAGCTTACTGTATTCTAATATTCCCCTTGTACCTACAAGGAAATAAGCAATAAGATAAGTTATACAAATGTTTATCTTAACACGAAGAAAATACAGGAATAAGAGTTTGTAAGAATGGTTAGTACAAGAGTAGAGAAAGTCATGTGAGTGCAGCACATCAGATTTTTCCCCTTCATATCGTCCCTATCTCCGCTCATTACAATACTGCATGTTTACGTGCCATAGCACTTAAGCCATCTATAAACCGGTAGGGCAATTTTTGATATAAATTACTCGATATATTAAAATAGGCGCATATAGTTAATCCTTTGAACTTGCTATATCTTTCAGTAGAGTACCCTATAAACTACGTAATGAAATGGCAATGAGTGATGCAGGAAAGTATCTTGTGGAAGGCTCGTTTTGAAGTCAATGTACGTTACATAATAAAGAAAATAAAGCAGCTGTGACTGTAAATAACGAATGTCTGTCCCTCCAGCAATATTTACGTAATCACTGATTAGGAATAGACCCGATATATTGTGCTGATGATTGGCAAAGGATCATGGAAATGACCCCAAGGGGAAACACGTGTGCAACTGGCAGAACGCTCCGAATAATTTGAGGATAAGCAGGGAGGGTAAAGAAGAGGGGTACACCATATTCTCTAAGGTCTTAAAACTCCATGCAGATATCGTCCGTGCTGGACTATCAAACTCACAAAAACTGAACGGGATTATGAGTTAAAAGTTATCATTCGCTCCTGTATTCTGCTGATGATAAACTTCTAGGAAAATAGTGAAGCATATTATCATAAGGACTCATACTTATTTGGCTCCCTGTCAATTTATCTCAGATGATTGTCTACGTTTTAGTCACTTTTAGTTCAGAAATTCTTGAAATAGTTAAAGCATCGAAACATGTACCTATTTGAACTGTCACATTTAGAGCCATAGATGTCCTGCACTGTATCAATGGTTAAAGCTCTTCTTATTTCTGGAGAGTTACACAGAAGAGCTTCCCTCCCAAAAGTGGACAGAATATCCCACTTCCTTTTCTTACCCATTCCAACATTTTACCCGCTCAGTTCTAACCCATAAATGAATTGTGCTTCATTACCATTTGAGACATTCTCTTTCATAATATAATGTACTCACTGCAAAATTCAACAGGTGTCAAAAAGCTCTGTCAGAACCCGTTTAAAGTAACTACCAGTGACGTATATTGTGGGCCATCAAAGCTATCACCGAAGCCCATATCTAAAGTAAACAAGAAATTAATTAGTAATATTAATAATTGTCAGTTTCCCTCGTAAAGAATTAGCGCGTCGGATGGAGTACGTCTCATTCTCTGCCATTGAACAGAGAGAAGACTAGGGCTTCGGATGTTTGCTGCCGCAGCCTTCACTACGATGCGGGAGGAAGAGAGGTGAGGTCAGAGGTGACAGAATGCAGGAATAAGCATTCCAAGGCTTCGAAATCCTGTGTCGCTATACTCACACGAGCGTCTCCGAAATATGCCGTTTGAACCCGACTGCCTTGGAGTTAGCAATAACACTGTTTTTAATATTGTGCGATTGTTACGGTCCGCAACAGCTGTATTAGCATTATTTCATAATTTATAGTACACCAAGACAGTTGCTAGTGCTAATTCTTCGAAATGGATGAACAATGTGTAATAAAACGACCACACTCGCAGTTGAAATACGAGGATAAGTTAGTGATAGTAAAACAGGCAAGGCCTACTGCAGCTCTTCCACGCTTTCAGTGTGAGCAGGAGGGAGGAAAATAAGAATCCTTAGAAAATATATTTTAATATAAACAATTATGATAAGTATGTGTGGCTGACTGGTTCATGCGAATTAAATAAACTTTATTGTGGTCATGTTTGTTGTTCTTAACTGAGAAAACACCCTGAAATACGACGGGTTTTGCAAATTTTTGTGCATTTAATCACAGCTTTGGATAAACAAGAGATTACAATTAGAAACATAGGATTTGAAGAAATATGGCCAGACACTATGAGCGTTGCTAATGAAGAGGGCGAAGAAAGGCCCAGAAAGAGAAATTGTCGAGAAAATACCTATTCTTCGTAGTTAAGGATTTTCTGTGAAGTCCTGGACACATTAATAACTCTAATTAAATTAAGATTTGCGTCACAGAAACAGTTGACATTTCCGGCCTTGCTGGATTCTAAACATTTTGCGAGTTAACGACAAAGTTTTTCAACAGTGGACCGAGAGAACCGTATGAATCCTATTTCGATATACCTGCTGACTTTGAAAAACGAACTGAAAGTGCCATATTCGCCTCAAACATTTTTAGCAAGTCCGTGCAAACCATCGCAAATTACATCAAATCAAATGGACTTGATGTTGTGTAAGGTGAAGTTTATAAACTATAAGAACTGATTTTAATATCTCCTTCCACTACTGCGAGTCGAAGCACGAATTGAAAACAGCACAGTTGCAATTGGTTTATATATAAACTTTGCACGTACCTCTAATTTGGATATGATGGTTTTATTAAAAATTTTCTCAACACTTCTGACCATTTTTAATCAGTGTCCATTGCTATGGTTAGTACCAATAGTGATGGGTTTCTTGGTAAAGTATCACTGTTCAGTAGTTGGCTCCGCAGTGTTTTGTTGAACAGTATTGTTACTACACTGAGTGGTCCGGAAAGGAACCTTATTGAAGTACGGTAGAACACCAAAATATACGAAGATATAACAAACCAACTGGTGGAGCGCATACGATGTCTTAAAATGAGCCACTCAGTAAATGGGTCATTTTCTCACCTAACACCTCAATTATCTTTGTTTAGCTCTCATTATTTCCGAGGTTATTTCCCACTGTTAGTTTCTATCTCAAATACCTACGTAGTGAAGAATGAACGTCGTATATGTACTACTTTTCAAAACAGCTTTCTTCTCCCATAAACTATACCTAAACCCTAGCAATGCCAAGTCTTATTTCAGAATCTATACTACCACTACTACTTTGTGACCGCCACTGAAAAACAAAAGGTCTGAGCAATTTTTAAAAGAAACTTATGTTAAAATTGGGTATAATATCTTGTCATGTTTATAAAGGTAATATTTAACACTGTTTAACTGTTCCTATTTTAGTTTTTATATGACTCACATTACACCGATGGCGCAATATCTACTTTATGACCACCTTGACATTTCATTGTTTCTCATAAAGACCAACAATGAAAACTTTGGAACAATTGCGCAGTTCACTGGTAGAAACAGTGACTGAAAATAAGTATTAACTGCATGCCTATAATCAAAAAAATTAAAAGACGGAGTTTAAAAAGTTACAGAAAGTGGGCATAGGTAATGCTGGGATTAAAGATGACAGTCATTAAACGCCACTGTTTACACAGCATTGTCACTCCAGTGAAAACCGAAAGTAGCATTAAAAGGAATTCCTTCGTATACGAGGTCTTGTTAGACGTGACGAAATCTGAATGAACTTGTGGCTAGTAGAAAGGCGGCATCTATCAACCTTCGGCAACAAACTTTCGGACTAGGTTTCAGCTAATTGCCAACCTTCACCATTTCAAAACAGTCTACATACCTGCCTACCTGTCTTATACGGAAACCAGTACACCTGGTGTCAACCTTGCGTGGAATGTAAGCCGGAAGCTTCATGACGTGTATTGCCAAACAGTAAGGTGGCAGTAATGGGTTCAGGGTACAACAATCTGTCTTACAAACATAATGGTGTGACATACAAAGTTCACGCACCATGAAGTATCCAAGGGACGCTGGACTCTGTCGTTCGCTAATGAAGTAATTGACTTTTGTTTCTCTATTTATTTTACGTCGCGACGGATTTGTTAAGAGATATCTCATGGATAGGCGTTTCTCATCGCTGTACCATACCACCTTGCTTCCACTGAGGCTTTAGTGCTAGACATGTGCTTCTGTGATGGGCAGATGTCAGCTTCGGCACGAGAGTACAGTGGAGCCCTGACTAACCAAGTTCCGGGTTAACAGAGGTCCCGTTTTATGGTGTGTGCCGCGCAATGTATGTAGTCTAAACAACAAAAACGGTGTACAAAGGAGTGATACAGAATAAATGGTTTCTGGCGATGTTAACATGTTTTTACCCCCAAACACCACGCCTCTTCTCCAGCCCATAGACCTAGGTGTGTTGGAAAACCGGAAGCGTTAACTATAAACGCAAACTTTCGAAAAGCCTCATTAGCGCAGTTGAAGAAAACGACGTAGTACAGACTCACAATGAAAGATGCTTACATGTCCGCTGAGGCATGGAACAAGATGAAAAGTTCTACTCTTCAGAAGTTGTGGAAAAAGTTATTATAGGTACCTATACACGCTAGAAAAGAACCTGCGCAGAAACCATGTTTCTTTGCTGCGCATGGTGCTAGTGGTGGGGGTCAGTTCTGTTTCGGCAGCGCACGGTGCAGATCGGCTCCCTACAAGCACATGTTACACTTGCAGTTTTGTAGTGCGTTCCGTGTAAAACTTTATAACAAGTTTTTGTAAGTATTTTTGTGGCTAATAGCGAAAGTGCTTAACATGACTAGTAAAACAAGCGTATCTGGTCGGTCGTTGAAAAGTGATGCTCGCAATATTGTTTACAATGTTGCTAATTACTTGAAAGATAAAAAGAATGAATTGAAATTGAGTTACAACGTTGCTGCATCGACAAGTGAAGTTACAGGAATTTCCATTAGTTTAGTGAAATGCATCATAAAGGAAGGGACTACGTCTTTGTCTACCACTGGTCAGGTCAAATTCTCAACGCTGAAGGGGAAGGCTAGAGAAAGGAAAAAGAAAGTGGAAGTCGATACATTTACTGAGGGTATAGTTCGAAGGAAAATACACGAATATTATACAGTGAAGAAAGCAGTGCCAACGATACAGAAGCTCAAGCATGATTTGCAGAGTGATGGCAGTTTGGTATGCAGCAGGGAATACCTGAGGAAACTGGTTTTGCGATTAGGCTTTAAATGGAAAAAAATGTGCTTCTAAACGGCAGCTCCTAATCGAAAAGCCTGAAATTGTGTCCTGGCGTGCTAATTACCTGCGAACTATTTGTAGGTACCGTGAACAGAAGAGGAATATTGTGTATTTAGACGAAACATATATAAATGCTTGTCACGCCGTCAGTTCTTGTTGGCAGTCTGCAAATGAGTTAGGGGTTACAAAGCCTATGGGTAAAGGACTCACACTGATAATTGCCCATGCGGGAGGAGAAAACGGGTTTGTGCACATGCTTTGCTAATGTTCAAATCTAAACAAAAAACGAGCGATTATCACGACGATATGAATGCTGTAAATTTTACAAAATGGTTAGAAACGCAAGTTATTCCTAATTTGCCCAGTAACTCTGTTGTCGTGATGGACAGTGTTCAGAAAAATAAAAGGCCAACAACGACGAC
Organism: Tenodera sinensis; assembly: GCA_030765045.1. Classification (NCBI taxonomy): domain Eukaryota; kingdom Metazoa; phylum Arthropoda; class Insecta; order Mantodea; family Mantidae; genus Tenodera; species Tenodera sinensis. The sequence goes on along the minus strand of CM060963.1, from coordinate 175,653,590 downwards.
GCTGAAAAAGGATGTAATGCAGTGGTTAAGGGACAACAATGTGTCGTTCAGCAGCAATATGCATAAACCAGAGTTATTGCAGTTAGTGAAGTCAGTGCCCAAAGAAAAGACGTACGTAATTGATCAGATCCTCAATGCACGTGGCCATGAGGTATTGCGTCTTCTACCATATTACGCCGATCTAAATCCAAAAGAGTTGGTATGGGGAGAAATAAAGGGAGAAGCTGCACAAGATTTGTCCAATGCAACTTTAAGTGCAAAGCAAACGCTCTATGAGGAGCTTTTCCGTGAATACTCCAGAGATAAGTGGAGAAAGTGCTCTGACCATGTACGAAAAGTGGAAGCAACATACTGGAAATCAGATGGACTAATGGATGATGTCATTGACAGTTTCATCATTAATGGTGGAGACCACTCAGGCTCAGAAGAATCTGTTACCGACACAGCTTCTGAATTAGATTCAGAATCGGAAAATGAAGCGGACTAGTGTAACTCGGCCTAGCGGACTGCTGCTGCCTGCTGCTTACCCCTCCCAGTTCAGTCACGTGAGTACCAACACCTTCCGAGGTTCTTTTCTGACTTGTAGACCTATAGACGTCACGGAAAACCAAGAAACTTTGTACATAGAGGGTGACGACCTCAGCCGTGCATGGCTTGCTCAAAGATTGACAGATTGAAAACGATGTGGCCGAGTGGATCAACCAGACGAACAATTGGAAGCGACTGTGAGATGATAGTAGAAGCAGTGAATAGAAGCTGAGGAAAGTGAAAGTGACAATGAAGACATTGAAGTGGAGAATGAGAAAATCAGCCACAATGGAGGATGCAAAGCGATAGAAAAGACCATCGAGTATCTAGAGAAACAGTCAGAGACAACTTCAACAGATCTACTGCTACGAGGATTGCATGAAAGACGCGAGCAAGTTCCGTCAAACAGAAAACACTTATGGACTTCATAAAATAATACCCTTTTAACTGGAGCGTGTTTTCTATTTGTATGTACGTCATTTTCTCATTTGATAATGAGAATGCAGTAGATGTCTTTTTTCCACATCTTTGACCACGTTTTCATTTATTTCGCCAGTTTACCATACGTTTCCTTCTCGATTTTTGATAGAGTCCGTGTTATCCGAGTTTTCTATTATCCAGGGTACTGTCGGTCCTCCTTACTTCGGATAATCGACTACTGTACCAGCAATTGAATCCCTGCTTCTAAACGCGCCGAGCAGTTGGCATTGGGGTGCCGTCCAACCTATCTGCTTCCATCATCTGTGGACAGACAGCATGCATCCGCTGCTACCATCTGCTTTCATTTTTACTGTTGTTTTAGACTTATGATGGAACTTTCAGTCAAGGTATCAGCCGGTATTTCCTTGGCGAACGAGGATAAGCTACGAAAAAACCAGAATCAGATCGACCGGCCCAATGGATTTACTGAATTGTTTTCATTTAACATGTTCTTTTAGAATGTCCTAACATCGATGTGGTGGTCTTGAAGTAATTGTTACCTTACTTGCACGGAGGTCACCCGGTATCTGTCCTGCTGAGCGGAATATGCAGTAGATCAACATTCTTTCCTTACACTTCGGCATGTTGTGCCATTCATGAGAATTGTTCATCAGCATCCAAATCAGCGGTGTGCATATATATGTAGGCGCTGTAGTTAACGGCAGAGTACCTATCAGTGTCGCTTCTGGTATCATTCATTGACCTGACATACCTTTGCAACATTTATAATAGCTTTTGGAAAAGCGAGTAGAGAAAGTCATCAATGCAACACATCAAATGTTTGAAACTGTTGACACTTATAATTTTTTCAGTGACTATTAGTGCCTTAGTTCTGCTGATTATATAACAACTTGTCATAATTGTGTGATCAGGTCTTCCCTCTGTGTCAATCCTGAAATTTTGTTTATGGACGAATTGCTTATTACGCCAGACAGGACAAATGGACAAATCTTCCTATTTAAAGAAAAATGTTCCAGGAACCCATTGAGCAGCAGTAAGTGCTCCATCAACCAAGCTACAATCCTTATTAAGTTGATTTTGTAGCCGCTTTTGCTTCCCATTCACCCACATTTACAATATAACGTAGCTTTAACGAAACGAAAATTGAAATTGAGTTTTATTTATGGATGCTCTTTAACTGCTACGGTCCTCAGCGTACCATTTTATATTGGGATTGAAATACCGCTTAATTCTGCTCAGAGGCCTCTGTATCACACCGGATGTTCTTTTATGTGCCGTAAATCGACGACACGGAACCATCGTCTTTGCTTCCCTTCTGAAGGAAGCCATGCTAAGGATTTTATGCCCGGGTTTAAACCCGTGACCTAGGTTAGCATGTTACCCCCATGACCATGTAAAATCACACGGTAACGATCTCCAAGCTTTCTGTGCCGTCAGGCACTTTCCCACTCTTTGGTGCTATCACAACCTAACCAACTATAGTAATGGCATGTCCACATTCTCCTACTTAAGTCTGTTCAGTATCTAGTTTGAAACATACAGACTGTGTTATCTAAATAAGCACAATAATTCCCGAAATGTATCTTCGAAATGAAATGCTGTTACAAGGAGCAATGTTCAGAAAGTCCGTTGGATCGAAGACGTCCGACTTTTTACGACCAGTTGTACTTTCTACTTGCACTCCACTTAGAGGATGCAAGTTCTTGCATAAGTATTAGGTCTTTATTTAACTTTTACTTTCCATAAAAGCGATTATCTGATTTGTTGAGCACTTGTCACTCACTTAGGGACAGGCGGTGAGTTCGGCAAATTCTTCTGCAGTTGAAGTGGAATATTAGGCGACACTTAAATGAGTAAATAACCTCCTAAAATTGTATAGTTTTATATTTTCATCGAAACTGGAACAAAATTAAAGATATGCCTATAGAGAAAGCCACATAAAAATGTGCTACTATTTTTAGAAGGGTGGCTGCACACGAGTTGTAATTTTAAATGCAAGGGCTTAATATCAACTACGAGATTACTAAAGTGAGTGAGTGAGTGAGTTTTGTTTAAGGGCCCGTCGATAACTAGGTCATTAGGGCCCGACGAACTTAGCTAGAAAATATCTGCTTCCCCTAATGGAAGAAGTAGACATGGCTAATGAATCAGTTTGGCTTTGCCCTCCGTCTATTCAGTTACCACAAGGGCACACCATTAAATGGACAGTATGATGGTAACATAGCCTTCAGTATTAGATAAACGTGCTTCTACAAAATTAGCAATACCCCAATTCTGGCACTATTAGGGAGAAAAGTATCCATACACCTCTAGAAAGAAACCACTAACGAACCGCTTGTATCAAGGCACGCCTTCAGTGGCAAGCTGCATCTCTTTTCTGCTGGTTTCGATATGTTGTGGCCATGTAACAGAAAAGTGGGCCACAAAAATAAAGAAACAGCGTAATGGCAAGGCAAATAGCTATCTCCGAATTTCAAACGAGAAAATCCTTTTCGGAAATATTGGAAGAAGCAAGGCAACTGTTCAGACCATAATAACGTGATATAGAGAAATAAATACCGCCATTAATAGTGAAGTAAGAGCTGACCGCAGAAGCTAATGCAGAGAGAATAAAATATTTTAAAAAGGAGGGTAAAAAATTGCCAAATTGACAGCTTCTGAACAGTCTGCGCATATTAATTATCAGTTCGGGCAGGCAAACAAACTAAGGAGTGTTCGCTATATTCTAAGTAGTGCAGGTTATGAAGCTGGGGTACCTAGAAGAAAACCATACATGAGGAAGAACAAGAAACTGAGACTTGAATTTGTTCTAGGCACATAAACAAAAACACGAGTTCCTGTGACAAAGTATTATTAATAGATGAAAGTAAATTTAACACATTTGTAAATTATAGCAGAATTTTGGTGTGGAGAAGACCAATTAGAATTTGAATTACATCAGAAGATGTAATTCACTCTTGAACGATTACTGCCGTTAAACCTCCCAACACATTCCTACCTAAACACATTCAAGTCATAGAAGCACGGTGGTGTAGGAATTATGGTATGGGGATGTATGGTCTCATCTTGTGTTGAATAACTTATTTGTGCTGTAGGTAACATGCACAGATTTCAGTAGCTGAATATCCTAAAGGTAAATCTGCAAAAGGTGTTGATAGTTTGCATTTAGGCCCAGATTACTACCATCAATAACACAATGACTCTAATCATACCACGGAAACTATTCACGTTGCCAAGTTCCCAGCACAGCAGGCCTTAATCCAATTGCACTTAAAAGAATAGTCAGAAAACATGAAATGCAAAGGAACGCGGCTCTGAAACAATATCTACAACAAGAATGGCAAAATATTACATCAGAGCCTCAAACAACTACCAAAAAGCTGGTTCATTCCATGCCAAAGAGGTGAACAAAAGTGACACAGGAGGAATGAATATAAAGTATTAAAAGTGTTATTATATTTATGTAAATTGTCACTTTGTTTGAATGTATGAATACTATTTCCCCCATTTGGTGAAGCCAGTTGATACAAAATTGCAAAAGAATAATTTAGTTAATGCTTTTATACATCCTACTGAATCGGAGGGAAACCCCACACTGTTAGTTTACCAAATAACATCGCTGGTTTTGATCTTAGTTCTACTAAAGTTATTCTACATAAACAACAGTGTATGAATACTCTTTTCCATGACCGTATATCAGAAGTCAGATGTTGATCCTTAACGAGGTAAGCGAATCGTCCAACACACCCCTAAAGAGGAACAAGTAGACTTGCTGTAGCCTTACTTCCCAATTACAATTCATTAAGATGTTAAAATGTGTAACTGGCAGGAAGAACAAAGCGCAAACAAGATCCGTTGCATTCGCTTTTAGTTCGCGAGCAGCAAAGGTTTGCCCAAAATTTATGAGCAGCGAAAATAGTAACAGAGTTGCTGCTGTATACACAAAACCGAACTTCTAAAAATACATCCCATAGCAGTGAAGCAAACGCATTTTCCCGAGTAACCTTCACCTTCAAATAATTGCAACACCGATACATTATCTCTGGCGGAAAACCCGTTTTAAGCTTATCAAGAGTACATCTTTTTATTCGTCAAACAACATTGGGTAAGCTAACTGATAACCAGTACATTTTTGCAAAATCAAGAACTATTTGCTTTCGCTGGGTAGGTATACCGTTTATGGATCACGAATGGCGCCAGCTTCTACGTTTTACAATTGTTGAAACAACTGGGTGCCACATTATCCGTGTCAAATCACTGTGAAAACGCAATAATGTGTGAAGTAGTCAAATAATTTGATGACAGTTACTTTATGCGTTTTGTGCTTGATATTTAACGATCCGTTGTGAATAACAGCCGTAAAACTGATTGACGCAGTCAATTGTCACTGCGTAAAAAGGAATTCCTCCGAAGAGCTGTACTTCTCAAGGTGAAAGGATGCCCAAAATACGGAAAATAATTCTGCCAAATCTAGTGCTGATCTATAGTATTGGTGAAAGGTTAAGAGTTCAGGAAGTAAATGGATAACCTCTAACTGATAGGGAGGAAGAGATAATTGTATTCTCCATGTTCTTGAAAACTGAATGGCGGAGAATGGAAGCGTTAGTTAACATTATGAGCTCTTGAGTGACGGCTTGCTCGTGCTACAGAGATACAAAAAGTTAGGTAAGGTCGTGAAATGTCCAGGGTTATGAGACGTGAACCATTTCCAATGGCCAAGAAAGTTCTGCTGGCCTGTCCGCAATTTATTACTGTACCAAGTTCCTAGAATACTGGTTTAATACTGGAGGTAGAGATAGAATAATCGTAACATCTCTAAACAATTCACTAGTGCGACAATGGATAAGGAACATCATCTTTTCCTGGGCGCCAGGCTGGCACGTTTACCGATACGCGAGCTAATTCAGTTAGGAAATGACGGTTAATTAGCATGCCCATAGCGCAACGGGATGTAGCCTCAAACATCCCGATTGCGCATGCACGCAAATAAAATACGGTGGAAGGATATTGCATCAATTGAAGTTCCTGTTCATAATTCAAGGACTTGAGCGTTGTAAACCATTGCTATACTGTATGTAGGAAAAGCAGGTCACAGTCACGAGAAATGTTAACGTGTCCGGATGTGACATTTACGGAAACAAACATCTGAAATATTTATGGATGCGCCTTCTTACATAAAGGCTAAAAATTTTGACAGAATGCAATTAACCAACGCATTAAAAGCTGCCATATATTTCGGCCATTCTAAAATTCATTGGGAATATTCTGAGTACAATTTTTACTGGGGTCATACCACATTCGAAATAAGTCGCCCGGCTTCGTAGGTTTATACATTTTGCCTTAAAGAACCTCATTAGTTGAAAAGATAAACCTCTAAGACGCACTACAGATTAAGATGTCACAATATTTAGTTTTTCATACCCCGTTACCTCTGAATGAAGACATGGACGAGTATGCTGAGTAGAAAATGAAATGCCCATTCATTTGAGCGGTGTATAATTATAGTGACGACTATATAAAAATAAGTTTCTTAGCTAAACTTCCAAATTTTGTTACTGTTTTAAAAAAAAGTACGAATTCCATGTGTTGCAGGAGGAGAACACTATATAGTGATTTCCGATACGTTAATATTTTGGCAGTCAAATAAAGGGATAAACCACCTTCAGATACAAGTGAGAATAATTAATGTAAGACAAAAAAATGTTTAAAATAACATCCCACATGTTAATCTTATTTCACACTGGCACCAGTGGTAGCAACCGCCAGGATCCTTTTACTTTCTCTATTACGTATAACAAGTATACATTTTGCCAAAACTTGACAAACAACCAAGGGAACAGCTCTCCTTTGCCGCTGGGTTGTAACCATTAGCCAACAAAAGGCGACCTCATAAAGAAGGCGAGAGGCAATGTAGTCGTGTAGCCGTCTTGTGGTTCCTTAGTTCAACTCCTTCCAAGGATGCGACTAGAAGATTTTCAGAAAAATCCTCTCCACTCCAGATTATCCTTTACATGGGATATTTTGATGTCATGAAAAATGAACGATTTTGATTAAACGGCATATGCTTAAGTTGCTTTTATGGGAAATGAAATGTACGTATATCTTGAATTTTCTGGGAATGTCCTCAGAAGTCCTTTTTTATTTTGGATGACTTCTGCATAACTGGTAAACCGTAAGAGGTAGGCAAAATTTCACTACACAAAAACAAGTGTCGAACTCGCTAAAACAGACAAATTATGTCATGTAACACTTTTTTGTGGAGGGAACCATTTCGAAGATATTATTTGTCTCCTTGATTCAGTAAAGAGATATTTTTCGAGGGTACTCTCGGTATCGAATTTTTGGGTGGAATACAATTCTTCCCATACTTACTATACGCAGAACAGAAGTAAAACTTTATTTTATTATAAAATGAAGGCGCTGGTGACAGTACGCATGGACAAAAAATCAATTTGGCTTTAAACAGAGGAATAGTTGGGTTGTAGTATAGAATCATGTTAGTTCACAACAGTGCCTCTGTTTTCTACGCTCAGCCTATATCCTAAGATTAAAACGACTTGACGAGGTACAGTTCATTCTTCCATGTAAATATCTCCTTGCTTAGCAACCAACATTGCAGCCATAGCATCAGCAGTGCACCTATGGACGCAGAACAGCGATACGGTGCTGAGTATGCAATTGCTAACTCAGGTTTGCAATCAGTTTCAATGGGCAAGCGATTCTAGAGGTGGAATTACGAAATGCACTGAATAAAAAATTATTAAAATTCCCTCTTTATTGCTAGGTTCATGCATCACCCATCCGAAATACCAACAAATTATTTCCCCTATCGATGAACTAGTGTGATCAGCAAACCAGAATATTGTCAACATTTGTCATTCTGGGCTCCGAGTCCAAGTATGCACAGCTACCGTCGAAGGATAGCGGAAGAGTTAAGCTGTAAAAAAGTGGGTGTATCGGAAAGGGTACATCAAGATGAACAGATTAAACTTAGGGTTAAGGTTTTCATTTACACTAAAATTTTTATCGTCTGACTCAAGTAGTACTAGTTTGCTTCTATAAAAGTTTATTTATTGCACTTTGAGGTTAACTTAAATTCATTTTTATGTAACCAAAAGAAAATATATTTACTGTTGTGCAAATATTCCAACAAGCAATCTCCACAGAAACGCTTAAAATTTAACAAATATAACAGCTACCTAACTTAATAAACCGTCCGTGCAGAGTTTTACATTTTATTGGTGTTTACCCATATTTGCACGATCTTCGAGACTTTTTGCATAACAGGATATCTAAAATGTCCAAACATGGCGGTTTTAAACTATACTAAACCGAACATTATGAAATGTTGTGAAAACATTTCGAAACGCCACGCAGCCCACCTCTGTAGCGTGATGGTAGCGTGCCTGCCTCACGTCCAAGACGTCGCGAGTTCGAATCTCGCTCAGAAACAGGGTTTTCTCCGAGGTTTTTCCGTATCCTGAGAAGACGAATGTCGGTTAACTTAAAGCTCTATGGACCTCGGGCTCATTTGAGTATCATTTCACCCATTTTATTCATTCACCGTCCGATGACACTGAGTTGGAGGACGTTAATGAAACAAAAAAGAAACCCCACACACAGAAAGAGCTGAAAATCGAAAAAAGAACAAATCTGATGTGTTGCATTCACACGACTTTCTCTACTCTTGTACTAACCATTCTTACAAACTCTTATTCCTATATCATCTTCAAGTTAGTTGAGATAAACATTTGTACAAATTGTCTTATTGCTTATTTTCTTGTAGGTGCACGGGGAATATTAGAATGCAGTAGGCTTTGAGCGATAGTCAAATGTTTTAAAGCTTTGAGATCCCGTTCTCTTTGCACGCTTCACATATAAAAAAATGAACAACGATGTTCCATTTCACGAAAGTTTCGAGTTTTCTGAAACTGACACAAATAACAAGGAATACCTCCGAAGTGGTCCACTCTACAAAAAAATTTACTTGAACATAAATTATGTGTTTTAGCGAGATCTACAGTTTTTGTATGCTAAGATTTTGTCTATCTCTTACGTCTTATTCAAACGTCATCCAGAGTAAACAGGACTACATATGCTATAACCAGAAAATTCAAAATATGCATTTCATTTGTCAAACAAATATCTTAAACACATGGTATTTTAATAAAAATCGTTAGAACCATTTTGGAGAAAATCAAAATTTTCCATGTAAAGGATAGTTAGGGGTGAAGGAATTTTCTTCAAAATCTTCGTGTCGCAACCTAAAAAGACGTTAAACTTAAATGCCAATTTTGGTTTTTAACCGACTTTTCGTTTTTGAGTTATGCTGCCCACAGACACATTGACACACACACCTTTTTCAAAAACTGCTTCTTTTTGGATTCAGGTTGCCTCAAAACATGTATTTCTGATGAAATCTCGACATCGAATTTTTGGGTTTGAATAAAATACTTCCTCTACTTACTATATGTAGCAGAGAAAGTAAGAATTGAAGTCCTGATACAATGGAATACGTAAATCGTACATATGATTTGCTCTTTATGCATATCCAACATTTGAATTTTCTCTTCATTACTTTGTCGGTAAGAATTATTCAAAGTGCAAACAATACTTTCGAAGTCGATGCATACTTCACGTGCAGTCTTCTTTGGGTCTGCTGTTACGTAAGGCTACTCAACGTGTATGTGCATTTTACGCAACGATATCCGGAAAGTTACATGATTTACAGTTGGACATGCATTTCATATTTACAAGTACTTTTGTTGTTGGTATATATCTACAGCAGTATAAAATTATAAACATATTTTCAGCATGATAATGGTGTTTGTTGAGCTTAGTAGGTGTTATCCACGGAGTCATTGGTTCATTTTCTCGCCAATTTGTGTTCCAGGTTATTAAGTGTGAAATTTTCATTTACTTTCAAAACATCAACAGCAATTCCATTTATACGCCTTGCTAATCATAGCTGATTAGTAACTTATTACTGATATGTAATGGTAAATTCATTAATTAGCTCGAAAATCCTGCAGGATTAAACGGGTAGTGACAACATTTAAGGAGATGTTATAGCATAGTATTGATGAATCATATAGTTCACGATCGGCCAAAAACAGAAGGTTTTGCGCATTACTTGAAAACTGGACAGAAAAAAGGCTATCTGTGATTTTGTAACATGTTGTGCACGCCAGATAAGATACAAAATCTCAGTAATAGGTAATTCAGTTGAAGCACCATCCACAAGTCGTTACATAAACGAGCATAACTGATTATATCATGCTCTTAACGTGCACTTCCATATTAAGATAAACTGGCGCTCCAATTGCACGAAAAACGCACCACGTTATATGTTCCTCTTGACAGCTGTTTAGCCATTTGAAAGAAGCATAAACGGTGACAGCTTTGTGTCATTGTCTGCGATTTTACTAACAGTGAACCAAGTGTTAATCTGCATTATTTCTCGATCCGTCACTGTTCTACGTTACTTCCTTTACGAAGGAAAGCGATTCAATTGTTCTCCTAGACAGAGAAACCTTGAGAATTGAAGTGAACAAACAGAGCTAATAAAATTAAGCTAGCGGTAGCAGTCAACGAAAAGAGAAAGAAATCAACAACGCAGATGGACACTCACATAAATGGACAGATACAAACATGTCCAACCTTCATTATCAATATTTTGAGACGCATAATGGACAGAATATGTGTTGAGAAACATTTAGCTAAAAATTTTGTTACGCTTCCTAACTGGCTCCATTACATGAAAATCAAGGTCTCCTTTTGGAAATTTCCACGCAATTAATTTTAAATTACACGTCATGAGTGTCGGCAGACTTTTTTCCAGGGGGGGGGGGCACATGTTGGAAATTTACAATCATATAATATTAAATCATTATTTTACTGTCAAAATTTATAATATTTGTTGCAGATAACCATATTAATGTGTGCTAAATAAAAATTGTTGTTTACATCAAAATTAAAAGAATAGTTTAATAGTCAGTAACTGGCTGCACATTAAGTTGACCAACTTCCAAGGGGGGCCGCGGCCACGTTTCGCGACGCCCATGTTACACGTGTCACCTTCGAATAACGTCACTAAACTACAGTCTTGCACAAGTATAATGGAATTATACGAGGCGAGTCGGAATAACACCGAGAAATTATGATTCAAGAAGTGTATTTTCATAGATAAAACAGTACCAGGGTGACGCTGAGAATCTTTAGAAAATAAAATAACGATCAGTTTTCAAAATATTTAAATAAGTTTATTGTATTTCAAAATAGGTATCTCCACTTTAACACAATACATTTTTATATTCGAGCAAACCAGTCCTTAAAACTATGATGCATTCTTCCTGAAGGGTTTTTATTTTGCACTGCTGTTTCGTCTGATGAAAAAAGTATTTCCAATCATTTTTACTTTCTCTACTGGTAAGTAGAAGTAGTATTGTATTCCACCCAAAAATTTGATGTCGATACTTTACCGAAAACATACGTTTTGAGACATCCTGAGTTTTAAAAAAAAAAAAAAAAAAAAAAAAAAAAAAAAAAAAAGCATCTTTAGAAAAAGGTGCGCGCGCGCCAGTCTGTGGGCAGCATAACTCAAAAACGAAAAGTCGGTTAAAAACCAAAGTTGGTATTTAAGTTTAATGTATTTCAAGGATGCAACACGAAGGTTTTGAAGAAAATAGCCCCACCCTAAACTACCCTTTACATGGAAAATGTTTCGAAAATTTTTATTTTCTTGAAAATGGCTCTTAACGATTTTGATTAAAATGCCATATGTTAAGATATTTGTATGACAAATGAAATGTGTATTTTGAATTTTCTGACTATAGCCTATGTAGTTCTGTTTACTCTGGATGACTTTTGAATAACTCGTAAACCGTAGGAGATAGAATCTTATTGCACAAAAAAAAAAAAAAAATGTAGATCTCGCTAGAACACATAATTTATGTCCAAATACATTTTTTTTTTAGAGAAAACCATTTCGGAGGTATTCCTTGTTATTTGTGTCAGTTTCGGAAAACTCAAAATTTTCGTGAAATGGAATATCGTTGTTCACTTTTTATATGTTAAGCGTGGAAAGAGAACGAGATCTCAAAGCTTTAAAACATTTGACTATCGCTCAAAGCCTACTGTATTCTAATATTTCCCTTGCACCTACAAGGAAATAAGCAGTAAGATAATTTGTAGAAATGTTAGTACAAGAGTAGAGAAAGTCATGTGAGTGCAACACATCAGATTTTTATCTTTAATTTTTGGAACTAAAAAAATTCCCAAGAGTCTAGGTCAAGAGATGTATGATGGGGAGCCTATGGTGCTGACCCTAAGGGCATCCAGTTGCTAGTTTTCCTGTATGTGATGATGCGTTTGTTATGGTATAGAATCACTTTTCTTTTGGGCATTTTTCATGAACTTTCTCAAAAAATTGCCGTAAATAGACACTTGTGTACCAATCGGCAGGAACGGCAAGTCTACCTTCTAATGCTACGGTAGCAATATGGCGCGTTACAACAATGAACTAACATTGAGAATCCGCCGGACATTTGTGGCCTTAGGTTCTGTTCGAACCGATTGACTTCTCTTTTCAGGCTCATCAGTGACACCAATTCTTGGGCGTCCTTCACGAAATTCATCAGTAACAAAAAAACCGAACTCTTGAATGCCCTGTACCAATTATAAATTATGGTCTTAGGGCCTCTTCTGCAAATGCACTTCAAAGCCGATCTCCACATTGGTTAGGCGATAATGACTATGTAAGATCGCAAAAAATCATAACCTGGAAATGTTCTCCAGTCCAATTCAGTATTGGGCGAACATAAAATCCTTAAAATGATGAACAAATCGAGCAAGCTATTCGGCAATCTACTCGCAAAATGATGCCTCCAAACGTCTGAACTACAGGGAAAGTAATTCATTAGCTGCGTTCAGTTGGATGGAATTCGGCCAATTCTGTGCCTCTTCCTGCTTTTGTGACATCGCTTGTTTTGTTTTCGTGTCTTTAGCAAGTCTTCATATTACAGTAACTGCCTTAATGTAATTAATGAGGAGCTGAGGGCATGTCATTGTTATAACGACATTGTGAAACACAACAAATGCTGCTAAGCAAACTAGGTATTGAGCAGGGCAGAACTACAGTGTTCCGATTGCTGGAACATTTTCCTGCAATTTTCGAGATGACCAGGCTGTTAGAAAATGTTTGGTTTTACGTATACATACATTTAGGTTTATTTTACTTATGGGGAAAGTACCAAACAGTAGATGGTCTTTGACGCTGAACTTTATCCGAGGAAACATTCACCTCGTCACAGAAGCTTTTAATGCCTCGCATCAACACCACTGCAGGAACTTTATGATAACAGCCACATCATTCGGAAACACAGAGATATTTTCAACCGAATTTCTTCTAGATTAACGCAGCTAAATAATAATGTTAATGTTGTTGTTGTTTTCTAGTGCCTTGCATCTGGCAATGAAGCCATTAGCATTCGTGCTTTCCAATACTTTTGAACTGTAGTTTCTTCTGATCTTAATGCTTCACAGGTCTTCAAGTGGTCTTCATTCATTTCTGCTGGATCGTTACACAGGACACATATTGGTGAGGCTGAGATACCTATTCTGTAGACATGACTTGCTAAGCAGTCGTGATTTGTCAATAGTCGGAAGGCTGCAACCGCTGTTTTCCGTGGTCTCTGGGGGATTATATCTGGATAATGTTAATGTTCTATAGGTCGATATGTTTACAAACATACTCCCTGTATAAAACTACTCAAAAGTCGCCTAAAATACGTCCATCTTACTGTATATCTTCACTATTTCTGTTAAGTCTGAGCGAGTTTAAAATGTAGCAGTTGTATGATATCTATACACAATAGTTGTACCGAACGAGCACTGTAGGTTGTTTGTTGTGCATCAGTATCACTCTGACCATCCATATTTTCCCATATTTCCTCGTGATAATGAATGTCGTAAATGAGTGCCAATTAACAGCAGGCTTTTTTTTTTTAATTGTTCCATTGTCCTGCAGAGGTCATATCGGCGTTGCTCGTTTTTCGGTCTTTGGGGTTTTTATACGTTGAATTCACACACACACACATTCACACTTCCAGACTAAGGGAAGGCTGGAGAAGAATTCCTACCTCCCTGCCAGGAATTGAACCCAGGACCTCTAGCACAGCAGGCAGGTGCTCCACCAGTTGCGCCACGGGGCCAGCCACTCCACTGTCTTTGTTTACTAAGGGCTTACAAGCAAAATCTGCCTTCTCGAAGGAACGGGAGTGGACGAATAGATTCGGTTCAGCTCCTCCCTCAACAGCCCGTACCTGACAGCTGTTCCGGCCTTTGATCTTCCACGTTAACGAGGATTGTGCATAAAGAAATAAAGAAAAAAACAAAAACATTTCCTTCCGACTGCAAACCTGTATTATAAAAATGTCAAGATATGGGAATGCATAAGAGAAATGTGTGTCAAAAGCTTCAAGAATGGCCAGTTCTGCAATTGAAACCGTTGCAACTTAATATTTACTCTTCTACTGCTTCTTGATTACACCTGATAAGTTAAAAAACCTGAAAGATAAGAAGTGATTAGTCGATATTATGTAATAATTGATAGCAAACTATTCCATATTTACCTTCCGCACGTGAGAGATATCGCTTAAAAAATAGAACCACTTTTCTTCAGTTTCGCAACTAGTTTTCAAGCAGTTGTTTTTAACAGTTATTTATGCATCAAATCCGCTAAAGCTTTTGCGTGCAAGAATTTTCAGTAAAAGCGCCCTGTACTGCTGATTATTACTGAGGATGTAGATGGTAATGCTTATTTTGAGCGCTTGTTTTTAAACAAGCAGACTTGTAACCGAAAATATGGGTGAAAATAGCCAGAAAATTTCAATCTGAGCATTGAATTGTTTTGTGAAAATTGCTGATAAAGTTTATAATCAACACAAAAAACAATGTTGACTTATGACAAAGCTTTTTGTTTAAAGCCCTCAAAGTTGGTATGATTGGTCACCGCCATCTCGACTTCGCTTTGTTACGACCTAAGCCGCCAAATTACTATTTTGGCATGTAAAAACTCAGATAAGCAATGTGCTAAAAGCCTTTTTATTAACATAAATCAAAAAGGAGTTATTTTCGAGAATTTTCATGGCCTCTTTATTCCTAAACCAGAAACAGCTTTACCAGATTCGTGGATTTCGCAACCATGTTGCCCTACTTTATTTTGCTTCGGCATTCCTATTTTTTTACCATACTGATACTTTATGTTCGAGCGAGGCATGATCCCAGAAACACGTGGATACGATAACAAGAATTTCATTGCTCGTTTATTCCTAAACCAGTAAGGGCTTTATCAGGTTCCTGACTTTCCCTAGTTAATTTTGCTTCGGCACCCCCCCCCCCCCCCCACCCTCTTTTTAACCGTCCTACTGATACTTGATGTTCATGAAATGTCCCAGAAATTAGTGAATATATGTTTGCCAAATATAATATTTCTGGCATTTCTTGAGCTCTAATTAATTTGAGATAACTTGTATTAAACGTTTACAGGAAATTAGCAAAATGTGCTGATATTGAAAGATTATACGAATACATGGATAATGCAAGCAAATTATTCAAACCATGCCGGCAGCGCACAACATACGACACAGAAACCACTTCGTCTTTCATCTACTCCAGATTCGACTGCTGCAATTTGTTTACGAAATGCATTCGTTTTTCTACTGTTTCTCTTTACCTTGCACAGCCGGCTTCAAGTATTTCCCGATGGGCGAGAGGTATTGTGGCAAACGGAAGGAGAAATTTCTTATGTAGTTGTGCCTGTTCTGGGGGCGGGTTATTGCACGTGTTTATTTACATTCGCATGCAATTGTCTAAGGTGAGGCAGGCGGGATAGTTTCTGTTGAGGAAACAAGAAATGTAATATTTAATTATTCTGTTCAAACATAAGCAATCTGCGCATCCTTTCGCCAGGTGTTTAAACAAATTAATGTTGACATTTTGTGGTAGTGCTGTTGTTTTATAAACATTGTTAAAATGTTTTAAAAAAGATAACGAATATAATACATGTTTTGATGATGATAATGATCTAGAACCCATTCTTAATAATTTTCGCTGTTTTAAAGTAAAGTCCCAAAGAAGCCAGTCGCCATGATAGTTTCTTTTGTTGAAACAGTTAAACGTTAGCATTACAACTATCACTCATGAGACAGGTAAACAACTTGAGACAGCTCTAGCCTGAACTGACTACTCGATAAGCTTTGTCCCTTATGTCTCCACGGCGAGTCCCGCGTGCGTCGGAAAACATTTGGAAGCGGCTGTACGTAAGTATATAAAGCCCGTATTCCAGCACCGTTCCGAACTCCCCTTGGAATATGGCAGCAATCTAACAAAAGCTTAAGGATGTAATTTTCAGTTATGTCTGAACATCTGGAGTAACATGGTTACTCCATCTGTGGTAAATGGTTTTCATAAGACAACTCCATGACTCAGACGGCCGTAAACACATTAAAATACCAGCTATTATCACACTTGCATCTTGACCAAATAGACAAAAATTGGCTCTCCACATTGGAGGTTCGTCCTGCAGTAATAGCCGCATCTAATGATTATTTTATTGAATAATTGCTGACGAGCCCAGTAATAGGAGGAGATAAACACAGTGGGAATAAGGCATTCCAAGAAAAAGCATCGGAAGAACGACGCCAAATATTTCACAGCTTTTCAGAAGGAAGGCAATGAATCCTATGGTACAGAGTCCTTTTGCTCTTGCCAACAACAGAGACGAAAAGTATGGACATATTAATAAAATAATACCTGCCATAACGGTTATAAAGTGATGATAAAGTCTTAAAACGTGTGAATTTGCATTAAGCCATTTACAACATAGCATTATTATGATACGCGCTACATTTTCAATGGTTGCATTTAATCAAGTCTCTGTGTTAAAATGTAAAGTTTAACAGTTTTATACCCATCTTATCAAAATTTCTTTCATCTTCCTACTACTGCCACACAACACCACGGAAATAAGGCCAGCAACAAATATTTTGTCTATTTTTGGCTCACTCGTTACATGCCCTGGTTTTGGTGAACTAGAGTGAACAACAAAGGTCAATCTTTCCTTCTAAACGAAAATGACAACTTTGGAATACTTTTATGGGATATGTCCTTCACGGCCAAAGCACTGGGTTCTTATCCTGTACTTCACAAACGCCATAACACATATGTGCCCTCCATCTTGAGGATGTCAGCGGTAACCTAGAATGTTAAACCTCATTTGTTCCTTTCATGACAACATCTCATTTATTGTTTACTGAAATGCTGTCTACAATGTGATTGGAATAAGGAGCTCCTAGGTGACTATAAATGTTATTTCTAGCATATCAAAACTATTGTTTTTCAGATTGTTGCTATTTTGCTTAAATGTTTAGCTCAACTGATCATAAAGGATCATAGTGGTGATACTTTCACACGACTTTCTCTACCAATGATAAATTCACAACACACTACTC
This sequence comes from Tenodera sinensis, assembly GCA_030765045.1. Classification (NCBI taxonomy): domain Eukaryota; kingdom Metazoa; phylum Arthropoda; class Insecta; order Mantodea; family Mantidae; genus Tenodera; species Tenodera sinensis. The sequence continues at coordinate 175,636,110 of CM060963.1, read as the reverse complement.
ACAAAAAGCGATTCTTCCATCCACATCAGCACGATATTTTTGCACAGGAACGAGTTTTGCAGTAGATGGAATGAAATGGAGAAAAAGGATGGCAAACTTCCAAGCATGTTCATTAGATAAAGATTGGGAAAGTGTAAATGAGTATTCTAACTAAAAACTGTTTTCTTCTTTGTGTTTTCCCTCTTTTTCGTAGAATGACTCAAATTTGTACCACCAATTGGCTTGGTGGTCAGCCTTCTGACTTATTTCGGAGTCTAAGGACTTTTAAGGAAGTTTTTCGTTAAATTGATACATCATTATAAAAGCTTGGTTTGCTGAATTTGTTTCATTTCTCTTATTTCCAACACAGTGTGACAAAGGCGCCTGTAAGTGGTTCCGCCTAAGCAACCTGCTGCAACTACGCCACGACAGGAGAAAATGGGGTTTGTATAAACAATAAAGGCAATTGATTATATATGACATTATTAAAATGTCGCACACAACTTATATTTGTGTTCAAATCTGCTAATACAAGAGTTTCCCCTGCTTTTTCGATTCTTTCTTTCTTTTTTGCATGGGTAAAAGAGACCTCGATTCAAAATGGTATGCACAACACAGCACTCTTCCCTCACCTGTTGCACTACTTCTAGCTACGTTCATGCTCTAGCCATAAAGCAAAACAAGTTTGCAGTTTCAAAATTGCTTCCAGTAAGTGCTACTCCTGATCAACAAAACGTGTCCACTTTTCTCTTTAGAAATGAAACTTCTCAAACATTCTCTTAGAAACATTTGCAACACCACATAATACTAAACTGCCATTATTATTTATCAACAAAACATAAATTGATTTGATTTTTATTTATAACCTCTAACAAGCAGTAAACTGGATTACACACGGGTAAAAAGCAAGACAACCTCCGCAAAACGAAATTATATCGACAGTGTATCTAAATATCGATTATCAACTAATGCTCTATGCCATCTGTTGGAGCATCTTAGGTGACGCTTAGGAAAGACCTAAACTAGCACCAAGGAATATTTCCGAAACGTCTAACACTAAGAAAAAAATTACATAAATTCGATATCTTAATGAGATCTCATTTTTTACTTCCCTAATACGTAAAAAGTACTACTGTATTCCACGCAAAAATTCGATACTGAGATTTCACCGGAAGTATCTGTTTTGAGAAACTCCGAAATATCCCCAAAGAAAGCATTTCTGAAAAAACGAAAAGTTGGTTAAAAACCATTTTACTTTTTATTTTATTTATTTATTTTTTTTTATTTGTAAAGTTTACTATTTCTGAGATATTCTTTGTTATTGATTTAAATTTCCCATTCTTTTCGCACATGGGGAGTCTTATTTATTTATTTCCTTCTTATTGACCATGCAAGGAGAACGGAATTTCAAAGTCATCACGTAGTAATCAACTGATTATCACTTGCTCCCCTATTACCATTTATCTAAAAGGAAATGGGAAATGAAGCCATTTCTACAAATGTCTATTTCGATTAACGTGAAGTAGATAGAACATTAATCTCTTGTAAGAGTAGCAGTACAAGAGTGAGTAGAGAAAGTCATCTGAGTGCAACACATCAGATTTTACTCCTGCGTTAAGTTTGTAGTATATTTTAAGATTCTCCTGTTATACAAAATTCATTCAAATAAGCTAGCAGAATATTCAAACTTACTTCAAGATATAAATTTTGTTCTCATAATTCATCAAATATATGACAATCAAATCGTAAAGGGCCTTTTTTTAAGAAACAAAAATGACATGGGGTGAGGGATTTTCTTTAAAAATTCCTATCTTTGGAAGGTAGGATATTTAAGACTTTTCGTTTTTGTTACACTCAAGACAAAGAGACAAACTAATATCTAAACAACAAATACATACAGGAACCCTTCTCTATTTTTTTTCAAAATATTCCAAAATATGTAAAACTCCAATGTCCAATTTCTGTTTGGAATACAATACTTGTTATCTACTATAAATTGGTGGTAGATAAGGTAAAAGACTCTTATGTTAGACTATTTGATGTAACATGTTAGATACTTGTATATTAATTCATCGTATTGTTTGCAATGATATAGCAAATATTTGCATTTATACTCGTTGCTTATTTCATAAACTACTGCTAAGGTTGCAGAAGTTATTCATTGGTGACAGCTTTCGTGTCTCCACAAATTCCACTATTTTGTGAAAAACAGTGTAAGCTTACTTTATTCGATAGCTATTTCATTTTGTAGTAATCTTCTGGATCCTGTAAACAAATCTGCATGCAATATTACACATTCATGACCATATTTTAATACGCTTTTATAATCTTGTTTGTGGAGGGCAGGGATAAATGACAAAATTAAAAACTGCATTACATTCCGCCCTCATGCAATTGCAAATTCAAAATTAACTCTGAAGCCATTTGGAAGAATTTGTTTAATAACTCCTTCCTCCCAATTGGTGTAGCAGGAATAAAGCAGCTAACTAAACTTCGAAGTAATATGCTGCTCCCTGTAACTCCCAATGAACAACCATTATGGGAAAAACCAACTTGAATGAGTAGTTCTAATAAAAAACGTAGTTCTTGTTATGTTTGCTCTAGGCAAACGGGGGTTATGCATGCAAAGGCGCGGGCAAATACGAACATATCACAAAAATACCAATGTAACAACACAGCAGAACAGTTAATTCAAGATCGTGATACATTTTATCCAATACCATGCCTTGTGTGTATGTAAACACTTTCACCTATTTGTCACACCAACTCCAGTGCACAATACGTGAGTCCCTGGTGCAATTATGCTTTTTAAAACTATTTATATACCATAAATACCTATATACCCACAAAGCAAAACATATCTCGAAACCATATAAAAATGTATGCTGTTCATGGTAAAAGCATGGAACCAAGTTCATTTACATTCAAATTAATATTATTTGCTTATTATGTGTTTCATTGTTGCAAATTATAAGGTAAAATAAAGGAAACTATTTAAATAAAGAAAATGTAACACGAAAAAGAAAACGCTAAAATTTTAAGTTAAATACTTATCGATTCCTATGTTCACATGCAATCACTAGTATATTGCTCTAATTTTATTCCATAAAATGTAAGGTGATACCTATATATTTGTGTGCAAAACCTCTATGCATTTTCAAGAAATGGAAAAAGCTGACTTCTTTAGAATTTATCCAAAATATAAGTAGAAAACCCAATAAAGTAATTAGTACATTGAATTAATAATAATTTGCTAAACTATGATAAGAATTTCGTAAATTATTTTATAGTTTTATTATTGTATATTAGTGTCAACTCCTCCTATGTAATTTTTCCCAAACAGCAAAACACGTGTTATGAATTGACAGTCAAATGCGTTGATTATCTGATATATTAGCTTACATTATTCTTGTAAAAACTACATGTTTAACACAGTTTAACTAATTATTTTGCATTTTGTCATTCAGACAACCCTTTAGCAGGCCTACGTGACTGATGCCGAAAAGCCGATGGCTGGACAACGTGTCCCCCTTTGAAGCAGACGAAAGCAACTACGCGCGCAAAAATATACACTATAAACACTATCTACATTTTATATTGTACTCACCCCAACCCTTCACGATAAAAGGCAAGAAAATCAGCTGCAATGCGAAGAAAATTGTCTCCATTTTGGGACAACAGTCGAAAACACTCCCTCACACCATATACTCAACACATTCACACGCTATTTTGCCGAGCTGGTGTGAACTACACATGCGCTACCTTCTTGCGCTGGCTGAAGTTGAATCGTGCTATTGAAGAATTCCTACTCCCTTGCTAGTCGCTGCATCCACCACATATAGTTCTGAACTCGCTGCTTCCCTCCGGCGGCAATCGGGTAAACTACAAGGGATTCTCACTCAAGGGAATGACGTCAGATCGATTCATAAATTGTAGTTGCTGATCTCAATAAGAAAAAGAAGCTCTGAACGCACTCCAATCAACTAAACTTGAAGGAGTATATTATAATGTATGTATTTCTTTGTTTGTTCCATGGACAAACCCCCTGCGAACTACAGAGCCGCCAACATTACCGTGTGGGTGTTGGGTCACATTAACAGAAGTATGGTTATAACCACAGATTATACTAATGTATAACTAATGACTGTAGGTGCTAACATATCCTTTTGTACTCAGTTTAAATTAATTCCAAACGCAACTATGAGTAAAGTTTGTAGGCAATATAACAAATAGTTTGTGTTTACCAATTTCCGCTACAACATATTGGTTATATGTATATTGTAAACAGATATGGCAAATTATTGATTAACTAAACGTACAAGTTTTCAAATGGCACAGGAGCATAAATATTTCCGTGGCTACTCATTAACATGTATTACTATTCCTCCCAAATTATGGAGGATATTCATTACGCTATTACTGGAAATTCCAGTTAGTCTGACTTATGACTTGGGCAGTTCATATATGGCTCTTCTTTAAGCATCTGTGCATGCCATGTTATGATTAAATCAGCGGAAGCTCCTTAATACTTGTAACGATTTTTAATATGCTATTGAGGTTAATGTGAAACGAACGTTGAGGTGCTATTTAGCTTTTATCAATCTTCGTTGGAATAAAAGTATGTAAGATTTTACTACTTGCGGCCTAGCATCAATCGGAGAGCTATAAGATTCAGTTAGGTACTGTTATCACAGGGACTAGTATGGATCTATTTTATCGATGGAACATTCAATATTGTTTTAATAAATGTTTTAAATAATTTGTTAACATTTAAAGATCACCATCCTCATTAAACGCTTTTACAATTTTCTCGCTAAATATGGCGGACTTCTTAGTTAACAAACAAAATGGCTAGGCACAGCCAACGATTGTGAAAGTCAATGTACTTTTCTAATCTCGCTGCAGTCCATTGATCTCAATCAGCTATTGACAATGCCGTTGCTTTCTATGAAGATCACAAAATTTCACATTTAGTCAAACATAATAATCTGAACAATTACAAGAATATTATTCCTATTAATTCTAACAATTGGTTTATATTATTCACTTTTCGATGCATGATTAGCATTTCTCATTGTTATAATGTCGATCAAAATCACTTCTTCCTCCTTCGTTGTATCACACATGAACAGAAGATACCAGCCTACGCTGCCTATAATTTAACATGGTTATTTCAGGGGACTTTCTGTTGCCTCTATATTTACAATTCGAATTATTTCAGAGGGCTTACACAAAAATACTGCCTCATATTTCATTTACAACCCGCCTCTGTAGCGCGGTGGTAGGTGTCTGCCTCACGTCCAAGAGGTCGCAAGTTTGAATCTCACTTAGGCCGAGTTATCCGGATAAGGTTTTTTCCCGAGATTTTCTCTTATCCTGAGAACTCAATGTCGGGTAACTTAAAGCTCTATGGACTTCGGACTCATTTGGGCATAATTTCGCCCGTTTCATCTATTCACCGCCCCATATGACGCTACGTTGGAGGAAGTTAAAAAAAGAAATACGCATTTACAGAATGTAAATAGCCAGAATGCATAGGTCCAGGGTTGCCAATTGAGTGCTTTTGGCACCAGATCTGGCACTTTCAAAACGTATCTCTTGCCAGATTTATGTAGTTAGCGCCATGGCGAAAATCTGGAGTTTTTCTCAAATAATAAGCGCTTATTCTGGCGCATTTGAAAATAAAAGATATTACAATTTCAATTGATACGGCAAGCAATTTAAAACAATGGCTAGTCAGTGTTTACAGAAATGCTTAATGGTCGTCCCCCTCGTATACTGCTTATAAATTGGGCTCGGATTTTTAGATCCTAAAAACTTAGAAAATATTTATTTTCTATGCGCTAAAAATGTCTAAAATACGTACTATCATCATCAACACTTCATGGATTAGGAGACTTCTGTTCCGGCCTCAAGACTCTCTCCACTTTCTCATCAGTCTTCCAACATCTCTCCTCCCATATGGTTGGTAGGTGTATGCCATTTTGGGGTATCGGGTGTTGTCCATCCTTTGTAAATGATTTCTCCAGCTTTCCCTATATTGGTTTATTTTATACTTTATTGGACAAATAACTAGTTCTTCTCCTATTTCTTCAATTTTATTTTATCCATTATTGTACATCCTTTTATGGCTCTAAGGTATCTCATTTCTGCTGCATTTACTCGTTAGTCGAAGAGAAGACAACCCTCTAAAGGAAGGACACCCAACAGAAAAACCCTGCTTGACCAAAGCCGACGTGGCAGCCCCATCATTGGTCTTACTCTACGCCGCACTCGTAATGAGACTAGAGGATATTTTAATTACTGGTAAGCCTCAGAAACATGTGCTAAAACAAATAAAATATTTTTAAGATCTGGATGGCTGAACTACCTAATATATATGTACCTATTACTCACCAGATATTATTCTTGGAAGGGATCACCAAGTACTGTAGATTACAGTATAGACCACATGATTCCTCAAATTTTCCATCCCGAAAGATTTGATGATTGTTATGAAAAATTGTCTTGAACTTCGAAAATGATCTTTCCACGCCAGTCACAAGAAATCAGTCTAGCGTCATTATAACATGTTATGTCACTAACACTGGTATCAACAATTGTTTCATGTTGCCCATCCATCACGTTTGAAATTTTATAGACTGTTAAATCCATTATTATTTAACACTTCCTTGCATTTTCTTTTTAGGGTTTGTGCTGCAGGATCAAAAAGAACCTTTTTTTTTTTTTTTTTTTTTTTTTGCACATCATGAACTACTTGAACTGCTTCTCCCAAAGACATTCCTATAGATTCCAGTTTCTTTATGAAATCACAGAGGTAACAAACGACGCAAACAAAATATGTATTTTCCCAAAAATGCGAGCCCTACTTATAAACCTATGATAACTATAACCATAGCATGATTTCATGCCCAGTTCCGCTTTCTTAACTAAGAAGATATTAGATTACTGGCATTCATGTAATAAAATATGGTACGTTTGTGATGTGCCTACCACCGAGGCCATCGCTATCGTGCACTGCTGGGACTTCTTGTAGGTTTCAAACTTCATATACTTTTTATACAGGTAAATAGACTTCCTACTTGTCAAAATGCGTTGTATGGCGGAGGAGATACCGAATTTTTACCCTACTTGCTAGCCCTAGTGCTTTTCTGGTGCTATTAAAGACAAAAATCGGTGCGTTTTCATTTCCCGAGTTGGCAACACTGCTTATACTAACACCTCTCGGCCCTCTATGGTCGTGACGTGGTTGTGACATTATTAAGCTACTCTGGGAGATCCGCATTGTACTCAGTGACATCTAGGAGATATTTCTAGTACTTTTTGCAGCGGATTGAGAGAACTTTGAAGAAAGGTGGTGTGCATGAGTGCGTGTTGTAGGTAAACATTTAGACAAATTCGTGATTTGTTCTGAAAATAAGTTTAAGTTTCTTATATTGCAATTTACAAAGGTTAAGTGCTTAGGTCAGCAGTAATCCCAGGTCGGAATACCTCAGGTAAGATCCACTGAAAGCCTTTGATGACACCGGGATGGCAACTGTCAATATACTGACAACCTGTTGTTCTTTGATAACGTGTAAAGATTGTGACCTTTTCTTTAAGGAAGCAAATGCATAGTTTTTATTTCAAAAACGAGTATTCTAGTCAATGCCACAAAGCACCGATTTTTATTATTTGAGTATTCCCAGATATTAATATAGGTGGGAATTTTAGAGGTTATGATGCACATTAAAACATGTGAAAGTGGGATCGCGGGAAATAAGTTCTAATTCAAACTTGGTAATCGGCTTGGGTTCAATCGGTGTCTCGAATTTTTAAAGAGCGCATAATAACTTCTCATGTTGAACTAAACACGTATCTCACACATAAATAAGTGTTAGAACAAATTGGAACCTAGTGTCAAAGACTAACGGAATAATTCTTCCCCTATATTGCGTCAAAAAATTAATAAAAATTAAATTTATATTATATGCCTTCAGCGTTCTGTTTAAAGTTGGTTTCCATGGGACAAGGTCCGATTCATTAATTTTTGTGTGATGCATTCAAGTAGTAATCTACAAACGTGAAATAGGTTTTAAAGAGGAAAGACTACAAAATATTTAACTTGCCCTTTAAGTTTGTATATTTAAAATTAACTAATTTAGGGGCCCTAGGGTGACTATGGCATGAAGTAGTGCACTGTGTATGTGTGTGGGTTTTGAGTATCTAATTATCAGTGTACGTAGTGCAAATATTGTAATGAGAACCGAACATTAACTAAGACTGTCCATCACAAAGTGCTGTAACCAGTTTCATACCGGATACATAAACAATACCAGGTGAAGCTTGTGATCAGTTTTCAAGAAATTCTCAAGAAAAGAAATGAGCACTGTACAACTTCCATTCATGGAAACTAGAGAATGGACATCGTACATGGTTTATGCTGTTGGACTCATGCATAGTGGCTCCCTGAAGACTTGCAACATACACGGTGAGTAATAAAAGTTGTACCTAGATTTAGATTTAAATTGTTAGTAATTTGATTTAGAATTAAATGTGCCAACATTTTTATGGGTGAAATATTTCTCTGGAAGTGCAACTAGTTATGTTAAGAAAGAGCATGACATTCTGTGTATTAGAACAGGACAATCGCAAGCTATTCAAATCTACCATTTTTGTTTAAATCAATTAATTAATACAATTTTTGTCAACATTCGCTGCATTTATATATTGCATCAAGAGGTAAGGGATTTGGACCTGCTTTCACCTTAGTATAATGAAAATAACTACATACAATAAATATTATATGAGAATATAATATCTGTACTAGCTTTTATGGCTTTCCTAGATTGTCAAATAGCCTCAGATACGGTAGACCAAATAACATTATTATATACTATACTATATTAATACAAGAAGGAATCCCAAGATACCTAGTAAGAAAATCCAAACCTTATATGGAGACTAAAAATTAAAGGAGTGAAATGAAACATGTTTGTCGTTTGTGGGACTACTACAGATATGAAAGTTATGATTAATGTCTGAACCTTCATACAGGAAACAAAAGGCAGCAAGATTTGGACTATAGGAAGTGGGAGGGGTAAGTCTGTCACATGATCACAAAACAGAGTAGGCAAGGCACAGTTGAGATAGGAATATTGTAGATACAGTTTTTGAATAACTTACATTAAACGTCACCATTTGCAGTAAAATATTCACTCCCAAATTCTTGTACAAGTTCAGTAATAGGTGAATATTTTGATTTTCGTGCTCAGGCATTTTATTGTATGGAACTACTGAACACATTTGAGAGACATTATGCGCTGTAGGCAGTGTGTTTTGTGCTGGCACTGTACCTGCACAATATTGTGCTCTACCCTTGTGGAGGTAACTTACAATCAACTCATTAGGCGATAGCTGTGTAAGGTTCGGACCGTAGTTATGATGAATAATACAATAAGTAAATGTACAAGAGACATTGCAAGAGGTATAAGACAAGGGTGTCGTTTATCACCCGTAGTATTTGGTATGTATTTTGATTAAGTCATCAGAATCTGCCAACAGAATTTCAAGATGAATTTTATTATAAATAATATACCTTTTAACAGTTTGTTGTATGCTGATGACCAAATTGTTACAGTTAACAGAAAATAATTTATATACACCTTAACATTAGGTCTAAATACAGCTTAAATTTAATTATAGAGGATATGAAACTGAAAATATCCACCATCAAAACAAAAATATAGGATTCTAGTGCAATGTGTCAACACAATCATAAATCATTTTAAATCAACAACTATTAAAACAAGTAAGTCAGTTTAATTTTCTGGGGTGTATCACAACTTATGGACACACTTTAGACATAGAAAACAAACTGCTAAAGCTTGAGCAGCTAGGTAGAATAAAAAGGGAATTCAGTTATTACGCAGAAAACGAGCTCCTCAAGAAAATGAATGAAATGTAGCGTAATTTATAGATTTTGCAGTATTGATTACGGTTTTTAAAGTTTTATTTTGTGGTCAAGCTTCATTTTTGTTTTATGAACAAATTCTGCACTTATATGGCAAATATTTATCAAATAATATATGTTTTGTTTTGTTTGTTTATAAGCAAATATAAACCAGAAGGAAAGAGGAATGTTGGATGACCATGAAGGAGATGGAGTGACCAATGTAAATAATTTTAACAGTGTGAAGATGGAACAGGCCTAATGACCTAAACCATGATGTTGTTGATGAAATACTACAAAACCCATATACCTTACCAGCTTAATAAAACATGAATAACTAAAGGCAAATTATGCTACAAAATTATGAATGAGCATTTATAACCAGTTTAGTTTTAGTCGATGTAAGGAAATAAAAAATTATGAGCAATCTGGGTATCGATTAAAAAGTTGTTTAAGTTTATTTACTACAAAGACCTGTTTAAATAGAAAAAGGACAGCAGCTCTGTTAGAAACAAATTTTTAAAAGTATAGTTATTTGTTTGTTTGTTTATTTATTACAGCATTATTTATTACATATTGGTAATACTGCTCGCTAGGGATAGCTTTTATACACAAATACTTTAATTCTTTATAAAATATAATTTTTCTTTCAATATTATTATAAAATAACATGACACCTGCTAATATCATGTTATGTAGTTTCAAATGAATATGATGAACTATTAAATAAGGAAAAATTGAAGCTATTAACAGTGAAGCAACAAGATTCTAAAGTAAGAACAAATTAGAAACTAAAAACTTCACTTATCTTTTTTTTTTTTTTTTTTTTAAATTAACGTCCTCCAACATTGCGTCATATCAGACGGTGAGCGAATGAAACGGGTGAAATGATGCTCAAATGAGCCCGAGGTCCATGGAGCTTTAAGTTACCCGACATTCGTCTTCTCAGGATAAGGGAAAACCTCGGAAAAAAACCTTACCCGGATAACTTACCCTAAGCGAGATTCGAACTCGCGACCTCTTGAACGTGAGGCAGACACGCTAACCATCACGCTATCGAGGCGGGCAAACACTTATCTTAGTATGATTTGCTGCTGACCCTGGGTTTCAAGCTGTGTCCAGCTCATTCTCAAAGCCATATAAACAAACTCGTTGCCAAGCTACAATCTTTTATTTTTTCTGAAAAACAATTACTCTTATTCAATGTTTATTTACCAATCTCTGAAAAAACAAAAATTTATAAATACAATCTTTAGATGGTAAATTAAATTTACAAGGTAAAGCTATACAATTCACTTTGGAAACTGAGAATAATGGATTCCTTTCATTTCTGGACTTAAAAATTAAAAGACATAACAATAAATTGAAATTTGGCATTTAGAGAAAATATACTCACACTGATAATTACATAAAATATAAAAGTTTTAATCCTTTTGCACATAAATTTGCTGTTTTTAATAGTTTAATTTATAGGTTAATAAATATACCCCTTAATAAAGATGAATTTGACATAGAATATAAACACATTATTAACACTGCAGTAATTAATGGTTTTAATACAGATTTTATAAATAAAAGCATAGAAATTAAATTATTTTGTTGTTTAACGACACTGTCAATTGCCAGGATCACATCAGCGTCGCCGGTGTGCCGGAATTTTGTCCCGCAGGAGTTCTTTTACATGCCAGTAAATCTACTGACATGGAGCTGTCGTTTTTAAGCACACTTAAAAACCATCGGCCTGGGCCGGGTTTGAATCCGCGACCTTGGGATCCGTTAAAAGGATAGAGGAATTTAAGTATCAAAAAGCTGTCAAAGAAGTTTCAACCCTTAAAAAAATAAAAGATAATTGTATTTTTAAAAAGTTTACTTACCATCCATGGGCTAATAAAAAATTTACAAGGATTTTTAAAGAATATGGAATAAATTTGGTCCCTCAAAATAAATTTAATATACAAAATTTACTTAATTTTTCAAAAAAAGATAAAATACCAAATTATAAAAAATCTGGCATTTATCAATTTAGCTGTTTAGATTGTGATAAAGTTTATATTGGTAAAACTAAATGTCATCTAGAAACTAGAATAAAAGAACATTTTAGAAATATTAAATATAAACAAACTGATAAATCAGCTGTGGCAGATCATTTTTGGTCATTTAATCATGAAATTAATCCAGAAGTTAAATTATTAAAACAATTAAGTAATCCTATAGATTTAATGGTCTGGGAAAAAAATTTTATTTTAAAAAACAGGAACCGTGTCATGAACTTCGAATTACCATCTATAGATTGTATTTATAAATTTTTGTTTTCAGAGATTGGTAAATAAAAATTGAATAAGAGTAATTGTTTTTCAGAAAAAATAAAAGATTGTAGCTTGGCAACGAGTTTGTTTATATGGCTTTGAGAATGAGCTGGACACAGCTTGAAACCCAGGGTCAGCAGCAAATCATACTAAGATAAGTGAAGTTTTTAGTTTCTAATTTGTTCTTACTTTAGAATGATGAACTATTTTTTTATATATTTGAGTTAAATTTTTTTAATTGATGGGGCCACATTCCATTTGCTTCTTTTACTTTTCTCTTTAAGTTTATTTTATTATCCAACTAAGTACACTAATATAATAAGTGTTCTGGCCTGTTGGTCACATATGGTCAGTTACACTGCAGGGAATTAAACACAAATGTTTTTGACTATGTTGGATGTACCTCAGGGTTTGAACTTGTGACATCTACTATTCTTATGTTTACCTACCTGCCTGTATTATTAGCCCTCAGGGGCTCACCTTGGTGAGTACGAATTATGGTTACCCAGGGTGCCTGAGTGGGTGACTGGGGGTATAATGGTCTACCCTGTCTCCTGGGGTTGGAAATAAGGGGTTCTGGTCCTCCAGGTTGGGGGTTAAGCATGGGGCTTACAAACCCACCTTGTAAAAACCCTGTTAATGATTATCTTGGAAATGGCTGGTGCCACAAAAAAGGTTATTTTAAATAAATTCTATGTTTTTAATAAATCTGTTTTTTTTTTTTTTTCTGTGAAGCATGTTTTTGGATATCTCTTTAACAAACAGTTCCACAAAATTATACAAAATGCCTTCCAAATACAGTAGATTTCACAGGCTATTTTCAGAAAATACAAGATATGAATTTTATTTTGCATGTAAATATAAATGTGTATATGGAATTTTAATCAGTCATGAAACCATTTTTGCAAAAATCAAACATTTCAAAAAGGGCAGTTTGGGATGGAGGATCTTTTTTTAAAAATCTTAATGTTGTGTCTGCAGAAGATGCTCAATTTAAATACTAACCTTAGAATTTATGTTGTTAAAACGTGCTTGCTCCCTCCGAAACTTAACAAGGAAAAAACCAATAATATGCTATAGTCATGTGCAGCTTATTATTGTAAATTAATAAATTAAACAATATTGTGGTTTTTAAGAGACAACAATGTGTTCACATAATCAGATAACATCAATGATGACATACATTGTCAAAATAACCCATAAGAATTCATGTAAACTAAATAAAAAATAATATCTGCGAGGGTCTATAAATAGACTGCTGGGCATTAATGGGTTAAAGTATAGTATTTCTGGTAAAATCTTGAAATAAAAATATTTGGTAGAGTGTGTTACTTTCTCTTTTAGCAGAGAAAACAAAAAGGCGGGAGACATTTCTTGAAATCTTTTGTTAGAGAGCACATGAAGGTTATATCCTTACTATATACTATTATGATATATTCAACTACTTCAGTTATAGTTATTAACTTAGATTGTGTAGGATTATATTTAAGATTATGTTTGTGTACAGCTGTAAGTAATAGTACATGTTTCCATGTTCATAAATATAGTAAAAGAATCAATAAAAGCTTTAATTTAATTATTTATCTAACAGCATCATATGCGTAGTATCATGGTGGTTGTTATTATTACAATACTTATTTTTCTGATACTGATATTGCTTAGTGGCTTTAAAACATTTAAAATTATTACTTCTATATAACTTGTTCCTATTTTTATTTCACTGTTATTGTCAATCTATATTTATATGAATTGTATATGTGAACAGGTTGCTTGTATTATGTAGATGAAATTAAACAATTACTGTGATAATAGGTAGATAATCGTACAACAAAAACCATTGCTAAAAGTTCAAAAGCAAATAATGAAACCAAGTATACTGGATGGTACCGTGATGACATCTGCCCAGCACATGTGGAAGCAGAGATGCAATTGCCTGGCAATTTATTCAACTTATTTTAGTCAACTTCTTAATCTTATATGGCTTTGTCTTTATGTTCTGGCAGTAAAACTTAGCTTATTGCACTTAGAAACATTATTTTTAATGACATTTTCGATATCTACAATGCAGTAACTTCTTGTTCTTTTCCTGATTACCCTCCCCTTATGTAGGACTTACACCCTCTAGGACTTACAAGCCAGTCTTTAGGGTCAGATACCTGTCGGGGAGCACAGAAAACTATGGACCAGACAGAGTGAACACCTGGAAGCAGGTGGTTAGCCTAGCACCAGGTATGACAGTGAGGAAGAGGTTCATATGAAATGCAGGCGAAATGGATGATTGGAAAGGTGATGATGGAGCATTTGGTGGAATAAGTGGCAGGGGAAGCTGGGGAACCCAGATGCCGCTTCATCCACCATGAGTACCACATGTGGGTCCCCCGGGATCAAACCCGGGTCACCTAGACGGTAGGCAAACGGTCTAACTGCTCAGCCACATCGGCAATCAGTATCAAATATCTATTATAGTAAAAAAAATGCTATTAATTGACAATCAAAAGTTTCATTGTTATTCTTTAGAATGCCCTTTGTCTAACACAGCTTCCATAACCAAAAACAGAATTCAGGGTTTGTATAGTGTTTTAATTGATGAAAAGCTTGATTTTGGATAAAAAGATGGTAAACATTAGTCTGTTTATTTATTGTGCTTTTACTATTGTTTTTGTTTTCTAGACCCTAGTTGTGATACTCAGGAATGTAGAACAATTCATACAACACAACATTAGAATATGATACAAAACTAACTCGATGCCTCTCACGCCTCACATTGTTTACAGGAACATGCTGTGCATTAATTTAAACCACTAAAATACTACTTAATGTGTATGATACTACACCTTACATATCACCAATATCATACTATTAAGAAATACCAATGCAGACTGGAACCAAGGAAAACATATAATAGAAAATGTAATTTAACTGCAGAGAACTTCCACTTCACTCTCTAACTAAAATAAGGTTCGTAACAAAGAATACACAAATGATTGCAGATTTGCCCCAAACTACGGTATATAAGATTTTTTTAAATTACAGTGTAATTGTATAAAGTGTGAAATGGTGGAGAAATATCATTTTAAATACTGCACATCAAATTTTATAAGTAATAATGGACAAAGTGAAAGCCACATATAATTCATATCACATCATAGTGATGGAAATAATGATGGAAAAGTAAACAGCAGGCATGTTTAAGCTATTTTGTATTTTAAATTGTTCCTTACTGGGGCACACTACGCAATTGTATAAATTATATGGGAAAATAACTATAATAAATTATGTGAGACATAATTATTAATAACACAGAGCTGGTAATACAGAAAATAATCAAAATATGTAATAGTTATTTTTTAAGCCAACCCATACTGTCATACTGGCAAGTTGGTTATGGTAGCTTAGGGTTAGAGCAGCTGCGCATGAAGCAGAAGATCCATGGTTCATATCCCAGACTGATTCCACCTTTTAGAATATTTAATATTAAACACGTTTTATAGTTTCCAATAATTAAACGTGGAACAGAATTATATCAGATACTTCATGTGTGTAAATATAAATTGACATTTTGTGTATTTAAAGGATGGATTACCTAAATATATTATTTGCAGACTAAAATGTCTTTTCTTTTTTTAAAAGTTTAGCCTTAGATGGGTGAAATGATACTCAAATGAGCCTGGAATCCATAGAATTTGGAATTACTTGACATTCATTTTTCAGGATAAGGGAAAGTCCCAAAAAACCTTATCCAGGTAACTCGCTCTAATCAAGATTCAAACTCAAGACCTCTTGAACATGAAGCACACATGAAACCCCCAAACCATAGAGGTGGGCTACTAATAGATTTGTTGCACAAATATAACTATAGATTTGTGTTTTATTGTGATGTCAAATGCTAATAACTTCAAACCGTTTGGCAGTGAATTACCCTCTTTGTTTTGCAAGAAAAATGATACTTCAAACAGAAGAGAATCAGTTTTCTCGAAAAAAAAAAAGCTTAAACTTCAATCTGAAGTTAAAATATGATTGTTGTGATTGAACTTTGCACATAATCAGGAATAAACAAATGAAATTAGATTTCACATAAAATCTTTATTTTTATTTTCTCTGTTACTTTGAGACTACTTGTATAAAAAAACTAGAGAGCCCAAATGACCTATCTGTCGATGGGTCCTTAAGCCCCACTCACTCACTGTTAAAAAAATCTGATGTGTTGCACTCACATGACTTTCTCTACTTTTCTGCTAACCATTCTTACAAACTCTTAATCCTATATCTTCTTTGTGTTTGTTGAGATAAACATTTGCAGAAATTATCTTATTGCATATTTCCTTGTAGGTGCAAGGGGAATATTAGAATACAGTAGGCTGTGAGCGATACTCAGATCTTTTAAAGCTTTGAGATCCTGTTCTCCTAGCTCGCTTAACATATAAAAAAATGAACAATGATGTTCCATTTCACGAAAGTTTTTAAGTTTTTCGAAACTCACACAAATAACGAGGAATATCTCCAAAATGGTTCACTCTACAAACAAATTTATTTATACATAAATTGTGTGTTTTAATGACATCTACATTTTTTGTACAGTAAGATTTGGTCTATTTCTTACGGTTTACCAGTTATGCAAAAGTCATCCAGAGTAAATAGGACTTCATGGACTATAGCCAGAAAATTCAAGATATACATTTCATTTGTCATACAAATATCTCAAACATATGGGACTTATATCAAAATCATCAGCCATTTTCAAGAAAATCAAAATTTTGGAAAACTTTTCCATGTAAAGGTTAGTTTAGGGTGGAGGAATTTTCTTCGAAATCTTTGTCACAACCTTGAAAGACATTAGACTTAAATACCAACTTTGGTTTTTAACTGACTTTTCGTTTTTGAGTTATGCTGTCCATAGACTCACACACACACGGACCTTTTTTTAATTTTTTTTTTTATTCAGGGGTCTCATAACATATATTTCCAGTAAAATCTCAACATCAAATTTTTGGGTGGAGTACAATACTTCCTCTTCTTGCTATATGCAGTACAGACAGTGAAAAAGAACATTTTTGGGCAAAGGTCAGTGTAAGTTTTTTAAACAGCATGACTCAAAATCAGTAAGTTATTTAAATACCAAACTTAGTGTTCAAGATCTTCCAAGGATGTGATATTAAGATTTTCTCAAAATAGGCTTTATTTGATTAAAATTTTATATTTTTAAGCTACATTTAGGACAAAAAAAGATTTACCTATTTTTGAGTTTTCTGGGAATAGCCTGCAAAGTATTTTTCATTCTGAATGCCTTTCATATAATTGGTAAACCATAAGAGATAAGCAATATTTTACTGCATTAAAAAGTGTACCTGTATCTCATTAAAGCACTCAATTTATGTTGAATATTGTTAGTGGTGTTAACCATTTCAAAAATATTCTTTGTTGTGGATTTGAATTTTGAAATAGTTTCAACTGTTTTTCCTAATTCTAAGTCCCAATTATTTATTTATTTTTTTTATTTTTATTTTTATTTATTTATTTATTTTTTTTTTTTTTTTTTTTGTGGTGATTCAAAGAGCATAGAATTTTAAAAGTCATCAAATTGCATGACTTTGACTATTACTTGAAACTGCTATATTCTCTATTGGCAATAAAGTGTATCTTAAAACTCCCTCCCTAGAATCCGAAAGTATGAAAGAGTGTAAATGTGTGTGGGTGGGTTGGTCCGTGCGTGAATATAAAGACAACCTTAAGATTCAACACCACCAGTAAACAAGTGAAACTCACTGCCATAAGCAATTGTTTCAAAGGCAAAGCCACCAATGTGACCTAGTTGTTAAAAGCAGCATATACGAAATAAATGGAACAAAAGAAAAGCTGTTTCTGCAAATGTTTATGAACATCTTTTGTAAGAAGAGTGGGTAGAGAATATCATGCATTTCATATTTTTAATAGAGCAAATTTGGAATTTCTTATGTCAGAAGTAAATTCTGAAATTCAATTTGTTTTGCAAGTTTTATCTTTATCATTTACTTAGAGCTACTGATGTCTGTTGCCATTTTGGATAGTTACGAAAGATAATGAATTTTTTTGTGATTATACCTATTGTGATTAAATCAAAGGTATGGACCCTTTTTATCCAGCCTTTGCTTTAATTTTGTCAATACTTCTAATAGTAACTCATATGCATAATGGTAGTTAAAAGTACTATGTAAGTATTCTGCTACTTTAAAAATAGTTTTGTCTCAGAACATACTCCTGTTTTTTTGTGCAATATTCATAAAATTTTCAGTACAAGATTCCCTGCTTTTCAAATTCAAATTTTGAATAAGTTTCTTGATAACTTTTTAATCTATTTTGTAAGCCATGGCTTAGAACTATACTGTGGTTCAAACAAATTAAACATAACGTCTATACACATTACATTTTTATTTTATTTCTAATAAACTCCAAAGAAATGAAAATGCGTTTTAGACACTCTTTAAGCTAATTTACAAGGAAAGCCCTGACATTCACATGTTATTCAAAAATAGAAATGGAAGCCCTGGGTGATTCAGTGTTTTATAGTCTTTAGTGGCTGCTTAAAACATATACTACGTTTTCATATGGAATTCAGATCGATTTGAGTTTTAATTCGGGATTGAATTCAACATGGAAACGCGGGTCGTGTTGAGAATGGGATTGGACTCAAATTCATTTCAATTCCCCATGGAAGCATAGTGATAATATAGAATTCTGTATAAAATTCTGAGTTTTTTCTTTTTTTTTTTTTCTCCATATTTACCCAGCTTTCATAATTCACTTTAATTTTGAATTTCGGCTGACCATTTCAGTAATTTGTAGGTCTTTAAAACGTTTTCAGCATTATTTTGTACTTTTAAGTGCTCCTGGACCATTTCGTTGAAATGTTTCATGGTTTGATTAATTATCTGCGAAAAATATTATTGGTATAATGCCAAATTATTTAAGCCGCGCTGTTCATAGCTGATTCCACAAACTACACACATCATTTTATAAACGATATCCTATGCGTTGGCAGAGGAACCAAGAATTACATTTGATGGGAGCATAGGTTAGTTTAGTTGTGTAGAATAGGTTTTTGAAGCAGTAACTTAACGATGGTGCTTCAACAAATTGCGTATGAATTAGGGGTTAGTAATGCAAATATTTTGTATTTCCCACCTGTTACTGCCGAAGTAAATTTGTGCTGCCATCTACATTCAGGTACTATTGACTGCGGCGAGTTTAAAGCTTGATTCATAGATGGCCTGAAACGACCTTGTTTAATGACCGACTTCCTCGGCTCTGCGGGTGGCAATAGTTGACTATATAGCTAAGCGAAAGTTAGTACCGATCTCTTTGGCTCTGTTGTTTTCCGGCGTATGCAGAAAAACTAGAATTGGTTGTGTTCAAATTGCAGCAGACACGCTGTTGTAATATGTATATTATTATACTAAAGCTATGCGGATTACATTTTTTGCAAGTAAGTGTAATCTGCTAAAGGTTCCGTGTAGCAAAACAGACTTTGTTTACACTAAAATTAAAATGTCACGAATAAAAATTTAGTCATTGCTAATACTTTATTATGCTTCTAACTCATTTATGCCCGAATGAAGTAACAACATAAAACCCAGCGGGCAATCTTATTGAGAAGTTTGGTGCAATAATCAGCAAGGGGAGGGTTGAATTTTGCATTGCTGATAGTATGAGCTACGATGTTGCCACATTTATCAGGCCGGTCTAGACATTTAATGACACAGAGCCGGTGGAGACATGAACACCAAAGTATAGTATACAGAGGTATTTTTTGACGTGGTGAATGGCGAAAAGTTGAGCAGTGGTTCATGGCCGTGTTCACTTTTGTATTTATAAGACAATAGGGGTAGTATCAGCTTAGTATCTCTTCGACTGCCGTGCAGCCAACATCGCGGGAATGCGTGTTTAAGTACAGTGCTCGTTTGTATTATCGACAGTCTCTTGTTCATGAAACCGAAATGTTAGCCCCATCAATTTGCATGACGTCATTCGCGCAGATCCTAACAGGGCCATTCTCCACGTCGAGAAAACACCTCTGTAGCGCTCTCTTTCTCTCTCTAGCTTTAGTTTCCACACTTTTGATGTATTTTATTATACTTTCTTACTTTCTATTATACTTCCGACGCAACGATTATATGTCTAAAACTGTGTCTGGCAATACACCACTCAAATTCTCTAAACGCTCATCGTGCACAACGCACACTTAAAAACGGCTTCTCTCGCCGTCCCGACTAGCTTATAAATGCCAGGCGAATTACCGGCGAATTCTCTGGAAAATTCACCTTTTCTCGAGATTAAATAAGCCACCCGGTCAGCTTCTCGAATGGAGAAAAATCGGTCTTTGTTCCGGCCCTCACCATTATTACCTTATTTCACACTTTGACACTGAGCAGGCAGTTGTAAAAGTCAACCAGAGCAACATATACCTGTGCTTCAGTAGGTCATTACACTCTATGTCATTAAAAATCTGAGTTGTCTATTTTCGGAATTCATTGATAAATTAGTCTAGTACAGGTGACCGTTTCTTTTCTTTTAATTTTTTAAGGTTTGATGGTGGGCTGGCGTGTCGGATTCGACCTGGACCCTAGATGTGACAAAATATTTAGATAACAAATATTTGAAAGCACTGAAGACAAGCAAAATGATCTATGACAGCTAAGAGTCCAAAGTTCGTGGTATCTAATCGCTCTGTTTACTTCCAAGAACTAGTCTGTTCCGGGTCTTGGGTTGACAGTTCGTGAAATACTGCAGGCCAGTGATATACCATAATTAGTGGCGATGAAAAGTTTTTAGGCAAGGTCAGTGGACTCTTGGGATAAGTTTATGCATAACCCAAATTATACATTTGGGCCAGTAATTAATCATGCTTAAATTTCCTCATTATCACTTCATCCAAGCAAACTGGGAGAGCGATTTGTTTTCCAGTTCAGAATCAAGATTCTGCAAAGCGTTGGCAATGAAGCTATGCAAGAATTATTAAAGTCAAGATGACAAATAAATATTTTATATGAGGAAGTAAAACGGTAACATTTTAGGATTTGGAAAATGGGAGGTCGAAATGGGGAAATTACTAATTGAATATCGGGAAAAAAAAGATTATTTTTTCGAATGAAATGGGTGAAATGAGGCCGGGCTCCATTGAACTTGAAACTACCCTACATTCATCTTTTCAGGATAAGGGTGCCCTAATCGAGATTCAAACTCAGGATATGTTAAATGTGAGAAGAGGTTCAGTTTAATTTTTACTAAAACAGTGCATTCCATGCTTGACTAATCATAATCTCTCGGATGATTGCTATTCAAGGAGTGTTTATTGATTCGATTTTAGTATTAGATATTAAATCAATTACTGCATTCTCTATGTGACTTTCCATGATCTCATACTTTAGAGGTTAAGCATAATTTATATCAATAAATTACGTGACCGACAATGAAGGGGTTACACTAAAGGAGCTTTTTCCAGTGCCTTCGAGAAGGATCTAGGTGCGTCATCGGCGTCGCGTTTATGGAGGTCAAGAAAGGTAGGTGTGACGTTACCCCCTGTATATAAGGAGGCGAGGTAGCAGCAGAAACAGAGCTACAGTTACAGAAACGAGTCAATGTGTCAGCTGTGCATGTAAAGAAGATTTAACGAGCGTCAAGTGATTGCATCGTCGTAGTTAGTGTATGAGAGGCAGAGAAAGTGAAAAGAGGCACTGAAAGGACTGAGACAAGGTTATGAGAAGTAACATTTGTGAGTTGTGATAGCAGGAAAGACTGTGGACTATGTTAACGACGAGAAAAAAACTGCGTATATGTGATGAAGTTTTAGAAGACAATAAAGTGCTAGAAAAGCAGCCTGACTGATTTTGTCATTTTGCCACATGGTGTCAGGAGTGGGATTCGCCGAATTGTCGTCTTTGTTACAATACTATAGAATATCATAGTGGTACTAAAATTGTGCTGCTTATTATTAAAAAAAGTGCATATATAGACACGTTTTGCAGTACAATATTAAAGTTGTTAAAATATTTACATTATAAAATATATGGAATACGCATAAAAAGACAAGAAAATGTAGGTAATCATTTCGGGTTAGTTACAGAAGCGCCTGACACATGCCAAATGTCTTTTATATACGCAAAATGTATTGGAGTGACACATTTGTCAAGGAGCAAAGTCCAAAAGGGCAGGCGCAGTCAAAGTTTCGCAGTAACCATCCATCTGAGTGAGATCATGTCCACCTGACACTGAGAAGTGTGGTTTCAAACAATGGCTGTAGAGGTTATCCCAGAGAAATCATGCAAAATATAATTTCGCTCGTTTTCTTTGTATAACGGCTCGCCTTCAAAGTGTTTAAGCGTAATTTTAGTGCAATGTTTAGTGTGCTATAGCACATTAGGACATAATTATCGGTCGCCCCTGTACACTTATATATGCATTATAATTAATTTAGTAAAATGCAAGGGTATTGATTATTTAACGAGACCTTTTTAGCTTCCACTTTTTTGCCTCTATTTACCCCTCTTCAATGATAGTAGTATTTCTGCTGCTGGCAGGGCGAAGTTATAACCAATGACACGTCCGCCTGAAAGGAAAGTATTGGTTTTTTCTGGTCGCTCAGTAAATCGTTACTCATTAAGCTCAACTGTTGTTTGGAACACAGCAATACGTGTACACCGGAAGCTAAACGAGGCCTGGTTTTTGGCCTATGGCAAGCTGGTAACATAGTTCCACAAATTTCAGAAACTGTGAAAATTCACAGAAACGTAATTACATTTTAATGCCACCCAAGAAAGGAGGCTTATTGCGTAGGTATTACAAGAAAATCTTTCGTTCGAAAGCAGAAGCTATATTATAACATAATAGACAGACATGTTTAAAGCTATTTCGATAGGAATTTTTATTCCAGTATGAATATCGGGAGAATTTGTATTAAACATTTTTATATTTTTCAGTGTAATATTGCATTATGTTTACTGTAAAGGTTTACATGTTTGTGATTCTAAGGATAAAGTTAAAGCTTGTCTTGTAACACAATCGTTTAACCCATAAATGCTGCTTATTTCGAGCACTATTTGCAACCTTTTCCATAACAGGCATTAAGAATTTAGAGATAAATCTAAAGGAAATTAAAACGTAGTTTAGCTAGGAGGTCAGGTTTATCTACCCACCTTTCCTTGTTCTGATTATAGCTGCACGCCTCTAGCCCCGTATTGCAACTGTCATTGATCACTATTTATTCCTCATCTCTTGCGGGACCCTATAAGACGATAAGAAACTGAGGTGATCCCAAACAGTGCATATTACTAAATTGTTTAGTTTTCTAAATGTTCTTATTTCACCGAAAATCTGGTGAAATATCGATATTGAATGTTTAGGTGGAGTGCAATACTTCCTGTATTTACTCTCAGTAATTATCAGGGAAAGTAATAACGATGTTGTTACACGAGATAACTGCAAAAACTCTTTACACACTTCCGTAACAAGACCTCGTGCTCTAGTAATACACGTTTGCAATGTTCTATTTGTTCGGAGATTGCCTTCGTGCACTGCAAAAAAAGCACAACCATTCCTGAATTATAGTGTATGTGGTGATTGCAAGACATTTCACCATGCGCTAGTATGAACATTTTCTTCAAACGTGGTGTTTTAAACCAAGTCTACTTAGATAGCGCTATTCATGAATGCATATAAAAAAACATTACGTTACATAATAAAATATCCTGCATTGATGATGCTGGTGTTGCTAACTGATTTATCTGCCGAGAATTTATGATTTTAAGAATAAAAAGTTAATGCAACTTCCGAGTTGGCATGAGCAGTTGATTTATTAGATGAGTAAGGAAGACTTTGGTCATGTGGCGAAAACAAAATCTTTGGAACAATTGCTCAACAGCTGTAATATTCACTCGTTTATAGTGATGTTAATCGTTGGCTTTGTATTACATTGGTTATTGCATTAAATTCACACTCTCCTATACTTCCAGACTCAGGGAAGATGGGGAATAATTCTGGGCGCAGAAAAATCTCCACCCTCTACATTTCCCATCCGGGAATCAAACCCAGGACCTCTGGATTTGAACACCAAACCACAGAGGTAGTCTTAAGAACTTCTTGCACAGCTATAGAAGCTTTTGTAATACTCGTATAAATCTATCAGTACGTGAAAGGAAACAAATTTAAATTTTCATTTTTCATTTGTCTTCCTATTTGGAAGACATCAAGCTTGGCGAGTACTGCGAAGGTATTTGAATCAAGCCCAAGAACAGGTTTTAGTTTGGCCAAAATAGCATGTAATTTCAACAGAAACTGCGACAATTCTACTTTTTTATTTTCTCTACTGATGAGTAGAAGGAAGTACTGTATTCCCCCAAAAATTCTATGTCGAGATTTCATCGGAAATGTATGTTTTGAGAACCCCTGAGTAAAAAAAAAAAAAAAAAAAAGCATTTTTAGAAAAAGGTCCGTGTGTGTGTCAGTCTGCCAGTCTGTGGACATCATAACTCAAAAACGAAAATTAGGTTAAAAACCAAAGTTGGTATTTAAGTTTAATGTCTTTCAAGGATGCGACACGAAGATTTTGAAGAAAATAGCCCCACTTTTAACTACCCTTTACATGGAAAATCGATTTTGATTAAAAGCCATGTTTAAGATATTTGAATGACAAATGAAATGTATATTTTAAATTAGCCTATGTAGTCCTGTTAACTCTGAATTATTTTTGAATAACTCGCAAACACTAAGAGACAGACAAGTTCTTAATATATAAAAAATGTAGATCTCTCTAAAACACACAATTTATGTCTAAATAAAACTTTTGAGTGAACCATTTTGAAGACATTCCTTGTTATTTGTGTCAGATTCGGAAAACTTGAAACTTTGGTGAAATGAAACATCGTTGTTCATTTTTTTATATGTTAAGTGTGCAAAGAGAACGGGACCTAAAGCTTAAAAAGATTTGACTATCGCTCAAAGGCTAGTGTATTCTAATATTTCCCTTGCACCTACAAGGAAATAAGCAATAAGATAATTTGTACAAATGTTTATCTCAACTAACACGAAAAAGATAGAGGTATAAGTGTTTGTAAGAATGGTTAGTACAAGAGTAGAGAAATTCATGTGAGTGCAACACATCAGATTTTTGTCTAGGTAACTATGTCTGTGTAATGTGTTTGTGAAACGTTTTAAATTTATGGATAGAAATAATGACACATTAATTTTTACTTTGTCTTTCACTGTATATCATTTATGTAAAATTCATCGAAAATGAAGAGGTCTTTTGAGGACATTCCCAGAAAATTCGAGTTATGACTTTTCGTTTTTGACTTACACACACACGCGCGCGCGGAAATATATTTTTTTGTTCAGGAGCCCTCAAAACATGTATTTCCAATGAAATCTTGATACCAATTTTAGGTAATAACGAAAAGTAAAGCCAAATTGAAGATTAACACCGCTCGCTCTAAGTGAGCGAACATATTGCCGACGAGGAGTTACTTCAGAGGCAAAGAGCCGCCTATAGGACCTGAGATGTGAAGATGGCATATAAATGTTAGTACCCTCCCGAAAAGAAACAAGATACGCTTTAATTAACTCCATATAAAAATCAAAAAAGTTGTTCACACCTCCTCTCAGAAGAAAGAAAATGAGAAAAGAAATATCTGATGTTACATTCACATTAGTATCCTTACCAAAAATCGTTTATTTTTCAAGTAACTTCCACCAGTGGCATAAATAACGACCCCGCAACGCGGTGGGGGAGGGGGGCGCAGACTGCATTTAATAGTTCTCTTAAAAGTGACATGTATTCAATTCAGCCATGGGAAATCGCTAGGAAGAAGCGCTGGAACAGATGCAGTTCACTGATGACATACTGGCAACAGAAGTGTAACATGTAAGCATTTCCTACCCTTTCTTGCTTAAATGTGTAGGACAAGCTTAGCTCCAAGTGTGTATGCTCTCTAAGGCATGCAGAATCGTAGAGAAATCATTAGGTATTTTATTCAATACGGTTGTTATAAAAACCGAACAAAGTACGACTAGTACCTATGCGAAAATATAATCGATTGGCTAATAAATTGGATTATTTTAGAATTTGGTCATAACATATAAAGATTAATCAATATGTGTTGTTCTAATTAGTTGTTCAATGTTATTGCTTCGGAGGTACCACAAATAGAAGTTTGCTTGGATTAATACCTGAATCACCCAGAATTTTATTCAACCTATGTGCATTGTGTGTTTAGCGGCTGTATTTTATTTAGAAAAAAATAACCGTTAGTGTTGGTAATCAGGGAGTGTTATTCTATGTGAGTAAATATGAAATATTTTAATCTCTCCATTTTTAAGCTTTATTAGTAATTAGGGCCCCCAACATTTATTTGCAGGGGCCCCCAAAACCTTAGCTACACCACTGTTTTTCACAAACTATTCCCACCAAAGTTTATTTTTCTCTCTACTTGATATTAATTGACACAAAGTTTCAGAAATAGTTTCATTATGCATTTCATTGTGGCTACAAACTAAATACAGGAAACTGAAGCGACAGTCTCACGCCGGTCTCTATGTGTTGGCCTTGGAATTCCATTTTTTTTCCATTAGATCACGAGAAACAACTGATAAGACGGGGCCTAAAATGACAAAAGATTGACATGCTCAAACCAATAATGACACTGGTCAACATAATTTTTGTCTCATTAGTACAGATAGTTGCACTTCATGCATCGTGTTTACAAATATGTGTTCGGGATTTCTCTATCTCCCACATTTCTTTCATTTCAATTTCAATTTTTTTTAAATAAACATTTTTTCGTCCATTTGTTGTGAAATATAAGCTCCTGGAGCATTGTAAATATGATAGCACCAAATGAGCTAACTCAAATGGTATCACTGATTGTTGTGCATGTACAGACATGAACAAACGCAGTCTGAAATGCTTGCTTCCTGGTTAAAAGGATGGAATCTTCTTCAAAAGAATACAAAGATATGTACTTATCGTAATCATTCTCAATTTAAAGACTGTTTTTTCTGAAGAAAATGGTCTATTGTTTGTCATTTGGGTTGCAATATGTGCTTAAAAGTACACTCCCTAGATTTCTTCCTGGGCAATCTTGGCACAATGAGCGATGAGCACGGGGAAGTTTCATCAGATTTCACCAATGGAACACAGGTATCAAGGCAAATGGAATGCTAATATGCTAGCCGATTATTGTTGGCCATCAAGAGGGATACTCCACAGGCAAAGTATAGCAGAAAATAGTCATTTCTTGCTTTCTAGGTGAATCTGAATGGTTGCATATTTTGTAATTAAGAAAATGTGAAATATTAAAGTTTTGGAATTATAAATGCCCCTCTCTCGAAAACCTTGCGTGACGAGAAACTATATTTGGATTCAAGAGAAAAAAATACTTTCAGAATCACATTTTTTTTTCTGAGACAAAAAAAGTTTATCTTTCGTTCCTCAGTGTAATGGATACCTCGGAAATGGTTGATGCCACAAAGTTATTCGAGATAAAATGTATTTTTAAAAAGATCTACACTTTGTTTAGTAACTTTTTGTTATACAAAATTATACAGTTCTTTCAATATATTTCAAAGCTATTTCGAGATAATTCAAAATATGCATTTTATTTATGAAGTAAATGACCTAACTATATTGTTGGAAATGTAGTTAGCAATGACAGATGCTTAGTTGGACTTCAGTTGTCATTTGTTAAAAAAGTTGAAAAATGTGAGTTTTTGTCCATCACGAAATTGTTTAACTATGTAACAAGATTTAACATATATGCTACATAAATAAAAAATGTTACCCATTTTTAAAAAAACAAAAAATTGCTAAAAATATGTCAAGATTGGGATGATATTCTTTAACATCTTCCAACTGGACACAAATACCAAATTTGATATTTATCCGACATTTCGGTTTTGTGTTATGCTTTTCGCTGATACAAACGCACGGGCAGACCTTTTATGCAAGGAAATTACACAGGTGTATTTCCGCTGAACTTTCGTTATCGAATTTTTGGGCCGATGCAATACTTTTCCTAGGGACAGAAAGCGGAAGAGAAAGTAATAAGTCCAGTGCTCGTTTTCGTCTTCTTCATATTCAGAATTTTGTGATTACTTCCGTATATAATTGTATAAACTTAGGACGCCGGCAGTGAAAGCCTGACTATTAGCTAATTATCTCTTCCGAGCTTGTAGACCGTGGTCTAGAAGGCATCGAAGATACCGACGTTTCGCCAAGTTCTCCGCTTGGCATCTTCAGGGAAAGATTGTTGTCAGAGCTCAAATGATGCCTTCTGGACCATGGACTACAAGCTCGGAAGAGATGAACTTAGCTAGTAGTTCATACATAATTCATTAGTTTGACCAGAAGTATTTTACTAGGCCTTTAGTACACACTTTAGGATTTAGGTTCTCTCGTGCATATAAAATGTGTATCTCGGATTTTGTTTCTTTGAACTTCTTCTTTTAAACCTATATAATTAATAAAAAGAAATCCATCAGTTGAAAGATCATTAGACCACAGAGCAACATTATCTATATGTTGATTAAAACTTCACGGTGACATTTTAATTAACTGTGGAAGAAATGGATGTTGAACTTGGAGATAAAGGCAGTTCGTTTTATCTCCTATTGTGTATTAGTATTTGGCATGCTTAATCTGGTGTAGTGTCTTTATCGAAGTAGGTGCTAAAAGTAAGGAACCGGAAGCCAATGCTCAATTTATTTAATTACTTTATTATTTCTTGTACTAGCCCTTACTATTTTAAGATTTTGCATTATAATTTTTGTATTGAGAACTTAAGAGGTTCAGCATTGGTCTGGGCCGGATTTGAACCCACGACCTTGGGATCAGTAGGCTGGCGTCAAACCAACTGAGCCACCCAGAATGACTTGGCCAGTTTACCATCTAAGACATTTAACCAATTATACTGTATTTTGCAAACTAGGTAGAAAAACTGCTTAACTTGCTCTAAAGGCTAGTATTTACAGGTTTTTATTTCTTCCCCGTAATGGTGTACCTGTGCTTTAAAACCACATTTTGCCCCCATTGTTATGATTAAATGATATTTTTAAGAAATTCTTCCATATATACGTATCTTTGAAGTCCGTTTACTTTTGTTATAATTGACATATCCAAAGATAAAGTTTAAAGTTCTATTGTGTTTAGTACTATCTTATTAAAATATGGATGGAAAACATATGAGTAATGGAGGAATTTGTCCCTCGTCTCTTCAAGGGGTGGAATATATGGATAGTTCCAGGATTAATCAACTGATTTTTAACTTTCTTTAAGTGACAAAAGAAATTATGTGAAAAAGTAAATTGCCTGAGTTTTTATTGTCATAAAACGAAACAACTTCTATATAAAAATAACTGAGGATCGAAAATAAAATGTGACTTTATACTGCAAAAACTCTACCCAGATTCATCTCCATTTCATGAATGAAATGAAAAGTAATTTGTGAATGATTCTGCTGATAGTAATGATGCTTATTAGGAATGTGGCTTTAGATCCATCGCTGAACTCGGTTGTTCCACTTTAATCAGACGAATGCCTATTTAATCGCCGGTAGTTAAGATTCCCGGAGGAAACATGAATATTAATAGTTCTTAACGACTGTTTACTAAGGTGTAGCCAGCGGGAGCCTTTAACTATGACGTAACGAAATCTAAGCTGCGTTTCCAAGAACTTGCTTTGGGAACAAGGAAAATGGTATGGTTCGCTTTCCAGCTGAGGTTGTGTAAAAGCAATTTGTTGTGTTTTGCTGCTATGCAACAGTATGTTAACGTTAACACATTCGGAGTTGGTTGTTCCTCCAACCAACAATGACGTACCTATACTTGAGTTAGAAGGTGCCTTATGCATGTGCTGTGTGGGCGGATTTCAGGAATTCCGTGAAGGTGCAGCAAAGATGAAACTTAATCAATTTTTTTTTTAAATATGTGAAAATTGATGATTTTTTTAAACATGTGTTTTTGTTTACGTGCTTTTCGTCCGCTGTTCTGCAGGCTAAATATCCTTTTGTATATCCTCTCTCAGTTTTGAGAATGTTCAAAGTTCAACGCTTCCGATTTCTAGAGGAATCTAGTGACACATGATCGAAAAACGTAAACAACACGATCGATATGAGGTAACACCCGAAAGGTATGCAACACATCTAACATACAGCTAATGCGGGTAGGTTCTTAGCTGACCAATTCTACCAGGAAAATTACCGTAGTCTACACTTATTTATGATAGTCTACGGTAGCCTACGATAGTTTTACAATTCGACCCCAGGCGCGTGAAAATGACATCACACAACTTTAGAAAATTCTCTTACAGATGGACTTTTGGAATTTTAAAGCTATCTTTCTCGTTTTGGAGTTCCATAATACTCCGCACGACGAACTTTTTGTTCCTTGAAACCGTTACCAGTAACACAAAACTACGAAGAAACGAAATAATAAATGATTTTGTTGCAGTATTTGTCATCTTGTAATTACTAGAGTTAATTAGTATTTTAAAATTACTCAACTATTTTACAATGTTAAAAGTTTTCTTTGAAACTAGAGAGAGAAAACAAATTTGCTTCCAAAATATTTCTGCAAGGCTCATCTGTATCATAACGTATACTTATGTTCGACCATGCCTAAATGTAGTAAATATACGTCTGGTGGCACTATTAAAACTTCAAATTGAGTTTTTATTTATGGACGCTCTTTAACTGCTATGGTTTTCAGGGTCCCAGTCTATATTGGGCTCACAGGCCTCTTTATTAGACCTAAGGTTCTTTTACGTGACGTAAATCTACGACACTTGGCCACCGACTTTAATTCCTTTCCAAAGGAAGCCCGAAAAATTCCGTCGCCCCTCCAATGGTTTGAACCCGCGCCCTCGGGAACCAGAAGCTAGCATGTTACCCCTAAATCACGGAAAACGGCCTCCCTTCATTAAAGTGCAGGTTTCCACCAATGAAAAGAAAGTGTAATTATCGATTACTCTCGCACGTTCAATAGAAAAACAACTAGCACGAGTTTAGAAACAGTCAAAATGTCGGACACGAGTGACAGCGAGGTGCAACTTACACCGGCGGAAGTTTCTGCAAAGGCACACAATTTGGCAAATGTCTTATTATCACAAAAATCGAGAAACATGCACGAACAATTCTATGCACAATTCATGGATTGGAGAAAATGAAAATGAATAACCTCATTTTCACAAAATGTAATGCTGGTGTACTTCTGAGAATAATCGCAAAGCATGAAACTATCGACCTTGTGGACTCACTGATCTATTTTGAAATCAACTGTTCAAGGTCGAGATCAGAATAAATTCCTTGTCTGTGTTTCATTGCGAAGGTGAGGTCAATGCACTTATTGATTCACGTAAACCCAGAATATTAAAAATAATGTATAAATATTTTAAAGTTAGACACATAGTGGAGCATAAATATTCATATGAAACTTAACTATAATGGAAGCATTTAAGATGCTCCTATGAAAATTATGAAACTCGCTAGCCCTCGTGTCATACACATACTCGTATCTTTTGCTACAATTACAGTCTCTTGCATAACATACTATATTGACAGTAATGCCATTTGTGTTTGTTCAATTGGTGCAGCGGTTTTGCATGCTAAACGAATTAAGCAGTTACAGTACTCGAAATAGAAATATGTATGTATCTCTCTACTTTAAGGTGCACAATTCCTGTTGTACGTTTCAAAACGCATGTTCTTAGATTTAAAATTAGAAAGTTCACGCAATGTTAGCAGAGGCGCATAGCGATAGCAGTTCTAATTTAGTGTAGTGTTTGTATGTTATGTAACAAAAGTGACAAACATTTAGAAAAATAGCATTTTAATTTCAGAAGTATGTTGCCGCGTCACGACGGCTACCATAATGGTTGGTATTTCAGAGTTAATGGTTTTGTCGTTAATAGGGATGGGCACGAAGTCGCCTCCCCCTCCCATTGACGACCAATGTGGCTAATAGAATTAGTGAAGTCAACTAAATGCCGTTTAACGGTTCTTTGTCGTGAGTTCATGAACTTATGTGAAAAAAATGTGACAGCGTAGTAACAATATAAACAAAAATAATATTAAATGTTTTAATCTGTATGTATTGGGCCTGTTTTGTGTTAATCGTGACATACTTAATAAAAAGCATTAACTAGACCTGGGGACCGAAAACAAAAGTTAAATCACCCAACCACGTGATGTCTCATGGGGCAGCGTGTGTCTCAGATTCAATAGATCGTGAGTTTGAATCTCGGTTTAGGTAAATTACCCTGACTATTCCACTTATACGTGACTTGGTTGAAATCAACCAATCATGTACAGAACAACTTCAAATTTCAACCAATGACAGCCTTCATTCGCGAAAAAATTATCACGTTTCGTTATCACCTCTGAATTTCATTATCATCTGCTCTGATTTTCTTATGTTATGAAAGAAGCTGAACACACCAACTGGATATACATGAGAATGTAGCTGAATCTGGATGGAAAGAGAAGGAAAAACAACACATAAAAATGGACAGAAGTCTGGAAAAAGCTGTTGAAATATACGTAGAAAATGGTGACATAAAGTCCGGCTTAAAAACAATTGTCTACGTTAAAAAGATAGAATGAGAGGTAGAATAGGAACTGAAAAATTCAATGCCACAGCTGGGATCTGAACCACAGACCCTCCGTGTCTTGGGGTATGTAAGATAGCTATTTATATAGGTAGGATATGACAACATTGGTTGAGTTAAAGACAAAATGCAAAGAAAAAAACAATAAAATAAAAAATTAAATTAAAAAAAAATAATAATAAATCTACATAAGAAGGATAAGGGGGGAAAAGAAAAGAAACGACACAACATATAAACAAAAAGTGACAAAGCTTATTAAGCTGATTTTAAACACGCTAAAATGATGGATATATCATTTTGGCAATCCAAAGCCTGGGAAAAGCGTGTATTTTTAATCGAGGCATTTTCAGCAGAATTTAGGCTTGTGCCTTACTTTACAAATTGTAATGAATATTGTAAAGCAGCCTTATCCGTAAAGTAAACGAGATTTTGTTCACAGACCTCAATCGGATCTTTCACCACCACCCTACATCCCTCCGTGTACCTATTCCAGGAAGGTTGACCGCTTTTTTCACAGACATCATTTTTTACTGACAACTCTTCGCGACACAATGAGGTGCGCATCAGCTGATGTAATTTGACGCAACAGAGCCGCTGTTCAAGTGTCAAATATGGCTGACTCTCGCTTATCTAATGCTGAAATAGACATAATTCGAAAAAGGAATCCTCAGAATGCTGAATACAACAAGAAACATGTTTAGAATCAGTTTGACAAAGTTTGTGTTTAACGAAGGTATAAATTAACAGCACATACTCCAACTTATGACATTGGTAGCATCTTAAAAATTGGAGGATCAATACGAGAACCTTGCAGGCCATGCCAATGGACGCTGATGTTTGTATTCATGCTGCGTGTTTCTTTTAATAGGTTAGTAATTACGATACAGCGTTTAAATAACATTTCATAGGCTGTATCATCCTCTAATTCGTGAAATAGTCTCGTGTTAGCCATATTCTCTAGATAAATTGACAGTCACACGTGGCATTACTTATGATAAGGGTTTTTTTAGAGGTTTCCCTTATCCTGAGAAGACGAAGGTCGGATAAATCAACTGAAGTTGTCGGTCTGGGTGGCTCACTTGGTTAGACGCTGGCCTATTAATTCCAAGGTCGCGGGTTCAAACCCGGTCCAGGCCGATGGTTTTTAAGTGTGCTTAAAAACGACAGCTCCATGTCAGTAGATTTACTGGCATGTAAAAGAACTTCTGCGGGACAAAATTCCGGCACACCGGCCACGCTGATGTGATCCTGGCAATTGACAGCGTCGTTAAACAACAAAATAATTTAATTTTTCAACTGAAGTTTGTTTGAGCATCATATCTACACACGCGCGCATGCGAATTTTTTCTGCAAATGCTTCTAGACGTAGGCGCTAGTACCTACCTGCATTTTTTATATTTATATTCTGAATTCGTGGACACAATACTTCTATATGCTATAGCCACAAAAAAGTAAATAAATAAAATTTAAATTTGTAGTACAACATCCTGGCGTCTAGTTCCCTATGATGTATGCAAATTTTATAATTTATTCATAACGGGAGAGCCCGCCTCGGTAGCGTGATGGTTAGCGTGTCTGCCTCACGTTCAAGAGGTCGAGGGTAAGTTATACGGGTAAGGTTTTTTTTCTTAGGTTTTCGATGATGGCTCCGTGGACCTCGGGCTCATTTCACCCATTTCATTCATTTACCGTCCGATATGACACAATGTTGGAGGACGTTAATATTAAAAAAAAAAATCATAACGGGAGAGCAACTTGCAGGGAGTTAGGTTGAGGGACCGAGGGGCCCACAAATCTCTGCTAATAACTCTGTCCTGAAACACACTTTCAATTGTTCTCATCGAAAGATAGGCCGAATGAGCTGTTGCAGAGCCTTGTTGAAAAAAGGCAGTATCACGTTCCCTGTCTGTTGTCTAAAAGAAAGGGAGACAAAATTGTATCCACGTATGCACGAGAGTCAACTGCTCACTCGAAAAAAATTGAGTCTGTAACTCGGAACCTAATATTGTTCATGAAGTACCCCTTAATGACGAAAAAATTGGTGTATGGTGTGCCAGTGGCGGAGAAAGGTTTCTCAGTTTCAATAAGCGATTTCTATCTCTGGGAAACTTAAAACAAAGTGTACACGACAAACCCACACACCCTGAAAGGATTAAAACTAAGTATCCACCAGGAAATTGCTAAAATTTCTCAACGTGAACTACGGCGAGTGATGAATAGTTTCCTAAACAGGTGCCAAAATGTATGGATGACGGTGGCCAGTTGCAGCATTTCCTTTCATGAAGTTGGTAAGTAAATCCTTTAAAAGTAGTTTTAAAAGTAGTTTTAAAAATGTTTTATGGTTTCATCCGCGCCTTTCTATGCTAACGTCAGACGGCAACAGTTACCGAGGACGTAGACAGGCAAAACACCGCGCAGCCGGTTCGCAAGTTTTGCTCTCCCGGCACGTTTAGTTGTTATAATACAGCATTATTTTACATACTAATAACTAAAATAAACGCAAAATAAAAAAGGAATCAAATTAAATAAATCAGAAAATTACAATAAAAATATGTATAAAGTAATAAATTCCATTTTACTAAATCAATTCTGTTAGTTATTGGAATCCAGTAACATAAATAACTGCTAACCAGTCATTTACCTATGTAACTATTCTAAAATTAACAAAACCGATTACCTATACTTGTGGTATCCAGCACAAATGTATTATATTCCTTCAATACTAAATCACAATTAAACCCTCAAGCTCGAAGTTTTCATCCTACCTACTATTCTATAATTTAACTATTGTTATATGTCTTTAATTCTTTATTTATGTATTACATCCTTAATACATGATTTAGGTTCCTCTTATCTTTTAATCACATCTCTTATTCCCTTGTTTATAATTTCACATACATTTATTAATACTTTTACTTCTTCACTTGCTCGTATTTCCATTAATTCACACTTCACTTCCGTTAACACACATAGTTTAATAATTACAACACTTATTATATACACCATTTTGCTTTAAACACTACTACATTTCACTAACATTTCCTCTAAATTTCTTCTCTTCCTGGGTAATTCTGTTCTGCTTCAGATGCCCAGGATGCTCCGTCTCCTGTATTTCTCCTCTTCTACTTCCCTCTTTAATCTTACTTACTTCTTTTCCTTCTATCCCTGGACTTTCCATCTTCTTCTAATGTCTATTAATATTCCACATACGTTTCTTATTGTCTCCTCATATTATCCTCCTTCATTCATTCCATAATTATCATAAGTAAGGCCACGGGTGATTGTCAAATTATCTAGACAATTTGACTATCACGAGTTGCATTTATTAAGACTATTTCACGAATTAAAGGATGGTATAGTCAATGAAATGTTATTTAAATGTTGTATCGTAATTACTGACGTATTAAAAGAAAAATGAAGCAGGCATACGTTTATCAGCGTCTTTTGGTACGGCCTACAAGATTATCAAATCGATGCTCCAATCTTTTAAGATGTTGGCAATGTTTAGTAGTTGGAGTATTTGCTATTCATTTATAATTTCGTTCAAAACAAAATTTTTCAGACTGATTCCAAACATATTTCCTGTTGTATTATGTGTTCTGAAGTTTCTCTCGTCTAATCATTTCATGTTTCAATATTAGATGCTTCACCGAGCTGAGAGTCAGCCACTTTTGACATTTAAACCTAGCGAGCCATGTTGCAACACAAGCTGTTGCACATCTGTAGGAAAGTGTAGCTAGATTCCCTAACCTGACCATAACATGAGAAAAGCAGAGGTGATGATGAAATTTGATAAATTTTTCGCGAATGAAGGCTGTCATTGGTTGAAATTTTTAATTGTTGTGCACATGATTGGTTGAGTTCAACCAAGTCACGTGTGTCTCCCTATTAAAATACACATATCCTGTTCATATTTCTTGGTTTTAATTTCCACTTTCTTCTTTCTCTTCCGCCTTCTCTTTACCTCCTGCTTCCTCTTTATCTGATGTTTGTTATGTATTATAGTTATCTATCGGTGTATCAGTAATTAAATTTAAGGACAAATGATTTCAAATTATTTCAGATCTTCTTAATTGTTTATTATCTTTTTGTGTATTAGTCATAGTTTCCCCCTGTTCAATTCTCTCTTTCCAGGCAATTTTACTAATTATGTTTGCTAATTCGTTTAAATAATTATTCAAAGCTTTCTTTCTTAATATATCCGCTATTTGATACCGAATTAGTTCTTTTCGTGCTCCAGCTACCTGTTCTCCGCATCCTGGACATTCAAATAGTACATAATGTACACCATAGAGAAAGTAAAAACTATACACAACAAACCAGATCTCTCCAGCAACAATTCGCACGTGGAGTTTCCTAAATTAAAACCTGTGCATAGTGTTTCAAAAATCTTCTCAAGCAAGTTTTGCCTAAATACTCCTTGTGTCTCATGAACTGCCATCACTGTATCTCCTATTTGTATGTAATACAGAACTACCATGATAACTAGGGAAATTATATTTCTTCTGATTACCCTCCCCTTACGTAGGACTTACGATGATTAATAAAGTATTGTGCTTTCATATAGACACATCTTGCCTTAATAACTTCGCGAAGGAGGTTATATTGCCATACAGCCTGCATGTCTCTCCACTGTAGAGGCCATTACTATTTTCTCAAGGATTACTGTGGTTTTCCTTGATTGATGCACGTGTGTTACTGCTGCCATTTTTCGTACCACTTTTGTGTAACTTCCCCGTTATACAGCTGCATGTGCTTTTAAGTTATTGCACCAATCGAATACTTGTCATTCCTTCCTATTTAAGTCACAAGTATACAAACACTGTTTTCTTCTACAATTCCGCCTTCTTGTAAAGTCAGTCATAAAGTCTTATCTTTCTGTGTCGAGAATTATGACGCACGTCACTATTTTAGGAACTATGTAGAACGGAAAAACGGATATTATAGAGCACCTTATAGTTGAGCAAACAAATATGAAATGTAGCTTGTGTGTAGTAGAATTACATTGCATAACTGATTTTTGTATTACTTAAATAGGTTATTTCTTTTCCTTGTGAACTGAAAGCACGATGAGACAACTTGTTTTGGGTTTCATTTGTATGCCGCCTTTTAATTTTGGATCATGTCGGCGACTTTTGCCTTTGGAACATTTGCTTGTGGCGGTGGCATTCACTCATTTACTGTCTGTGTTTATCTTTCATATGTGCAGCTTCTAGGGAGGAGAGAGAATAATCCTGGCCAAATAAATAAATCCCACCTTTCAACCAGGAATCGAACCCTGGATTAGGTGACTAGCATACTAAGCAATAGACCACAGAGGCAGTCTTATATAAATTATGTGCTGTGATGTTAAAATATTTTAAACAGAAGCAAGGGACGAAATTAAATTGCTGGGTGTTCAAGAATTGTGTGCTATCGATTATCGGCAGTCACAACGCCCAAAAACCGCGTTCGCGTTATATAGATTAAGCGTTCACTGAGGAACCCTTCCACTTAGCATTTCTGCGGCTTACGCTTTGCATAACGGTTATCAAAGCAGTTGTTTTTAATTCGTTAAGTATTGATACGACAGTTAGCATATATAACTCAATAGTTACAATTTCGAATGTTGCGATTCAGATAAAGGTCAATTCTTCAACCTCAGTCAATTTCTCGCTTCAAACAGCTCATTATTAACCTTCATTAAATGTATTAGCCAACTCAAGTGGTTCTAACCATTCTTACTCCATCTATGCATACCCTGAGGAAAATATATAATCGTCACTGGGGCAGCTGGCAGCAGACTCATCGGAGAACGAGATTGGAGACGCCGTTAAAGGCGACGCACATATTTACTCATCACTGTGCAAATTGTAAAGGAAAAAGTATAAACACACAAAAGAATAACAAAAAGGAAGACTATGGAAAATCCATATGAGCGGTTATGAAACGAGTATTTAAATGTCAAAGCCATGTTGTCCATTTGAATGCCACCCTAGTTAAAAAGAATATCCACCAAAGAGGACACCAGCTAATTGTCTGGTATATAAGCGAATCATCATTAGTCGATTGATTTGAATGAGTATCATGACTGATAGTGTGATGCATTTCCTTTGCACAAAAATATTTCCGACAGAGAATAGTTTTTAAGTAGTGTAAAATGAATGTTATACTCGCCGATAGTTCTTTTCAAGGTTGTCAAAAATTCTTTATACTGCTTCTTTGATCTTGTGGTTAGCATGCTAACTTTCAAATCCAGAGGTGCCTGGTGCGATTCTCGTTTGGAGGATGGGAGTTTTTCTTTAATTAGGATTTTCCCCATTCCCTTTTGTCTAGAAGTAGGCATGAGTGAGAGAGTATGTATGTGTATGAATTCAATATATCACATCCTGATGGCTAAATGGTCCTTGAAGTATGTCATGCGAATCCCTACAGTACCTGTAGACGAACTCAAAATCTCAACAAGTCAATATGGACTAACATATCTGAGTGTTTCTGTAGGGTTATAGTAATTCAAATGAGGGTTTATGATTCATTTATTTCATGAGAATAACGCAGGCAAAAGTAAGTTGTTTGATACTTGGCCATTCAACCATGATTCACATGTCTTTCACTTATGAATATCAATTTTATTACTTGACATACCATATAGGCAACGAATAATTGTGATGATGTTCCTCACCTATTACTTAATTTGCACCATGAATGTTCACGTTTTGGTCATAAACCATGGTCTGTTGATGGTTTGTGAAAAAACAGCCCATATTTCCTGCTTCATTTTGTCATCAATGTTCTTTCATAATATGTTTATAAATTAAGCAAACTAAAATACATTCGCAAACTAAGCTCATGTTAAGCCTTCCTTTTCCAGAAATTACTTTTCTGTCTTCCAGCTTTTTTTCCCCCAGAAAATTCTTTGTGAAGATTCCTTAAACCCATTACCATTCGTTTCTACACGCGTCCTATGCATTCTAATGCTCGCATTTCAACAAGCAGCTTATAACCTTCAGTGATGCCCATCCCTTAACGACCACATTCCAAGAAGTTGTAAAACTGTCCCTGAACTTGCTTTCGCTGCTAATGACATGAACACAATAGAGAGGGCCTTTTCAATATACGAGTACTCTTAGCAAAAGGATCTGCGGTTGTCGAGTCCCTTAAGTAGAGGAAGCTAGGGTAATATGGAATACTCAAGTTACTTGCTTGTTTGGTACTGATATCCAAGAGTGTCTACTATAAATATATTAGAGGTTACTTTAAGAACCCTGCAAGCAGTCTCGCCTGGTTTGTGCCACATTGTGTTTGAGTGTGAACGATTATATGATTTCTATCATCCAAAACTTTTGCATATTATAGATGTAAACTAATATTGTGATTATAACAAAGGCTGAAACATTCGTGCTGCACAGATCTTCCGTTTTTATTTTATTTTCGTGCAGTGGCATCGTTTGTTTCAATAGGGCGTGGCGGGTAATATGGAATACTGATATACTATGGTGTTCTCCATTTATAACAAGTATTGGATGGTACCCGCATTGCTTCTGATGAATACAATTTGTAACTGTAGAATTTTTTATAATACATTTAATTTTTTTTCTGCAGAAATACCAAACAAATGTCACAGTAATGGTGAGAAGGTATTCCCTCGGATGGAGATGCAGAGTTCCATCCCACTATTTAAAACGTTTCACGTATAGAGTGCGTAAACAAGGACATGTCATAAATTTTTTAAAGACCATTAAAGGTAATATACAAACAAAATAATTACATAATCCGAAACTACCATGTTCAAAATACCATAATGAATAAACATCTAAAATTGCTATTTTGGGTCAAATTCGAATAGGCTCCACTTAATCTCAAACAAGTAACGATTGAAAAATTACATCGACCAACTACAGTAGATTTAAGAAAGGGGAGGACTACACCTAGGCGGCCCGGGTTCGATCCCAAGAGAACCGCATGTGGTATTCGTGGTGAACGAGGCGGCATCTGGGCGGGTTATCTCCGGGTTCTCCGGTTTCCCCCGCCACTCATTCCACCAATTGCTCCATCATCACTTTTCTAATCATCCATTTCGCCTGCAGTTCATATCGTCCTCTTCCTCACTTGACTGACCACCAGCTCCAGGTCTTCACTCTGTCCGGTCCATAGGTTCCTGTGCTCCCCGACAGGCGTCTGACCTTAGGCACGGGCTTGTAAGTCCTACTTAAGGGAAGGGTAATCACAAGAATTGGATACCGCCTACATGGAGGAGATGCAGATTGAATCAGACCGTTCAGCACTTTGCCCAGGTTCCCTTATTTGTATACTACTCGCGTATCCTGTTTAACAGCACTGCTGCATCCAGATCTACAGAGCACTTAACCCCCCCCCCCCCCCCCCCCAATCCCCGAGTAAACTATGGTGAATTAAAATTGATAAAGTTGATTATCAACAAATCACATTTGATAACAATCGGCCATTGAATTGCTGAGCTGTTATTGGATAAATAGGATAATGGGGGCAAGATAGGAAGATAAGCTCTTGTCGTAAGCTTACTTAGGAGAGTTGCGCAATTTGAGCCTTACTTCTGACTGCGCGTCTAAACGCACTGATCTGAGAACTAAATAGAAGTAGTGTTTCTTTCTAGAAAACACTGCAGTAATGTGAGCTTCTAGTGATTTAGGGTAAAGAGGGCACCAACTTAGCTTCTTCCATAGAAAGCGCATGCAACGTTTTCTGAAAGGAAATGGAATCGCTTTGAGCCTTTCCATTCAAAAATCCTTTAAATATGCCACCGTTCCATTTCCAGTACACTTTTGCTTTCTCCAGATAGAGAAAGCATTCCATTCCACCCAAAAGTTTGATACCGAAACTTAACCGGAAATAAATGTTTAGAGGCCTCTGAATCTAAAAAGAATTTTTACTTTCTTTGTTGCTTGCCTATAGTAAGGAAGTATTGCATTTTGCCCAAAATTTCGGTACCGAGGTTTCACTTAAAATGACGCTTTGTGATTCTCTGAAACCAAAAAGGAATAAAATAATGTTCGCGCGAAAAATCGATAAAGTAGCAAGTATTTTATGCTCTTCTAAGAATGCGATACGACAATTTTGAAGAAAATGCTCCCATCCCAAACCATGTACATCGAAAAAGTTTGGTTAGTTCTGATTTTGTCAAAAATGGCTGTAACTATACGACAAATTTAGATATTTACATGACAAATAAGATGCACATCTTGAATTTTCTGCCATAGCCTGTGAATTTTTGATTCGAAAGGAATTTCAAATAATATTTGTATAACTGGTAGATATAAAAGATGCACAAAAACTTACTTCACAAAAATGTAAATATCTTTTGACATGTTTTGATATGCTGAGTCAACATTGGGTATGTCTCGCAATGTGTAAGGAGTATGGAATTTCAAGGTCAGCTTATAGCGATGATTTTTAAATCTTATCGCATCGATTTAATGTGTCCTCCTTATCTACAACCTACAACGGAATGTGTAACGAAAAAACTATTTCTGCAATGGTTTCTTCTATGCTTCGCTTTGGTGTTCACAAAAATGTAAAATCCAAAGAAAGGTCTTAGTATCACATAAACTTGTGTTTTTCTTATGCGTTCAGAGCTGTCTTTTCCACGATAACCGCAACAGTGATAAAACGCTGAATGTTAACCCTTTAATCCACAGCGTTGCCATTTGGCAACAAAGATGTTTAGTCAAAGTTTTAGTTTATTGTAACAGTGTTTTTCGTTGTAATAATGATGAAAACTGCTACAAGTTGTTTAATATCCATCCTATAAGCGTAGTGTCATAACATTCAAAATTAATAGTTATTTCGATTTTTTAAATTGTGCCTCTTGTTCTATCTCTTTATTTTCCTTTGATGTTTTAAGGTTACGGTATTCTTTGAACTGCTTTTTTTAATTTTGCGAAAAAAGTTGTAGCTATACCATATCGCTTGTATTGGTTTTGCAGTATGCTTGGTCATTTTGGCAACTTTGAATGAATGAAGTCCATTTTTAAAGTTAAAAAAATACGAAAAAAGAGAGAAAGAACAGGTAATATGTTTGGTCCTGTCCGCACTCTTTTCAAACTACTGTTACTAAAGGTTATTCTTCTGTTCAATTTTGTTGAATACAATTTCACTATAGGTACACAAGGGATACTGTAGAATGAATCGACAGTCCGATCTTTTTGAAGCGATAGTCAGATCTTTTTGAATCGATAGTCGGATCCTTTAATTGTGATGGCTTTGATAATCCATGTTTCTTGCATTATCACGAGAAAAAAATGAACAGCGGCTTAGTAAACTATGTTACAGTCGCGTGACTTTCTCTTATAACCATTCTTCAATAAACTATAATTACAAAAACTTATTCTTCTATCTGCTACATTTTAATGGATATAAGCATCTGTAAAAATTGTTTTATTATATATTCCCTTGTAGCCACAATGGAATTAGGGGAATACAATAAACTTGAACGATAGTCACATGTATCTAAAGAGGAGCCGCTGCGCAATAGCTTTGAAATTCCGTTCTCCTTCGAGAAATATTCGAATAAGCACTTCCTAGTTCAGAACAGTGTAAGTACTTGAAAATTCAAACCGATAACAAGAAATAGCTTGGAAATGGTCTATGCCACAAAAAAAAGTATTTGAAATAAATTGTGTCTATTAAAAAGATCCACATTTTTGTGTAGAAAGCTCTTGTCTATTTATGATTGGAGGTTGAATTTATATGGACTATAAAGTATGAGTACATGTATGCATATGTGCACTA
Organism: Tenodera sinensis; assembly: GCA_030765045.1. Lineage (NCBI taxonomy): Eukaryota > Metazoa > Arthropoda > Insecta > Mantodea > Mantidae > Tenodera > Tenodera sinensis. The sequence goes on along the minus strand of CM060963.1, from coordinate 175,592,525 downwards.
AAAATCTGGCGAGTATGCTCTGAAAACCTTAAAACAAAAATAAAATACATTTCAACCTTCTCACATAAATTATATATTCAAGTAATCGAATTGTAAATTTATTCTGAAACTCAGCCATTAACAACTAAATATTTATCACGGCCTCTCTCTTAATCTATTTTAGCATTAGTTTTGGAATAAACAAATATTTTTCACCGTTTCCTGGAAGAAACAACCGACAACTTCATTTGTAACAATACAAACCGAATCCAGTTTTATGATGCGACGATCGCAGCACACTTTAAAGGTTTGCCACAAGATTGTTGAATGTTCTTCACTTTATGTTAAACTGTTGAGTGGCATATTGTTTGTAGTATATCAAGAGGCACTCATTGTTGCTAGCTATGTTTTCATTTTCGGCGGCTTCTAAAGGATTTAGAAACATGATAGATAACAGACCTACACAAACAAAGCAATAAAAGAGAATTTGCTGGGGTCTTTCTCTTCCCTTAATAGTATATCGTGGTATATATTTGTATTTCGAGAATCATTGCTGGAAAGGAAAAATGTAGCTATAAATATGCACTAATCTCTTGTTTATGCATTTATATGCACTATAAAACGTCCGTAATAAATTGATTACAACATGCAATAAATTTAATCCTTCCAAGTATATGTTTATCTATCCAGGAACAAAACATGCAAAGATGCAAAAATCCGAGCTCAACAGTTATGATTCATTTCTTATACAAAATTACTATCTATTCCAAATCAAGAGGACTCGCCAGCTATTCAAAGAAAATGTATGATAAACGTTTTTTCTAAAATGTTTTTTTTTTTTGGGGGGGGGGCGGGCTCGAAACCTCTATTTTCGGCGAAATGTGGATACCGAAGTTTGGTGTGGAAAGTAATACTTCCTCTTTTAACTAGGTATATGTTAGAGAAAGTATTTTAAATTCTTCAATCATGTTCTCAGGATGCTTAAAATGTGTACAGTGCAAAAGCAATTGGTCGCAAAATTTCGTTGGTCATTCTGAAAACTAAAGAAAGCTTTGTTGTAGCATACTAGAATACGTGTTTTCTTGAAATAGAAGCTATATTAACAGATACATGAAAAATGTTTAATATTTTCAGATCAACTATATTTGCATCATAAAACAATACGTATAGGAAGATTGATGGTTAATATACAATTAGAATGTGGAAATAGGATTCATTGTGAAGTGCTTGAACTGGAAAACTTGCAGGGTTTTCATAACTAATTTTTAATCTGAAACTCGTTTTGTTAATAGTAGCTTCAGTGAAGTGTAATAAAGGTGTTTGATAGGGTTTAAGCATAGAATGTTTGTAAAAATTATGAAAATAAATGTAAAAATATGGAACTATTCTGTTCATTATTTTATGAGGTGATTCTATGCATAAACTGTTGCAAAAATGTTAATGCACTGAGAGAGAGCCGGGGGGGTTAAATTATTTTGTTGTTTAACAACGCTGTCAATTGCCAGGATCACATCAGCGTCGCCGGTGTGCCGGAATTTCGTCCCGCAGGAGTTCTTTTACATGCCAGTAAATCTACTGACATGGAGCTGTCGTTTTTAAGCACACTTAAAAACCATCGGCCTGGGCCGGGTTTGAACCCGCGACCTTGGGATCAGTAAGCCAGCGTCTAACCAACTGAGCCACCCAGACCGACAGGGGGGGGGTGGCGGGGAAGTGAGCGACATCTATGACAGCTAATTTTTTAATTTCATTATGAGTTTTTGTGCTGTAATAACGAAAAAAGTTGAAGCAGTTCAGTAGTTAGACAAATAAAAATATATATATTTATAAATAAATGTTAAAATATAAAATCAAAATATCTCCATAATTTTACTTAGCTCTATCTGCACAAAATGTAAGTAATTTTAGCTTTGATTTTGCTAACTAGACAGATATTGGAGTTTGGAAAGCCTATGCAATTTAATAGCTCATATTAGGATATCTAAAGATCTGCAGGAGAGTCTGCTTAAGCGCGGAACTTCAAAAACACGACCTTTAAAACGGCCATAGCGTGCCCATAAACACTTGGAGCTGTTTAGGAGTGAACGAAAAAATTGTCAAACATTCACCATGGTTTAAAAGTAGTTAGGAAAGTTTGATTGAGGATTAGCATTACCTACCTTTTGTTGTGTCGAGCCATTGTAGTAGCTGGCCGAGGATGAAGGCGGTGCACAAGACTATAGCACCAGCACTACTCACATGCACAACCGACACCCGCATTGCCTTCATGCAGACTAGACCAGACCAAGTGAGCAGCTCTTGCAGTTTATCAGAGCCGTGGCGCGGCACAGCCAACGTGACGTGTGGCACGGGAATCTCCCTTCGAGGCCGCTCCATCACATGACCGGATATATGTACATATGTATCTTCCAAATCCAAAATGTTCACGTTTGTCACAGCGCTTTCAACAAACTTATCATTGTTTATAGCCAAAGTTCGTCCTGTAATGAATATGGAACATTTCTGTACTTCATTCTGCTTTTGTTTCCATTTTCCTTGTGTATGCGTCAAGATATAACCTTGCCCGAAGCATGCAATATGTTGTCTATACAGATCATTAGTATTCGACACATCATCAGTATTTTTAATGTTCGCCGTCAACACTTAGGTAATAAAGGGAATTATGTGCATATCAGAGCTCGTCATTTGCCTAGCTTGTCCCTTTGTTTAGAATCGTAGCCTGTGTTTGTGTATACCAAGATGTCTCATGCATATTAAACTAAAACATACTAATTTTATATTGCCTAGAATTCCCTATTTTCATTGCGTGTGCGTTTTCGTAACTTAAGGGACACTGGGAGTGAAATTTTGGTCAAAATTGTCAAAAAGTCGAAAATAGTTTTTTTACCTTAAAATGTTCCAGGAACTACTGTGCATTTGGATCAGCTAACATTTTTCATATACCCCACTCCATGTGGTCATTACGGCCCTTCAAATAGTGCTCTTCCCTTAATGTGCAATGCATGTTCCTATATAAAAGCCTGTTTTTCTCAAAACTACATTTCTGCATGTTCCAAAAGAAGGTCGCGCCTGAATTTTGCTTCAAATTCAATGAAAATTTCCAAAAGTATTCATAAATAGCAGCTAAACAAAACTATGATTCAATATTAATGTTATCATTAACATGAATTCCAAAAACATTTTTTTTTAATGACAAAAATCAATAATGTTTAAGATTAAATTTTCTTTGTTATTAAAAAAATATGTACAGCATAATCAGCAAACGTATTTGAAATATCTCTTCATACAATTGTTACCCATGTTGAGTACCAGTTCTGCCAATATAAATGAATTTTGAAAAATCAATACACGCGAGCTACATTTTGAAAATGTGCCTATTAAATTCATAAAATAATTTATATATTATAAACCAATTATCCAATTTTAATTAAATTTGGTGTACCTTCTATTCTCATATAAATACAAACACAGTAAACGTTTCAGAAAAATCTATCAAGAGATGTGGAAATTTCAAATTTCACTCCCAGTGTCCCTTAAGAAGGGCAGGAAAAGCTTAAGTGGTACAAAAATTAACGATATTCAACAATTAATTTCTCTATATGGCTCAACCATGGAAAGTTACTATTAAAGTCATAAAATATGTTTTGGTGTGTAGGATGAACTTAATTTTATATGTCACAATAGTTATTTACGCAACAAGTGTATAATCTGATTCATTGTGACAAGAGTAAATATATATTTAACGTATGAGGGAAAGCGAACGCACTAATTTTTACAAGTGTCATAATGAAAAGGCTAAACACGTGTTACGTGCCACGTTCTATGCAATTCTAGCATTAGAATACGTAAAACTAATAAGTTTACTAAATGAAACATAGTGTATCAGAGGTCACAGATGTATGACGTAACACGGTTGCTAAGCAGACGTTTAATTTCTTTCAACATTTATAAAGGAAAATAGAGGATAATGATAAAACTAATTGAAAATATGAGTTGTACCTATCCCGCTTGATATTTTGAACGAAGCCAAGAGTGCTGAGATTTTATTAATTCCATAAAAATTCAAAGATGTTTACGAAAAATGCGTTAGTTTGACTAATGAAACCACATTGCTGGCATATGAGGTGATTCTTGTGTTCGAATGTTGCTGCGCTTCCGAGGGTGACGATTTCAGGGTTTCTTATACGCATATTGGAGAAAATTACGTCCAAGTCTAATATGATTATTTAAAATAGTGGCAGCTTACTATGCTTTATCCAAGATTTTCCCTAATGTACTGACTATTCTTAAAGATATTTCATTTGCTTTTTATTTTTTTATTTATTTAAATCTTATGCTGTACTTTAGAGAAATGCCCAGAACAAGACTTCTGTCTGCAGCAACGATATGCTAAGTTTCTTTTGATATTATCAAAGCAATTTTCTATTTATTATTATTATTATTATTATTATTATTATTATTATTATTATTATTATTATTATTATTATTATTATTATTATTATTATTATATTGTTATTACTATTATTGTTATCATTGTTTCAGAAAAACTACCAAACAGAGAGAATGATAATTCTAGTCGGTTCCCTGAATTATGTATATATTAGCATGCCCAAATCTCATTTAAATACCCTGTGTAGTTTTTAAATTGTCAAGGAAAGATTGTAAAAAAATGTCCTATGGGAAAAATGAGCTTTAAAGCTTTTATTTCAAATTTTGGGTACCTTTTTAAGTACATACAACATGGTGCAGCATTTTGTGTTTTAAATTGTTTTTCTGAAACAAATGTAGACCTTTAAATAATTATTTCTGCAAAGTACACATACGTAAGTGTTTGCTGCTTCCAATTACGCGTTTTTAGAAATATATTTTTTGAAAATTTTAAGTTGCACCTACCCCCTTAATGGACGACTGTGGCAGTTTTTTTTTTTTTTTTTTTTTTTTTTTCTTGTAGTAGTAACTTTTATCCATTTTTTGTCTACCGTAATTGTATTATTTTTGTTATTTGCGAGCTATTTATTATTATGATGTTACCCTTCGTATTGCAATTAATATTTTATGCTGTGGGGCAAGAAGTATCATTGACAATGTATGAGGAATTGTATTCCAAACGTCAATATTTGCATTGTTAAATGCAGTAATAAAATAGTAAGTACTTATTACAATAAAGCAAGTGGTACAGCCATGGAAAAATGATTGAGCGCATTAGGAGAGCAGAACGTTGTGTTGCAGCGCGGTTTATACAAGTCGACTTGCAGCTGAGTTTATTGATAGTCTGTTCTATAGGTTATCGTCTGTCACAAATAGACTGTCTTGAATCACCCCTCTCCTACTGCAACAGTCCTTCGTGGCCCAAGGCTTACAAAATACTGCAAGGAGAAAGTCAACTCATCAGGCAATTATCGCCTGAGATACCACAATGATTAATGACACGTGGCATAAGGAGAGGTTTAAGAATAAATACAATATGTTAAACCAGCAACTGGTTAAAAACAGTGCTGGTGAACAATCGAGCGCTAGTGATACATTTTTCAAAGACTTGTGTTTAGCATAAAAAGTTCCGAAATCCCGTTGTATAAATTGAATAAGTGCTGATGAAGCATGAAAATATATGGATTTCTATTGATGAAACCACAGATGCGTCGGGGCAGTGCGTGTGTAGTGCTTGAGTTGGTGTTATGAAAGTAGGTAGCAAATCATTTTTTCTTAATATACAAATACTCGACCGAGTAAATCATTCTGCTGTTGCCAATTGTTCAGCGATTCATAGTTTTCTTGTAACTAGAAAGAATACTGTATAACATTTCTCCAAAATACCAGAAATTTTAAAGCAGTTGGAAGCTCGAATTAATGCCTTTCTCTGATTAACGAAATTGCAGCATCATTCTGTTCAGAAACACACGGAGTTGCAAAAATTGCGTTCGATAAACTCAATCAGGTGCTACAGGAATATTCCGGTTACAAAACACTTTCAAATTTCTAAAAAGCTTTCTGGCGAAGAGACACATATTGAAGAGGAATTCACCGAAGAGCTGTGGTGCTTTTCTCATGTGCCTGTGACGTCCAAAGAACGTTTTCAACGTACAAATCATTTTTCACTGATAGACGCAGGAGTTTTACACAGGAAAACTCACGATGACGTTCCTTGTGCACTGTAACAGCCTTCAATAAGGTAAGCGTTCTGTGAGACCATTTATCCTCATATTTGCTTAATTTTGGTGCTTATTTTCATCATTTTTCGTGCTTATTTGCTTACTTATTTTACTATTTTATTGTGTTTAGATACCCGGGCTTTAATCATAAGTAATGCCACTAACTGCATTTATTAAGACTTTCACAAATTAAAGGATGATATAGAATATCAAACATTATTTAAATGCTACACATTATAATTAGAAACCTCTTAAATAAAAATAAAGGAGACATACATCAGCGTCCATTGGTACGGCCTATAGGATTCCCATATTGATGCTCCAATTTTTTAAGAAGTTGTCAATGGCAGTAGTTGGAGTATCTGCTGTTAATTTATAATTTCGTTCAATACAAGATTTGTCAAACTATTTCCAAACATATTTGCTGTTGCATTTTGCGCTGTGATGTTTCCCTCTTCGTATTATGTCATCTATTTCCGCATTAGATGCTTCGGCGAAGCGAGAGTTAGCCATTTTTACATTTAACCTCAGTGGCGTCAAATTACGTAAGCTGTTACGCATCTGTAGGATGCTAGATTCTCTAATCTGATCAGAACCTAAGAAAAGCAGAGGAGGTAATAATTAAAATTCACAGTTGGTAATGATGAAATTTGATAAATTTTTCGCGAATGAGGGCTGTCATTGGTTAAAATTTGAAATTGGTGTGCACATGATTGGTTGATTTCAACCAAGTCACGTATGAGTGGAATAATCTCAGTAACTTCTTACTAGTAAATAGAGGATGTACACACACACGCGCGCACGCACACACGCACTCACACACATGCACACGAACGCTGTTTTTTATTCAGGGGGTTCCAAAACATTTATTCCCTACGAAAAGTCGATGTCGAATTTTTGGGTAGAATGCAATACTTATCCAACTTACTATACGTAAAGGTAAAAAATTGCATATGTAGAATTCGCATGACTTTCCTTACTCAGTCTTCTACTGACTATTCTTAAGAAAGTTTTTTTCTTATGTCTTCTTGTTAATCTAGGAATCTTCACTACACATTTCGTTGTAGGTATAAGAAGATACAGTAGGCTCAAGACGTAGTCGTAGTTTTAGGAAGCAGTTTGCTATGTAATGGATTAAATGACTACAAGAAAAAGTCACCAATATCGATTGACCACTTGGAAAAAATATAAGTATTTTAAAATTCAAATTAATAACAAGGACTGTGTGACATGTGGTTGCCACAATAAAATTAACATAAACTGTGTTTTAACGAAATCTTGTTTTATGTAGTAAGATTTTGTCTTACCTTTACGGTTTTCCAGTTATACAAAACTCATTAAGAATGAAGAGGACATGCTATGCGCAGAATATTCAAAAGCATACTTTTATTTGTTATGCAAATATCTTAGATATGTGGTATTTTAGTGAAAATAATTTTGGGGAAAATAAAAAGTAACGAAAAATGTTCCATGTAAGTGGCAGTTTCATTTGGGATCTTTTTCGAAACCTTTGTGTCGCATCCCTGAGATTTTGCTTACTAGCCGACCTTTCGTTTTTGAAAAGTTCACAGACACAAATGGAGCTATTTCCAGAAATTCATCTTCACTTTCTTTACTGCCTACCTATAGAAAGCAGAAGAAATATTGCGTTTCACCCAAAAATTTCGCACTGGCACTCCAGGAAACACATGTTTTCAGGCTCCTGAATAAAAGAACGTCTATAAAAGATGCCTGTGAACGACATATAACTCAAAATCGAAAAATTGGTAAGACACCAAACTTGGGATTTAAGTTCAGCACATCCAAGGAAGGTAACAGAATTTTAACACAAAAAAATATCCCTTCCAACCCCAAGCTAGCTTTACACGGAAATATTATTCAAGATATTTGTTACTTAAAAATGACTCAACGATTTGACTAAAATAACCTACATTTAAGATCTTTTCATGGCAAGTAAAAAGTGTATAGCTATTAACTTTTATGCGAATAGCCTATGAAGTTGTTGTTGTTGTCTTTTTTTTTTTTTTTAATTGTAAGAGATAGACAAATACTACACAAAATATATAGATCTCATTAAAGGCCCAGTCTGTGTCATAACATTTTTGTGGCGTTAACTTTTTCGAGATATCTTTTGTTTTTGATTTGAATTCTGAAATACTCGTGCTTTTCTCAAGAGAAAAACACATATTCGGTTTTTCCTCCTCTACCTCCTACGTAGGAAGCAGAGAATGCATTGCATTCCTAAAATTCGATATCGATAGTTCACTGGAAATACGTGTTTTGAGGCTCCGACATTCCAATTTTTTTAACATAAAAGATCTGTGTTCGTCAACGTTTTCATAAACGAAATGCAAAACTTTTCTTAAATTAGTACTTTGGAAAAAAAAAAAAAAAAAAAAGAGTTACATGAAAGTTTTGAATATCTTCCAGCGCTAAACTACTGTTTATATGAAACACTTTTTTTTATTAATTTTGGATTTTCTGTAAAATAGCTGGAACGATTTAAGATACTGCACATTAAGTACATTTACATGGCTAAATAAAATGAAAATACCGAATTTTCTGGCAATAGACTGCGAGTGCTTCTTCATTTGGAAGAAGTTTGCATAATCGTTTACGAGTAAACGATAAACGAAGACGTACTCCAGAAAAATGGTTGATATATTTAAAAGACAATCTCTTTTAAATATTTTTTGTGACATCAGCCGTTTCGGAAATATACACTTGTTTCCAATTGTTCAATATTTTGTCATTCTTAAGTCCCGTCGGCATTTAGTTATTTCTCGAGATTGGATGGGAAGAGTATGACATTTTAAGGCTAGTATATGGCGTCCAGTTTCTTAACATTTGACATACTTGTATTCTTGTATTATGGTGCAACAAAATGCAGAATCGCCCTACAACATGAAAAGTAATTATGTCGAAGTATTTTCTAATTCCACTAAATATATAGAATAGGAGAATATACAATTATATTTTCGTATCAAGTAGCTTGTAAAACATATATCACAAAATCAGTTACTGACAAGTAATAATATGAACAATGGGTGGCGTTGTGACTGAGTTGTTAGACCTCTTACCTCTCTTTTTTTTCCAGTTTTCTCCGGTTTCTACCGCCACTCACTCCACCAATTGTTCACTTATAACCTTTCTTTCATCCATTCCATCTTCACTTGATATCGTTTTCCTCATTCCCATATAACGCCAAATAGCTGCTTTTCTCGACAAGCCTGTGATCCCAGGCGCTCGCCTGAAATTCCTAGGTGGTGAAAGTCCTATATAGAGGGTAGTTCCTGCCGTGGTGCAGTGGGCTAGAGCGTGGCCCTCTGCCACGGACTGTTCCCGGGTTCGATCCCACCCATAGATGTGGGGCTTTTAAGACTCTTCCAGTGTTCGTCCCCAAGTAGGAGATTATGGGTAGATTCAAAGATCGCACTGCGAGGGCCTCGCATATATTGCTGCTACTACTACCACCACCGCTACCGCCAACTCCGCCGCCGCCACCACCAGCACCGCACCGCCAACGCCACCACCAGCACCACCACCAGCACCACTACCACTACCACCGCACCGCCAACGCCACCACCACCACTACCACAACTACAACCACCGCCACCACTACCACCACCACTACCACCACCATCACTATTACCAGCACCACTACTACTAGGGTAAGTAGACTAAGTAAGTTATAATAAACACCATAATTATTTTACTTCCACAATTCAGTTCACTTGGGCTTAATGAACGCACATTTAACTTCAAACTGCATCTTTTATATGATCAATTTTTCTTTCTTGCAAGCAAGAATTTGTTTCATATAAGGCAGTGAATCTTTTGTCAATCGACGCTGTTCTGTAAGGTCTGAACAGAGCAGCAATGCAGTAGGATTGACTGATTTCTTAGGTTTTCCTCATACACAAATCCAAATACGTGCTCCTTGCAAACTGGTTTACGGTTAATTCAACGTGTGTTTTTATGTTTACACGATTCACTGAGAACGATTTCATTTCAATTCGTAACACGTGGCTTATATGTTTACATTATGCTTGCACTTAATTTACATTATTGGGGCCTATTTGTAATAACGCTTATGCTTTGATCCTGTCATTACTAGCTAAGACTGTATACGATTGGCGATATACCTAACGTACAAAGAAACTCGCATTGTGCGCACAATCTTTCGAGTTAGGCCCCAATGTTGTTACTATATCGTTAACGACATAATGCGAATCTATCGTACAATTTAAATTTAAATTTTAGTGGGTAGCTATGTGCTTCGCCTGTTACTGTATTTTAGCTCAAATAATATTGCGACAGTCCACTTTTCTAAACTTTCTTTACTCTCCTTCACTGTCACTTAATCTAGTTCAATTTTCGCTTACCCCACTTTGGCACTTTATTAATGCTAGTTCCGTAGTTCACTGTCCACTTTTTGTCGTGACGTAAAGGCCTAACGAAATACGCCCTAACTAGCCTCTTCTTCCGGACGGTTCACTCTCTGGGGAGTCTAGCGCAAGACGTCTACAATCCCATGCAGGACCAGCACTCACTGTAGGTCGCAACAGCCGTTACAAACTCGCTTGAAGAACAGCGCCTTTCGTCGTATTTGTTGATTCACTCATGTACTCAACTAGAGGTAACGCAACTGAAACTTACCAACGAGATCTTCACGCTACTACTAAGATAAAGTCGGGTTACCTCGCTCGATTGAACGCCACATGCCATTTCCACCCCCTTGCATTGTACCTACCGCTTCCACTGTCTACTCTCCTTCTACTCACTCACTGCGTTACGCACTCCCGTAATTGGGATATGTTGCCCCGTAACAGGTATAACGTTACGTTTTACGTAAATGGTTTCCTCCGCATCCTGCAGATTGACAAGTTTTTGTTGCACTAGCTCTATTTGGTTCTTCAGTCCTCTCTCCACCGGACACATCATTTACGAACACCACTTCGCGTTCGCTTATGTAGCCGTAGGAACTTTCCAGAACGTTCGAGAAGTCGAAACGTTTAGAAGTCCTAGTTCTCTGACGATACCCCTTATCGTGTTTTCCTGGGCGAATGTGCGACTTATCTTGTTTATGATTCCGACCTCCCCATAGCCAATTCATCAGAATATGTAAATAATAATAATAATAATAATAATAATAATAATAATAATAATAATAATAATAATAATAATAATAATAATAATAATAAGACTGATAAGATTGATAAGAATGACAACAACAATAACAATGATGACGACGATGATGACGACAATGATGACGATGACGATGACGACGACGATGATGATAATAATACAAAATCTGATCCATAAGGTAGAGCAATATAGGGGCTTCAATAAGGCGGGGCAGCATTTCATTTGTGTAAGGTCAACAAGATGTGAGCAGACAATGAGCGAGTCAAGAACTTCTTTTAATTTTGGTCATAAATAATGAAAAATCTGATGTGTTGCACTCACGTGACTTTCTCTACTCTTGCACTATTCTTACAAACTCCTATTCCTCTAACTTCATGTCAGTCGAGATAAACATTTGCTCGGGCCCAAATGATCTAGCTGTCGATGGGCCCTTAATCTCCACTCATTCACTCACTCACTAAATATTTTCAAAAATTATCTTATTGCTAATTTTCTTATAGGTGCATGGGAATACAGTAGGCTTTGAGCAATAGTAAAATATTTTAAAGCTTGTCACTATATGAAGGTTTTGAAATTCCGTTCTCTTTGCACGACCAGGAGATAAAAAATTAATAATGAGCTTCCATTTGAGAAAAATATAAGTATTGCAAAACTCACACAAATAACAAGGAATATCTCCGAAATGGTCCACTCCACAAAATAAAAATGCATTTGGACATAACGTGTGTTTTAACGAGATCTATATTTTTTGTACAGCAAGATTTGGTCCATTTCTTACGGTTTACCAGTTATGCAAAAGCCATCCAGAGTAAACAGGACTGCATGGGCTATGGCCAGAAAACTCAAAATATACTTTTCATTTGTCATAAAGTATCTTACACATGTGGCATTTTGATCAAAATCATTAAAAGCATTTTTGAGAAAATAAAAATTTTCGAAAACTTTTCCACGTAAGGGGTACTTTAGGGTGGAATAATTTTCTTCAAAATCTTCGTATTGCAGCCACACACGGACGCGCGCTGATCTTTTTCTAAAAATGCTTCTTTTTTTTTTTATTCAGGGAGCCTCAAAACATCTGTTTCCGCTGAAATCTCGATATCAAAATTTCGGGTCGAATACAATACTTCCCCTACTTGCTATACGGAGTAGAGAAAGTAAAAATAGCTTTGAAAATGGTATACCTATGCGTTATGAAAGGTATGAGAGTATATCTGCCTACTTCTGCCCTTTGATCGAACTTATGGTGTGTCCTAAGATACAAGCATTGAAGTTGCTACCATAGGCTTGTGTTTATAAGTGTGAAGAATGTCAACAAGAATGGAAATATGTAGTTCCGCGTCCAACAGCTGGACACACCGTGCGTCTGCCCCAGACGCTTGCTCGCTCGCTCGGGTAGTACCTAAAATAACCCCCGTGGCTCTAACAGTCAGTTCAGTTGGCTGTAGCCCGCCGTGCCGGTCGGTTCCGTCGCGACCCGTGACCCGCGTGTCCGTGTAGTGGTGTCATGTTCTCGTGCTAGTTTCTGCTCTCCACTCCGCTCCGGTCCTCAAATTCTGTAAGTGTTCATTTCATTAGCTCATACTTCACCCTAAGAGAGTGACTCTCTCTTTTTTTTTTAATTTTAATGAAAGAAAAGTTTACCCCGGACGTGCACAGGCCTAAAAAATACAGGAAAAAAAAAAAGAAAAACAATCCACACGTCTTCCTCTTCCCATTACATGCCCTTACAGGCAAATATCAATGTACTTTAGGGTACAAATTATTCCTTTATCCAGTTTGTAGTAAACCTAAATACTTATTTAAAATTGTCACAAAATTAGGTAATCCCTACTTGCACGTTTGCGTTGTTTGCATGAAAAATGAATCAACACTCATATGTTTATATCGGATTGAAACTTGTGCGCAAAAATGAAGAATCACATAGTCAAACGCTGATGACTCATCAAGACAGGAAAGCTGAGTTCAACAGTTTTGCTTTCTCTACTATGTATAGTAAGTAGGGGAAGTGTTGTATTCCACCCAAAAATTCGATGTCCAGATTTCACCGGAAGTATATCTTGTGAGGCCCCTGAATCCAGAAAAAAAAAAAAAAAAAAAACATTTTTAGAAAAATGTCCGTGTTTGTGTGTGTGTCTCAAAAACGAAAAGCCTGTTAAAAACCAAAGTTGATATTTAAATTTAATGTCTACAAGGATGCGACACGAAGACTTGAAGAAAATTCCTCCAAACTACCCTTTACCTGGAAAAAGTTTCGAAAATGTTGATTTTCTCAGAAATGGCTCAAACGATTTTGATTAAAATGCTATATATTTAAAATACTTTTATGGCAAATGAAATGTAGATATATTTTGAATTTTCTGGCTATAATCCATGTAGTCCTGTTTACTCTTGAAGACGTTTACATAACTGGTAAACCGTAAGAAATGGAATCTTGCTATACAAAAAATGTAGATCTGGTTAAAGCACACAAGTTATGCCCAAATGCATTTTTTGTGGAGTGAACCATTTCGGAGATATTCCTGATTATTTGTGTGAGTTTTGCAATACTGCACTTTTCTCAAATGGTAGGTCATTATTTACTTTTTTATCTATTGGCCGTGCAAAGAGAACGGAGTTTCATAGCTTTAAAATATTTGACTGTCGCTCAAAGCCTACTGAATTCCCGTATTTCCCTTGCACCTACAAGAAAATCAGCAGCAACACAATTTATGCAAATGTTTATCTTGACTAACATGAAGAAGATAGAGAATTTGTAAATATAGTTAGTACAAGATCAGAAAAAGTCATGTGAGTGCAACACATCGAGTTTTTTCATTGTAATGGAAAAAAGTCTACCTCAGTTTTCTGGCGATGGGAACAAACCTGAAAATATAAAGGAAAAAGGGGAAAAGAACAATTCACACGACTTCCTTTTCCCATTACCGACTCACAGGCAAATATTATAGTGTACACATTATTCCTTTATTCACTTTAGTAAGAAACATAAATTATTATTTAAAATTGTTACAAAATTACTTAATGTGTACTTGCATGTTTACATGTTCGCTTGCAGAATGAAACCCACTTATATGTTTATATCGCATTGGAGCTGAAGGAAACAAATGAAGAACCACAATCATGGCACATGAACGCAGGAAAGCTGAATTCAACATTTTTTCTCTAGCAAGTTTCTGTGCAAGTGGAGTTTCCCAGATGTATAAAACTCAGTGGGAATGAAGAGGATTTTAGAATCTATTTATAGAAAATTAAACATGCATTTTATTCATTGCGTGAATGTCTCTAACTCATCATAGTTCTGCAAAAATCTTTATAGCGTTAGAAAACAAAAGTATAAATTTCCGTATAAAAGGTTTTCTTTTAGGGGAGGCCGGAGTTAGTGCGGGAATTCCAAATAACGTATGTCCTTGCATCCTTAAAAGATGTAGGATTTATTTTTTATTTTATCCTTAAGGTACGTACTTACAGTAATTACAAAAGATATTGTGTTACACCCAAGAATTAGATGGCGAGGTTTTACCGGAAAACAGTGTTTTAGAAAAAGAAATGTTTGTGTGTATGCGAGCGCGTCTGTCTTTGAACAGCATAACTCAATAACGAAAAATAGTGTGTTTCAAAGATGCGACACCAAGATCCCCGTCCTAAACTATGTACCCTTTACGTGGACAATTTTTCCAAAATGTTGACTTTCTCAAAATGGCTGTAACAAATTGTATTAAATTACCATATGTGCAAGATATTTTCATGACAAATGAAATGATCTTTAGTTTTCTGAACTCCTTTTCATTCTGCATGTCCTTTTTGTAACTAGCAAAGGGTTGCTGCTCAAAAGTTGTAGATCTCGCTAAAGCATACAGTTCGTGTAAAATAAATTTGTTGAATTAATCGTTTCTCAGATAATCCTTGTTGATGATTAAACTTTTAAAATACTTATAATTTCCTCAAATGGCATCCCCCCTCTTCTCGTTATCTAAGAGAACGAATTTCAAAGCTAGCATGCGACTACTTCTATAGCCTAGTGGTTGGCATGATATCTTCCAAATCCAGAGGTCCAGGCTTCCATTCCCGTGCAGAGGAAGGGACTTTTGTTTAACGAGGATTATTTTTCATCCTCCTCACAGTCAGGATGTCGGAACGAGGGACTAAATGTGTGTGTGAATTTAATGGAAACATGAGATCCTAATGCTTAAATGGATCAACGACCCTTCCCCCTCCTGAAAAAAGAGCCATCAGATAGCGACCAGCTCTTCAAAGATTTGACTATTCCCATATTCTCATTGTATCTATAAGAAAATGAGCAATAAAACAAAATTTAAAAAATAATCATCTGGATTAAGGCGGTTTAGGTAGAAGATTATGCTCTTTTAAAGAATATTTCGATGAAGAAGGGATAGAGAAAGGCATGTGAATGTGACAATTTTTAATCGATACTTCTGATACCTGACAGATTTATTTGTGGAATGCAATACATACCTACATTAGGAGCAGCGAAGGAAACGACAATGATAACCCCAAAAAAGTTACATTCTCAATAGGTATATCATTCATAGTTTCTCTCTCTCCCTCTCTTTTTGTGCATATTTTCTATAATAGCCAAGTCAAACAAAGCTAAATGTTAAAATTTTTAATTGGGAGCAAGTGATGAGTAGGTTGAACCCGAAGTGAAGAATTAAATCCCTGCTCAAAACTTAACTTCGATGAGCCTTCATGTGCTTTTACGCAAGTTTTGTGTCTTAATGGACTACGATCCGTTCCTATTTATTGTTTGGGGTGGTAGGTACATATAAACCATTGGTTGTCTCTATTCTGCGGTTTTTTAAGTTTTTAAGAAAATCGAATATACGAAAATACATATACACTCAGCGCAAAAACAGACATATCCACATTTTTGTTTCTTTTAAAGTAATTCCTGTAATGAATGGTCAGTAGTACTCTAAATTATATCTTCTAAAACATTTTTTCCCGTCTCGCAACGAGGTTATGAATTTGTAAATGGCAGTCTTACTACATTGGCCTTGAATTTAAGATTTTGATTAATATTGAAAACTTTTTCTTTTCCAGAAACTTGTGTTAGCCCAAATTGTAGCATTGGCAAGCTTGTGTTAAAATATGTTAAAGCTTTTTTTTGATTAGTTTGCTAAGCATGCACCTTAGCCTGGTGATATAACACGTAGGAAATAATAATTATCGGTATGGACTCCGAGAAAGATTTATTAAAACGCAAAACTAGCTTAATCTCGTACATTTATAAGTTTAGCTCAACGTGCTGCCGATATGTAATATTTTTGGCCTCATTTTCTTGCTAAACGTATTTGCTTGGTTAGATATTTTGTTATACCATATTTTAATTTGCATTTTTTGTGTTTGTAATGTATAATAATATTGCAGAATGTCAATTTGAAAGCTTGTAATAAGTATAAATAAACGTTTGGCAATATATTTCTCAAAATATACTCGTAAGAAGTACTTTATAATATGCATAATAGTGGAACGAATCTTGTTAACACTAAAGAAACACAAGTATTCGTTTATCCAGTCTCGTTAAGTATTTTTAGAAACTGGGTTCTTCAGAAAGCAGCATTCGTCCCCCGCTGTCATTTATACTGAGTCATTCGGATGAACCAGATATCAACTGTTTTGCATAAAAGATACAAGAATCTCATTTATTTCTGCAGGCTTATGTCATAATATAGGTAACCTAAGTTAGAAGAAATGTATTTGACTGTCTCAGGTCAGGTGATCAGTCTGGCTTTTCAATCCAAAGGTTCCGGGTTAGATTCTTAATTAGAATAATTCCTTACCCTCCGCATAATCTAGAACAGATAGTGTGAATGTGTCTCAGAGTGATACATGATAAAATGATGTGGTTACACAACAATAAAAATGAACGTTTGTATCGTTAAAAAAAAAAAAAAAAAAAAAATGGAAATGCGTTGTATTCTTCCCTAAAATGTGTATCGAAGTTTTAGCAGAAATGCATGTTTTGAGATCCCTGAACCCCATTAACTGCATTACTAGAAAAATGTGGTGTGTTTGTGAACAGGAGCCTAAGTTGGTCAAATTACCAAAATTGGCATATAAGTTCAACATCTTCCCAGGATACGACAGGTATATTTTCACATTCTCCACCCCGCACTACCCTATAGGTGCATGGAGCATTTTTGTCATTGTGTATTTTCTCAAAAGTGGCTCTAACGATTTTAATTAAAGTACAATATGTTTAAGATATGCAAAATGTGTGCCTTGAGTTTACTGGAATAGCTGTAAAGTCCTATTCATTCATGGCTTTTGTATAGTTGATAATCTAAAAATCGAATATGATGTAAATTATTAGCTATAACTTCCCTATGGTCGTATAACACATCCGTGCTACCTTAAGTTATCTGAAACATTTAACAAGATTTTCTTAAATTGATCTAATGCGATGGAACGTTTCGTTTGAGGGATGACGTAAGTCCTTTCTCGAAAAGAGAAATATGGTTTTTGTATCAGATTGTTAGAATATCTCTCTATATTCCTAACTCGTTTTCCAGCAGCTCCTCTGCTGACGGAATATATGGGGCAACAACAACAGTCGTATATTTGATAACTGTCAAAGCGTTGTTTCGTGGATTTGTGAAGAAATGTGATCTAGGAATTTACTCTTTGCCTAGTTTTTTCTCTTTCCATTTAAATCCCCTGCCTATGCTTCATGGCATTCAAAAATGATCAAGGACGATTCTGGAGCGGTCGAAGAGAAAATAATTTCTGATGTGTTACATTGAGATGATTTTGTCTATGCACTATCCTATAAATATTACTTTCTCTATTACGTGTAGTAAGGAGGGGAAGTATTGCATTCGATCCAAAAATTCGATGTCGAGATTTCACCGGAAGTATATGTTTTGAGGCTCGCTGAATATAAAAAAAAAAAAAAAAAAAAAAAAAAAAAAGGCAGTTTTAGAAAAAGGTCTGTGTTTGTGTGTGTGTGTGTGGGGAGGGGGGAAGGGGTGTACGTGGGCACTAACACACACACAACCACGCACCCCCACACATCCACACACCTACACACTTTTCTAAAACTGCTACTTTTGGATTTAGGGGTCTCAAAACATATTGAACTTTTGGGTGGAATACAATACCTCCTCTACTTGCTGTGCGTAGTAGAGAAATTAAGAATGTATTACATTCACACGAGTTTCTCCACGCTCTATCTTTTATTATTGTGTACAATCTATTCTTACGAAAGTTTATTTTTCCATCTGTTAACTTTAATTGAGATAGACCTTTACAGAAATAGCTACATTATACATTTCTTCAAATACAAAGGAAGTAGCGATAGTCCAATATTTAAGAATTGGAGCCTATAAGGCCTATATGCGGACCTTAAAAATGCAGTTTCCATGAATCGCGACAGTTGCATATCGATGGAACATTAAAAGTACTACCAACTGGCGGCGCCGTGGTCGAGCGGTTAGCGCGCTCGCCTGCCACCTAGGCGGCCCGGGTTCGATCCCAGGGACCCGCATGTGGTATTCGTGGTGGACGAAGCGGCGTCTGGGCGGGTTTTCTCCGGGTTCTCCGGTTTCCCCCGCCATTTCATTCCACCGGTGCTCCATCTTCATTCCATGTATCATCAGTGTCACCGCCTGCGGTGCCGTAGTAGTAAAAGCGGGCGTTAAACACTACACACACACACACTACCAACTATTGAACAATTCGAGATATTTGAGCCATTGCTAAAGGATACTTTGGAAATGCTTTATGAAAATAAAAGAAAAAATAAATAATTAAAAGAACTTCATAATAATCGCGTTATTGCACGTAACATTACATCTCTCTGTCCCTGTCTTTCTCTTCCTTATTCTTTCTTCGCTTTCTTCTCCTCTTCCACGGCCACGCCGTAGCTGAGTGGTTAGATCATTCGCTTCTCACCAAAGCGGGCCGGGTTCGATCTCAGGCAACCGCATGCGGGATTTGTGATTGACGAAGCGGCGCTGGGGCGTATTTTCTCCGGGTTCTCCGGTTTCCCCCACCATCTCATTCCACCGGCTTTCCATCTTCATTCCATGTATAATCTGTGTCACCGCCTGCGGTGCCGTATATACTAAAAGCGGCGTTAAACACTACAAAAAATTCTCTTCCGCATATTTAATGATCTGCTCCCGCTTATCACAGGATTCAAAAACCCACAACTCCACAACTTGCGTGACCCCACTGTTCTACCACTGTAAATATGTGGGGGTGGGTAAAATTAGCTATGCAGTAGCTATACATTTATAATATAATAGCATAGGTGGGTAATTGAATGATGTATTACATTTTCAGCATGAGTTGTGCAAGACTTTTTAACCCAAGAATTTTTAAGTGAATAGGATAAAGAGAATCAACTGAACGGCCATCAAGATCTTCGGATATTACCTACTCCTATGGATTTCTTTCTTAGTGAGGCATATAAAAAGGTAAATATAAGGTTTTGCAGAAAGACCACGCACTAATTCAGTTCGTCCAGAGTTGTTGTAAATTAAAAACTTGGTAGTTAAATATGCCTGATTGTCAAATCTTAACTACATCAGTGTGCATACGCTGAAGACCAACAATCTGAATATTCACAAGTATGCTCTGATGTTATGCATTACTTCATTATTATGTTATGGTTTTTTGCCCTGCTTCATTTTTCAATTCTGCTTATCATATTTTGCCCACTATTGTATTATTTCATTTTCTCAATATTAAAGGTCTCTCATGTGGCCAGTGTTGCCAACTTGGCGACCTCGTCGCTATTTCTAACGAATTTCAATTCTATGTTGCCGACAGATTTACTCCTTTAGAGCCTAACGTCAAGTATGACGACATTTTGAGTCTAACATGGTGAAATTTAAAATTATTTATGACTAAATTCTACGACGTACGAGTATTTCTGACCAAATATTTCTATTAGTATCTCAAAAAGTTGAATAAATAATTTCTTGAACATTCCGCATACTACAAAAGGTACAAATGGGATTTAAATTCCACTCCATTTATGATCTAATAAGGCATTTTGCATTCCTTGTCACTACCGAACCTTATTTGGAGCACAGTCCAATCAATCGACGGGTCCTGCTCTGCGACGTCAACTTCAGGATTGAAGGAGAAAGAAGCAGTAGCAGATCAGAAAGATTATGATTGTGACAGTGATAGTGCAGTCATACCGAGGAGGACAGGTAGCCTCAGTGTGACATCAACCCACACCGGTGAACATGCTCGAACTGAAGTAAGTTCAGCGTGTGACGTCACCGCCCTGTTGCAGGGTAAAAGAAAATCGTTCCAGGCATGCAGAATACAGTAATGTAGGGAAGACGGAGACATATCTGGCGTTAACACAACTAACGCCTTGGATGTTGTAATATTAATGGTGACTGTTTTAATTACAGAATTGGTTACAGCAATGACATTTCTACACTATGCTATGACAAAATATATAACAATTCTAGTTAATGTGAAGGACGGTCATATTTTAAAGAAAATAGAACAGAATATAATTTTCTCTGCAAATTAGAAAAGAGCAACACAGAACAAAATTACATGGGCATTTTACGACATTTTAGGTTTCACTTTTTACTTTCTCTGCGCGAGCGCGCGCGCGCGCGCGGGTGTGCGTGTGTGTCTGTGTATCTGTCAGTCTGTGGACAACATAACTCAAAAACGAAAAGTCGATTAAAAACCAAAGTTAGTCTTTAAGTTTAATGTCTTTCAAGGATGCGACACGAAGATTTTGAAGCAAATAACCCCATCCTAAACTGTCCCTTACATGGAAAATGTTTCGAAAATTTTTGATTTTCTTGAAAATGGCCCTAACGATTTTGATTTAAGATATTTCTATGACAAATGAAATTAATATTTTGAATTTTCTGGCTATAATCTATGTAGTCCTGTTTATTCTGGATGACTTTTGAATAACTCGTAAACTGTAAGAGATAGACAAACTCTTAGTGTACAAAAAATTTGACTATTTCCCAAAGTATACTGTATTCCCATATTTCCCTTGTACATGCAAGGAAATAAGCAATAAGATAATTTCTGCAAATGTTTATCTCTACTAGCACGAAGAAGAATAGGAATGAGTTTGTAAGAATGGTTAGTACAAGAGTAGAGAAAGTCATGTGAGGGCAACCCATCATATTTTTATTAGTTTCCTTAGTTTGCTGTGCATGTGTCGTTGACTCAGAGCTTATCTCCCATTCCTTATCAGAAGATATGTCTGTAGCAATGTTTCCGTTCTTGGAAACTGATCGCTTTGTATTCAGCGACGGAGCAATGGCCCATAATACCATGATGGAAGAGATTACGACATCCATTGTGTTTCATACATTTTCGCTGTCTAAGGCTGATGTTATAGATAACTCGAATATAGTAATTTGAGTTTATGACATAACAATTTGCGGAGGGGGGCTTGGCACCTCGGCCGAATGGCGATCTTTTGTGCCTGTGCCCCTCATGGAGCACCCCCGGGAGGATGGATAAGGCGAATGGGTCCTAAGGAACGTTGCCAGACAGAGCAGAGGGCAGGGTTCCTGCATTTTTTCAGTTAGAAGCACCCCGGCAGAGGCTGGCTCAGCCTGGTTCCTCTCCCACCCCCTGACTTCGTACTCCCTAGGGGTTGAGGCGCGGGACTCGGAAACCGGCTCCCCTTCCCTCGAGCTTGTACCATCCCATGGGGTACCGGGGGCCCCGAAACCAGTAGGCTCGCCTTCCAATGCAGGAGACGAGATTTTCAGAGTACATTTGTTCCCCCTGCCGTGCTGCTGCCACGACGCTCGCTGACGCTTCCCACCCTGAAAGAAACCTAACGGGATGAAGGGTGAAGTGAAATGACTAGTGTAAGGAAATAGCCAGGACACTCAGAGGATATGGAACTCCTTTACAGCATTCGCCTGGTGACCCGGGAAACCTGCGAAAAAAGAAACTGTTGGGTCAGTAATGTTGGTCAAGAGGATCGAACTCGTAACCTCCCGAATGTGGGCCACAGACGTTACCGCCAGTCATCCCGCTCGGTTAACCCCGCTCTAACAGACGTTAATAAAGGCTTTCCAACACTAATTATTATTTTCCTCACTACGCTAGTGAGGAAAGTATTATATTCTTCCCAAAATTCGTTGTTATTTCACCAGAAATAACACTCACAGTCTGTGTGAGTGAGAGAGAAGGGGGGGGGGGGCGAGTGACCTTACGCGCGTTCGATTCTGTCCCTCAGCATAACGAGTGGGTTAAATACCAAAGTTGTTACATAAGTTCTGCATCCATCTTCCAAAAATGCGAAAGATCTTGAAGAAAATCCTTACCTCAAATTATTCTTACACGGAACACTTGTTTAAAAAAGAATTCTCAAAAATGGCTCTAATTATTTCGATTAAAATACCATATGTTACACATATTTTCATGGCAGATGAAATGCATATCTTGAATTTTCTTGGAATAGACTCTGAAGTCCTTTTCATTCTGGGTGACTTTTGCATAAGTGGTAAAGCGTAAGAAATAAGCAAAATCTTACTACACAAAACATTTAGATCTCGTTAAAGCATACAATTTATGTCAAATAATGTTTTTGTGGAGCAAACAATCCTGAGATGTTCTTTGTTAGTTAAATCTCTATGCTTTTCTCAAATAGGAATACATTATTCTTTTTTCTCTTCTTTTTATCTCTTGGCCATGTAAAGAGAACGGAATTTCAAAGCCATCACATAGCGATCAGCTCCTAAAAGATCTGACTATCGCTTAAAGCCTGCTGTAGTCTCTTATTGTCCTTGTACCTGCAAGAAAATAAGCAAAGATATTTTTTTGCAAATGTTTATCATGTGAGTGCAACACATCAGATTTGTTATATGGAATCAGATTTATGGCTCAATAGCTATAGTGATTGTGTTGTATGGTAAAATTAATAGTTTGGAAGAAGGAATTTTCCCGCAAGTAATTGAAAAACTGTGGGAACTGATAGCTTTTGAATGCGGAATACAAACAACTCTCAATGCGCCAATTTGCATTAAATCATTTAGGCATTAGTGGCATTTACTGAACGAATAGGCTATAGCGCACTGTACTGACATTAGTAAATTGACTTTTCTGACCCTGAAGTGACCCGAACCTTGGCCTCTCTGGCTGTTCGCCAGCTGGACAGTGCTGAATAAACATGCTCTGTAACATTGATGCGGTTATTTTTCTCAAATTGTTTCTGTGGTCATGCATTCGCCTCATTTTGTTTTCGTTAAGTACCCACTTCCATCTGACTTCCCAGAACTTCGCACTTTCTGGCGTATGACATTAATACAGGAAGCTACCACGCAGGAAGATGAGGTAAAACGTGCCATTTGAGGACAGTGGTGTGTAACAAACCCACGTCTGTAACTGTGTTTTATTATTCATTAGCCAACTACCCAACGTTACCCGTGGTTTGACGATTTTATCCCTGTAACTGTTAGACTGACATTGGATACTATAAAGAACCCTAAATAGACAAAATAAATAAATTCAAACACGGCGAAAACACTATGCAAAAGCACTGTTGAACAACCCCAAATGTCACAGGAAGAAAAGCCAAGTAGCGAAAGATGTGTGAATGTAAGACGTTGCATTTCTATGCCAATCACATGGAAAATTGTGTGAAGCGTTTGCAGAAGAAGGAGTAGAGAAAGAAGTGTGATTGTGTTTCGCAAAAGAAAAGTATATAGAGAAAATCGTGTGAATGAGATGTGTTACATTTCTATTTCAATCAAAGAAAATTGTATGACTTGTATGTTGAAGCGGAATAGAGAGAGAAATGTGATCGTTTTACGTAAAAGAAAAGTGAGCAGAGAAAGCCGTGTTAATGTAATATACAGGGTGGAAGTTAAATCATCCGCCAGACTTTAACAGCGAATTTCTCATGTTGTGAATAACAAGGAAGTATAATACTAAAATTTTGAAAAGTTTATAGTTTTTTTAGAAAAAAATATTTTTATCAAAAACATTTATCATCACCTGGCTGAAAAAGTATTAATTGAAGGTTCTTGATTTATGGCTGTATTCAGAGAAAATTGAATAAACAGCAAATTAAAGATTAAATTAAAAAAAAACCACAATTTATTGCAACAAAAAGGCAACAAATTGTGGGTTCTTTTAAATTTAATTTACACAAAATTTTTTGAATCTATTGAAATACGCAACCCATCCGCCGAGAACAGCATTTACAGTACGCAGCGTCCCCACTCAGCAGCGCCAAACTCGCCCATTGCCAACATTTCCCGAAAGGCCCGATTGAAATGAAGGTGAAATGAAATGGAGGGACGGGAAGTTCGAGGAATGTAATCAACCTTCCCAGCATTCGCTTGGTGACCCGGGAGAACCCTTGAAAACCCCCATGGGTCAGGAACGTCGACCGCGGGAATCGAACCAACGACTTCCCGAATTCGGGCCTCACACGCTACCGCGGAGCCATGCTTACATCTCGAGAAGCAAAACTATTGTAACTTAGCACTTTAAAAGCTATTGGTTCATTCCAAACTATAATGAGTATTTAAAATGGTTAACAACATTAAAAAAACTACAATATTTTGACTAATTGTGTCTTTTAATGAGATCTACACTTTTTGGATGTTATTTTATCTCTTATGGTTAACATATTATTTTAAATTAATTCTGAATGAAAAGGATAGTCGCAGAGAATTCAAGATATACAAGTTATTTATTGTCAACGGATGTATCTTAAATATATAGTATTTAATCAAAATCGTTAGATTTAAGAAAATTACTCCATTACTCTTTTTCGATTAACTTCTTGTCGCATCAGATATTGAATTTAAATACTAAGTATTTATCCTTTCCGTTGTTTAGTTATGCTCTTAACACACGTACGAGCAGAAATATTTTTATAAAAATCCTCATGGGGGGGGGGGGGGCAGGATGTTTGAGGCATATCAAAACATGTATATCTAGTGAAATGTCGATATCCAATTTCGGGGTGCAAAACAATATTTTCTCTGTGAAAGGACGGAGAAAGCATTATTTATTTATTTATTTATTTATTTATTTATTTATTTATTTATTTATTTATTTATTTATTTATTTATTTATTTATTTATTTATTTATTTATTTATTTATTTATTTATTTATTTATTTATTTATTTATTTATTTATTTATTTATTTATTTATTTATTTATTTATTTATTTATTTATTTATTTATTTATTTATTTATTTATTTATTTATTTATTTATTTATTTATTTATTTATTTATTTATTTATTTATTTATTTATTTATTTATTTATTTATTTATTTATTTATTTATTTATTTATTTATTTATTTATTTATTTATTTATTTATTTATTTATTTATTTATTTATTTATTTATTTATTTATTTATTTATTTATTTATTTATTTATTTATTTATTTATTTATTTATTTATTTATTTATTTATTTATTTATTTATTTATTTATTTATTTATTTATTTATTTATTTATTTATTTATTTATTTATTTATTTATTTATTTATTTATTTATTTATTTATTTATTTATTTATTTATTTATTTATTTATTTATTTATTTATTTATTTATTTATTTATTTATTTATTTATTTATTTATTTATTTATTTATTTATTTATTTATTTATTTATTTATTTATTTATTTATTTATTTATTTATTTATTTATTTATTTATTTATTTATTTATTTATTTATTTATTTATTTATTTATTTATTTATTTATTTATTTATTTATTTATTTATTTATTTATTTATTTATTTATTTATTTATTTATTTATTTATTTATTTATTTATTTATTTATTTATTTATTTATTTATTTATTTATTTATTTATTTATTTATTTATTTATTTATTTATTTATTTATTTATTTATTTATTTATTTATTTATTTATTTATTTATTTATTTATTTATTTATTTATTTATTTATTTATTTATTTATTTATTTATTTATTTATTTATTTATTTATTTATTTATTTATTTATTTATTTATTTATTTATTTATTTATTTATTTATTTATTTATTTATTTATTTATTTATTTATTTATTTATTTATTTATTTATTTATTTATTTATTTATTTATTTATTTATTTATTTATTTATTTATTTATTTATTTATTTATTTATTTATTTATTTATTTATTTATTTATTTATTTATTTATTTATTTATTTATTTATTTATTTATTTATTTATTTATTTATTTATTTATTTATTTATTTATTTATTTTAAGAAAGCGAAGGCAATAAATGCGATATGCTCTGGGAGCCAGTTATTGTGTTCTGTAATTTAACCTTTTGTGGTAAAATATAGCTTTAACTAGGTTATATTGTACACTTGCTGTAATATCCCTTGCTGATTGCACACAGTAGGACCTAATTATTAGATTCATCAGGCATAAGAACTCATTTTGACATTTCATTCTTTATTAGTAAGTTTCCATGTGGCTTTGTTCTTATCAGATGGGTTAATAAAATCACAATAAGTTTTTACCTTTGCCAACCTTAATTTAGTTTTATATTTTTTATTCAATTTCACACAATTATCTTTGAAAATATTTAATGTTGTCTTTATATAGGCCATAATAAAACAAAATCTAATTTTTAAAGACCTTAAGCTCCTCAGTGTACCACTTTATTTTGACCTGTTTCAGTTATTAAAACATTCATTTCATATGTTCATAAAATATGTAAAAACTGTATTAATGTCACTGAATATTGTTACACGAAGTTCCAATTATTGATTACTACAGTAAAGTAAAACAAAGATGGGTAATTGCAATCACTGTAATGCCTAATTACGTTTTTTTTTTTTTTTTTTTTTTTTTTTTCTTAAAACCAGTGTTACTTTTTTAAAACTATTAAATGTTTCCCTTGATTTAATCTCCTAAGATATCTGCCCTTTCACAGAGTCTGCCAGTAGATATAGGCACTTCTTAGGTATTTATTAAAATCCTTGGAATTGTATGATTCCGTGATTAAAGTATTTAACGCTAAGAACTGTGAGTGCTTCGCAGTCAGATGGCAAATGAGGCAATGTTCATTCGCTGTCCTGCATCTTCTACATATTTGATCGACTGCCACTGAAATGTTAATGTTCATGCTGATTTTATTTTGAAACCGTAATTTTCGACGTAATGTCGAACAAAATACGATGAAAGAAAGAGGTCACGAAAGAGCAATTACCCATGCAGGGTTGCCAGTCTACTGATTTAATACATCTGCTTTTTTGCAAATCTACTGCTAAAAACTGAACGTACTTAAAAATGTCCTGCTGTTTATGTATTTTCCATTTAAAAAAACTATTTTCCTTAACATATAATTCGTTCTTCCGAAAAAGATTTTCAGGCAAGGCATTTCCCTCGTGTATAAAAACAAAATATTCATATAATCGTATACCTCTATACATAAAGAGTATACCAAATCTGTTGTTTCTGCATTGCGAACTATCCTAGCCGGTCGCCGGTGTGCCGGAATTTTGTTCCGCAGGAGTTCTTTTACATGCCAGTAAATCTACTGACATGGCGCTGTCGTTTTTAAGCACACTTAAAAACCATCGGCCTGGGCCGGATTTGAATCCGCGACCTTGGGATCAGTAGGCCAGCGTTTAACCATCTGAGCCACCCAGACCGACATTATTTAAATTCCAGTGAAATAGACCAAGTTGAATATAGGGATCCAAAAGTATTTCTTCCTGTGGAAAACATGTATTTTGGTGCCAAAGGTCAAATATTGCTGACAAAATCATCTCTGCCCGACAAATATGCACAAGTTTTCAAATTGCGCTGTGTTGGTTTTTACGTTGAGTCAGTTGGTGACATACTAAGTCGTTTTTCATTGAGTGATCCTCTTCTTACAATGTTTGAAATATTAGATCCAGCTCAAATCCAAACAGTTCAGCCAATTGCACCACTTACTTGTCGGTTTCCTAATTTGGTGAAAGCAGAAGAAATCCAACAAATAGACACAGAATGGAGGCTATTGCGCAATACTGGCATTGTATGTGGCAGTAACTCTACAGCGCAAGAATTTTGGAGCGATTATTATTATTATTATTATTATTATTATTATTATTATTATTATTATTATTATTATTATTATTATTATTATTATTATTATTATTATTATTATTATTATTATTATTATTATTATTTATTATTGTTGTTATTATTTATTATTGTTGTTGTTATTAGTATTAAATCATAAACATGTATACGCAAAGCAAAATTGCCAGTTAAAAATATTACTGTTTCTCCTCGTTTTTTCAAATCAAATCTTCTGTTTTTACTTCGGCAGACATGGCAACACTGTACTCAAGTTTGGGTGAACACATAATGTTGATACAGACACACACTTAAGAACATTACTGGAGCAATTTACGTAGGGACTGTCAAGAAATTTCATACATAAAAGTTTATACCTAGTGTTAGCGATGTAAATGAAGCAAGCGTCGTCGTTAAATAGAGTAACTCTTAAAGCACAAATTGATTTTAATAGGTTGCCTATAAACTTTACGGTGTGTGTGAAGGAATATAAACAATCTCTCTTAATGGTTAGAGCTGCAAAGCATGTAACAGAATACAGAAGAAAATCCAGCTTTAGCAACCACAAGGAAGGGCAAACAAAAAATGGATAGATTAATTTTCATAGTTCCCACAGAGTTCATAGCAGTTCCTTCGTTAACACAAACTTGTAGCGAATGCCCCATAGTTTAGAGCCTTAAATCTGCTCAACAAAGGCCCCTGTAATATCTAATGATTTTAAGATCTGCCGTAGTTTGGAGCGTGTACGTGCCTGAAGTCCCGACACCTAAGCCTGATAGCAAGACTTATCTGAAGGTTTAGTTTGTACAAATTATTATTGAGAGTAACTACGTGCCCAATAGCTGTAGTTAGGTATCTAATCATTTGGTGCGCTGAGGGGGGAATGAGAATGCTTAAAGAGTATCGCAGTTGATGGCATACTTTGTTGTATTGTTAGTTTTATGATACCACTGGCATTGAATTGACTGTGTTGTTTCTTTTTCTAGCTTATCTCAATGATTTTCTCCATGTGTTTGTATTTCCTTTGTCTGTTTTCGCCGTCTGAGATGTTCTTATTTCCCTCTCTCGACCTCTCTTTTTTCCTCGATCTGTTTCAATTTCTCCCCAATTTACTTTCTGTCTCCACCCGTCTCGCTGTATCTCAATTTCTGTGTCCTATCACCCTTTCGTCTTTAGACTTTCCTCAATGTATCACTTTCTCTGGAATGGATATGTTCAATTGATGTTTTCAAAACCGATAACGCTGAGTTTTCTATAATGTTAATGAAAAAAAAAAAAAAAAAGTTTTGTAACCTAGCGGGACGGCTCAAGCATTAATGTCTCTGACCCGCATTCCGTTGGTCCCGCGTTCAAATCCCATTTGCCGACCAACCTGACTAGGGCTTTTTCGTGATTTCCCCCAGTCGCCGAGTAAGAAGGTTGAAGGCTAACTGTCCGTCATATACCGATCTACGAGGTATATAACAAACTTGTTGGGTATACATCTGCTGTTTCTCATATTAATCAGAAAATACGCTTTGTAAGAATATTTAGAACAAGAAGGGGTGGGAAAAAATCATTTAAAGGTAGCATATCAGATAATTTTTTTTAAAACTCCTCTCATCTTTAGGAAAATAAGTGGTCCATGTGAATGACTGAAGGAGAGAGAGAGAGAGAGAGAGAGAGAGAGAGAGAGAGAGAGAGAGAGAGAGAGAGAGAGAGAGAAACATTCTTATGAACAAATAACCAGATAAATACAAAACTTGACATTTAAGATCATCTTCCAAATTTCAAAGAAATTCTCCCAACGTCCAACTACCCTTTTGCATGGATCTATTTGTATTAAACACCCCTTGTTTAATATATTTATGCTGGGCCATGCTATAATGCAGTGTTTATACGCCACTGTAATGTGCCTCATTATATCCACCTCTTCATAACGATACTGCTATCCACCAATCAGAGGTATACCTATTCACGACACTGCTAACCACCAATCAAAGGATCCACATGTAGCAATCAACACTTTGTCGTCTATGCATATTCCCACGCAACTGAAAGCGAATCAATTGATTCTTGTATATAAAATAAAGCTACTCTATTTAATAATTTAGTGTTAATATAGTAAGTAACGTTCTTATAAATTCAGTTTATCTTGTTTTTGAAAGTCTACTTTTTTAAAGGTGGTAGCATATATTATACTGCCTCTATCATTATGTCAGGGCCAATATAACTATAAAATTGATAATTTCGCAGTTGAAGGTGCAACTCTTATGTATAATCGTATAACAAATACATTATTAAAATGTCGGACACCATTGACAAATAACACGCGGTGTAAAAAATTAAAAACGTGTTATAAATGTTATATACTTAGACACATGGTTGAGCACAAATAGCGTGTGAAATTTGAGTATAATGGCCATTACAATACTCATATGAATATTATGGAACTCACGCTTTAATTGCTGCACTTAGTCTCGTCGCATAATATACTATTATA
The DNA here is from genome assembly GCA_030765045.1 of Tenodera sinensis. Classification (NCBI taxonomy): domain Eukaryota; kingdom Metazoa; phylum Arthropoda; class Insecta; order Mantodea; family Mantidae; genus Tenodera; species Tenodera sinensis. The sequence continues at coordinate 175,561,740 of CM060963.1, read as the reverse complement.
TGATTCATAAAATTTATAGGTGCTGGCTGAACCTTCTATAACAAGAAACATTTAAGTGACAGAGAACATTTATAAAGGGATATTGTAAGACTCACTGACACTGTATCACTACTTTTCATAGCTTTAGCCTTTTTCGAAATATTCCTTGCGTCATTTGAAGGACATGCTGCAAAGTTTACGGTTCTTTGTTTTCCTTCCGGCAAGAGCTCCTAGCTCTTAATGAGGCTAAACATTTTAATGCTGTTTCTGCATGTTTTATATAACTAAGCACAATTGCTTAATTTAAAATTTTTCTCTAGCAAACGTGCATAGGGAATGACGTAACGTGGATACAGGAATAAGTGGCTATATGAATATATAAGGGATACTAGTTGAAATACCCGGCACTGCCCGTGGTTTGACGATTTGTCTCGAAAACTTTCGGACTTTGGTTGTACTTGCCTAACAGTCTTGTGTTTCTTTGGTGATATGACTTAAACAAATATTTGATTAAAATCTTAGGATCCATAAGGAATAAAAAATGAACTACATGAATAAATAAAAACACTGGGAAGACAGTTTGTAAAGGTACTATTGAACAACCACAAATACCACAGCAAGAAAAGCGAGTAGAAAAAACCGTGTGAATGTAATACGTTGCATTTCTATTTCGATAATATAGAAACGTGTATAAATTGTTTGTAGAATAATGAGAAGAGAAACCAATACTTGTGAATGTCTTACGTAAAAGAAAAGTGAGTAGAGTAAACCGTGTGAATGTAATAGCTTGCATTTCTATTTGAAACATGTAGAAAATTATATGAATTGTATGTGGAAGTGGAAGTAGAGAAGGAAATGTGTTTCGTAAAAGAAAATTGGGCAGAGAAAACCTGTGAATGTAATACGTTCTATTTCAGTCATAGAAAATTGTATGAATTGGTTTTAAAGCGTAAGTAGAGAAGGATATGCGAATGTGATGCATAAAAGAAAAGCCAGTAGAGAAAATAATGTGAATGTAATAAGTTGCATTTCTATTTCCAAACGAGTGAGTAGGATTTAAGGGCCCTTCGACAGCTAGGTCATGGAGTGTTGGCACTACGTATTTTGTTTTCCTATTTGTACTTTCTCTACTGCTTATCTAACAGAAGTGTTGCATTCCACTAGAAAATTCGATGTCGAGATTTCGCCAGAAATACATGTTATGAGACCCCCCAATTAAAGAAAGGATTGTTAGAAGGAGGTCAGCACGTGCATGGATAGCAGAACTTAAAAACGAAAGTCTGATAAATAATAAAATTACTTCAGTATCCTAAAAAGAAGATGCTATCACACGCTGGGCAGGGGCGGCACAGTCGCATCGCCTTATAAGCAGGTGACTGTAGCGGTATATCAGCCTCCCTTTCCGTACCTCTCCTGTAAACAAACAAAAGTGGAAATTAATCAGTGAAGTAGCTCTCAACATAACATCGTTTGCAACCCGGACCGAAGCCTATTTATTAGTCTCTTGAACCGGAAACTCCTGTTGAACGCTTTGGAACCTCTTTCACAATGAAAATTAAGCGGAAACATAATGTAAACTTAAAATCTAGATGATATGTATTGTAATAGAACGCTTCACAATGAATCATATAAGCGTAAAAATGAACACAGAATTAAACGTAAACTTAGTTTTTTGTTTTCTTTTCTCTCTTTCTTCTTTCTTTCAAATTCAGTTATAAGGTCAGTTTAATGTCCTTTAACTGGGTAGTTAACTCTTTATTCATTTCCATACATGTACAAAGAGCGCCATAGAAAATCTCACTGCACCTCGCGTTTACCTCACTTTATTTATCGTTGTACGAAGCCATGGTCATTTTTTAGATTGCTTTAGGCCACAATGCAAAGGTGCGCCACTCCACAATTGGCTAAAAGAGAAAGAGGTAAAGTGAGTGCATTCAGTTTGTCATACAGACCTCTTATGGTGATTGGTAGCCATACTTATCGGTTAGTGCAGGTCACGCCTTTGAAGGGGTTAAAATCTAAGGGGAAAAGTTGTGAGCGCCAAAATTAGCGAGATTTATAATGGAGAGAAAGAGAGTGAGAGAGGAAGATTTTCAGTTTAGACAGATTAGCGAGATTTATGTGTAATCTGTGTGTGAGAGCGAGAGAGAGGAGAGAGAGAGAGAGAGAGAGAGAGAGAGAGAGAGAGAGAGAGAGAGAGAGAGAGAGAGAGAGAGAGAGAGAAATAGAGAGGATTTTCAGTTTAGACAATGGCTTAATCCAACTCGTTCAACTCCTTAAATAGTGTATAGTAGTGTTTACTTACAGGACGCATTGCGTTCTTTCAAATCTCAATACCTTGCAGCCGGCTCCCTTCTTTTATTTAGTTCAGTTCTCCGTGAAGCTTCAGTCCACGAATGAAAATAATAGAATAAAAAAGAAAACTTTCATCGGTTGCGGAAAGTTTTTTCTTGTTGTGGATATAAAAACGTCAGGCAACGTTAGTTACGAGCGTTGCTGTTAATTTATTATAAAACTCGTGTATTTGAAACCGTCTGAGATAGTTTACTACTAGCATTAGACTGGGCGTGTCCCTGCTTCATAAAAAGTGTGCTGAAACACAATGTTAGCGTTACTCCAGAAAGCAAATATTTACATAAGCCTCGGCTCATCCTGCAACAGAAGCACACGCCGCAGTGGCTAGCTTAAATCAAGTTAACATATTCGCTGATTTACATACACCTGACTTCGCAGAATTCACCAAAAATCGTTTCAACGCAATGGCGTATGCAGCATTTATTTGCAAATAAGTGTCGTATGCATGCATGTATGAGCTTTTCTGCTTTTTTTCTGAAGAGACGCTGCTCTGGAACCTGAAAAACACATATTGCACATGAAATCTATATATTTAAATGAACGATTCTTGTATATAAATATATTCCGCGCAACTTGGAAACGGCTCTAACGATTTCGATCAAATTTTGTATTCAGACAGGGGTTTGCTTACTAACTTTATCTATATAGGTGTCGTTCCTGAAAAAAAGGGCGATTTTACGCGTAACAATCACAGTTACTCCAAACCTTATTTTGACCATAATTTCTCTGTTAATGGGCCAATTTCAACAAACTAGCCAGGATATTAAAGGTATCGTGAAGAGCTTTCAGAAAACCTGAAGAAAGTTGACTTAGCTATATTAGTATACGTGTAACAGTCACAATTAGTCTAAACTTTATTTTGGCCATAATTTCTCTGTTAATGGGCCAATTTCAAAAAACTAGCCAGGATATAAAAGGTCTCATCACTGAAACGGCTGCAACAATTAGGATGAAAATTTATATTTAGTTAACATTTTGCTTTTCAAGTTTATCTAAATAAGTTTATCTTCTCCCCCAAAAAAACACGATTAAAAAAAGAAAAGAAAAGCCGAGCGAAGCTCGGTCGCCCAGGTACTGAAAAGAAAACACACAGCAAGTACTTCATATTTTTGTGAACTACAGATGTTAAACATCACACTTAATTTGTTCATGTAATTTGCTGTTGTTTTCTTTGAGCCATCCGTACTTGTGATAGCAATAATTTATAATAATAATAATAATAATAATAATAATAATAATAATAATAATAATAATAATAATAATAATAATAATAATAATAATAATAATAATAATGATAATAATGACAATAATAATAGTAATAGTAGTAATAGTAATAATAATAGTAATAATAATAATAAACAACAATCATGCTGTAGTTCAAGCATAATAATGTCTTATTTCAAAGCGAAGGGAGGAAGAGAATGTGCAGAGGTGTCCAATTTGGAGGAAACCTATTTTTGCTTTCTCTACTACATGCATATAGTAAGTAGGGGAAATATTGTATTCGGCCAAAAATTTCAATGTCGAGATTTCACTGAAATACGTCTTGAGATCTCTTGAATTAAAAAAAAAAAAAAAAAAAAAAAAAAAAACGCTTAAGAAAGAGGTCTCTCTCTCTCTCTCTCTCTCTCTCTCTCTCTCTCTCTCTCTGTGTGTGTGTGTGTGTGTGTGTGTGTGTGTGTGTGTGTCTTTCTGTGAACATTACTCAAAAACGAAAAGTCGGTTGAAAACCAAAGTTGGTATTTAAGTTTAATATCTTTCAAGAACGCCACAAGAAGATTTTAAAGAAAATTCCTCAACCCTAAACTACCCTCTATTATTCGAAAATTTTGATTTTCTAAAAAATTGCTCTATTTTGATTAAAGTGCCACTTGTTTAATATATCTTTTGGCAAATGAAATATATATTTTGAATTTTCTGACTCTAACCTATGAGGTTCTGTTTACTCTTAATGACTTTTGCATAACTAGTAAACCGTAAGACATAGACCAAATCTTAGTATACAAAAAATGCAGATCTCGTTAAAACACATAATTTATCTCCGAATGCATTTTTTGTGGAGTGAATCGTTTCGGAGATTTTCCGTGTTGCTTGTGTGAGTACTGCAATACTTGTCTCAAATGGAAGGTCGTTACTCAGCCTTTTACCTATCTGGCTGGCGTGCAAAGAGAACGGAATTTGAAAACTTTAAAATATTTGACTATCGCTCAAAGCCTACTGTATTCCCATATTCCCCTTGCACCGACAAGAAAATATGTAATAAGATAATTTCTGCAAATGTTTATTTCGACTAACATGAAGATAAAGAAATCAGAGTTTGTAAGAATAGTTAGTACAAGAGTAGAGTGCAACACTCAGATTTTTTATGGACGCTTTATAACTACTGTGGTTCTGAATGTCCCATTGTATATTGAAAGCTCGCTTAATATTATTCAGAGGCCCTTTTAACATGCTTGAGGTCCTTTTGCGCGCCATAAACCTACCACACAGGACCACCGATTTTATTTGCTATCCAAAGGAAGACATGCTAAGGATTTTTACAGGCCCACGCACACGCACACACACCACACCACACACACACGCACAAATAAATTCATGGCCCTCCGCGGGTTTGAACCCGCGACCTCAGAAACCAGAGGCTAGCATGTTACCCCTAGACCACTAAAGACGACATTAAGAACTAGTCCAATGACAATGTTTAATAATGTAAATTTAAATAAGAAATCATCATTAATTACAAATAGTTTCCAGTACGTTTTAATGCCTTTTCTGCTTTGTTGTGGTAGCAAAACTAAACAGTAGTGCGATCATGTGGCAATATCAAGACAAATCCATTAACGTATAAAGCAAAATGATTGCTGGGTAAAAAGATACCGGATTCGTGCAAGTGCAAAAACAGACTGCTGATATTTTGAAATATAAGCCACGCCCTTCTTTTTCTCTTGTGTACTCTTAGAGCAACTCCCCTTGTTGATAAAACACCTTAACTGGCTGTTCGTTTATCATTAAATTATAAACTGAGAAAAGAAACCGTAGGATTCCATCGGATTCTCTCCAGTATTTTCATTTGCACATCACTGCACATCAGAAATTTAGACATATCTCTCGTAGTTCTACGGATGTCCCATTTCTAATACTCTACTCCCTGAGGAGTATTTGTCTCTCTCAGAGGTTATGCCCTGACTTGCCACTACCGTCTGGGGGAACAAAAGCATAATTTTGTCAGCGCCTTCTCAGTTTGGAAAAGTTCAGACGTTGACATAAACCTTGAAAAACGTCTACCTAGCGACTTAAAAGTCTCTCTTAACACCGGATGTGATGCCTTCCAACAGCTGAGATGGAGGATGGTGATGGATTAGGATGCAGCTGTTGTCTCGCACAAAATATCTGCACTGCAGTAGTGTCCAGATTATATCCTGCAACAAATCGTTGCGGCGTTGTCAGGTTGAAACTTCCTTGAAATACAGCTTTCCTGGGAGTGTTCAGTAAATACGCTCAAAAGCTTAAGGTGTTAGGTGATAGTTAGCTCTTATTTAAAGTCCTGCATGCAGTGCCTCTGCCTCAGCTTGGTGTTGCAAACATACCTACTTGTTTTTATGAATATAAAAATCATAAATTCATAAACAATCGCTCTAATTAAAAAACAAACCAATATATATATATATATATATATATATATATATATATATATATATATACACATACGAGGTGCATTTTTGTTGTGACTGTATGATCGTCATACAGCATTGTCATGCAGCAGAAACGATGGTGGGGGAAGCAGGAGACGACCTTGGGCAACGAGCAAACCATCAGTTCGACTCCGTGAGTGAGTGAGTGAGTGAGTGAGTGAGTGAGTGAAAGAGAGATGTAGGTTTAAGGGCGCTTAACTACATGATCAGCGCCCTTAAAAACAATTCATGTCAAAATCCAGATATAAACTTTAATATAAAATAAAATTACTATTAAAAAGGAAAATACATATAGATACACATATAAAACAGACAGGCGAAGCCAGAACTAAAACACAGTGATAAATATATCAACGAAACATAAAAATGAGGTATCTAAAGTTTCAAATTCTCAAGCTAATGTTAAGCTCCGCTAAAAATTTAAAAAACCTTGCTTATCGTCCGCTTGGACCTCTGCAAGTCTGACGGGCAGTTACAGAGAGTCTCGAAGGTGCGCTAGGGAAAAGCAATCTAGCAGAACGTGGTGGACTGACAAAGGCCTGTCGCAAAGTGGACAAAGAGGAGCAGGATCCCCCTTAAAAGGGTAACCGTGCGAAAATTTACAGTGGGCAATGCGCAAACGAGCCAAGTGTACCTCCTCGCGACGAGATATGCGAGAGGAAGTTACCCAGTTTATCGGAAGTTCTTTTACGTCTGTAAGCTTATTACCGCGGAGAGCTGACCATTCTTGGTGTCGGAACGACAGCACCGCTCTCCACACTTCAAGCCTAAAGTCTTCCGATGTAATTCGAGAGATGGTAATGCTGGGTTCTATAGCTGCCGCCTTTGGTGCGAAATCTGCCATTTCATTCCCCCGAAAACCTTCGTGACCAGGAATCCATGCACAAACCATGTTAACTCCAGAAGCGCGTAAGAACATGGAGGGCATCCAGGGTACGTTATACAATAGGATGGGAGGTGTACAAGGCTCTAAAGTGCACTAAGAGAATCGCTCACAATCAGGCAGTCACCTAATTTACGTCTCGGTGTATTGCATACAACTCTGCAGTATAAATAGAACTGCTATTATGAAAACCGAAGGTGTAGGCTTCAGTTCCGTAAACATAAGCACATACAACACCGCTGATGTTCTTTGGTCTATCGGTATAAATCAGACGTCGGTCAGTGTAGCATGACAAAAATTCTAAAACACAAGTGCGGATACTAGAGATAGGCATCGTGGACTTCCGGTGCACTGTCATCCCAAGATCTCCATGGGGCGTGCTAGGTAACCAAGAGGGTAGAGCTTCTCGCCCTTGGGAAACATGTTAGGTATTTCAATTGCACGCTTCCTTAGAAGCTCTTGGAAACGAAAACCCGCTGGCTTAGAATATACACATATATAGGATATTGTATACACAAAGTACACAAAAACTTAGATGACGTGTTGAACTCTGAATTCGTCCCTAAAGTCCATGTGTTGCACATTCGATACATAAAGTTATTTGAGCTTGTATTTATGCTCTGCATCAAACTCAGTAAAATTAGGTCAACAGTTGTCGGGTTCGATTCCCGGCTGGAGGACCAGAACTTTTATTTAACCAGGATTATTCCCCATCCTCCCTAAACTCTAGAGGTGTGAATTAGTATACCAAAAGTAAATGTGTATGCCTGTGCGTGTGTGTGAATTTATTGTTTAGAAAGAAAATCCAACGTAAACAAACCAAAGGATACATAATATTGAACGAGTGAACATCATTGCCACTAGCAATTGTTCCAAAGGCAGAGCCACCGATATGACCTTAAACTTAAAGGCGGTATTTGAATGAAATTTAAAGAACCCTTTTTCTCAATTAAATCATTTTACCTCTCCATTTTTTGTTCATATAATACTCGTAAATGTACTGCATTGTATTCTCTACTGTGAATAGTAGAGAACTGTATTCCTCCGAAAAATTCAATATCGAGATTTCACCGGATAAGGTTTGTGTGCGTGTGAACAACATAACTCAAAAATACGAAAAGTTTGTTAGATACCAAACTTGGCATTTAAGTTCAACATCTCCAAAGATGCGACACCAAGATTATCAAGAAATCCCCGCACCCCAGACTACCTTTTACATATAACATTTTTCGAAAAGTTTTACATTCTCAAAAATAGTTCTAACGGTTTTGGTTAAAGTACCATATATTGAACATATTTTCATAGTAAATGAAATGTATATCTTGAAGTATCTGGAAATTTCCTGACAAGTCTTCTTCATTTTGGATGACTTTTGAATCTGGTAAACCGTAATAGACAGACAAAATCTTACTGCACAGAAAATGATCTAGTTAAAACACGTAATTTATGTCAAGAGTTTGTGACGTGAACAGTTTCCGAGGTATTCCTTGTTATTGGTTTGAATTTTCCATTTCTTATACTTTTCTTCTGGACATACAAAAAGAATGGAATGCCAAAGCCATCAGCGATCAACTGTTAAAAGATTTGACTATCGCTTAAGCTTACTCAATTCTCATCTTCTCATTGTACCTACAAGGAAGCATGTAATTGAAGCACTTCCACAAATGCCCATCTCCATTATTATTAAATGGAAGTGCTTTAAGAATAGTTTGTACAAGAGTGATTAAAGAACCATGTGAATGTACACCTCAGAAAGAAACCGTCTCCGGAAATGCACGGTCGAAGTTTGAAAATGAACGGTTGTGGCAGTTTATTACTATCCGTTTTGTTATATTAATAAGGAAGTTATGCAAACCTTTAGTTATCTGTGTACTGCGGATGAACGACCTGCTTATGTGCTACACTCCATAGAGTCCTTGGTGCGCATCCTACAGCGTTACTTGTGCGGTTTCCATTACAGTAACGTTTTAACAGCGACAAGTACAATGAAATGGCCACACTTTCATACAACGATAAATAATGTGACATAGACCGAAGGTGCAGAAAGATTTTCTTTGGCGCTGTCTGTGCCAGCGGAAATGACCGACATGAGCCTCCAGCACACTTTGGTGTAAATGTGCGGAATACGTCAATGTCACATATCCAGATGGATGGATTGGTAAAGGTGGTCCAGTTCCATGGCCAGACGGTCGCCAGATCTGACACTTTTCGACTATTTTCTGTGGAGTTGTATGAAGAGTATGGTGTATGGCATTCCTGTAACGTCAGCGGAGGACCTTGTCGCTCGAGTCCATGAATCAATTGAAAATCTTAAAAGACAGTACATATAGGATAATGTGCATGAGAATCAGCACTGCCGATATAGGCTCTGCAGTGGTGAGAAGGTAGACAGTTCGAAGCCCGTTTGCAATGTAGACAGCTCGATAGGCTACTCATATTAGTAATATAAGTGCTGAGGCTTTCACGGCCGGCGTTGTCAACTATGGTAAGTAGATTTTCCGGGCTTGTGGGCCGTGGTCGAGTTGGATTGCCTTCCTCCGACGTTTCGCTTAAAACTGCGTCCAGCATCTTCAGGGTGATCCAATTAGTGAACTCCCGAGTCCAAATATTATCTAATCCCACAAGCCCGGAAAATCTACTTAACATACTCATATTAGGTTAATTGACGAAATGTGAATATTCAATAGTTTGCAGATGTTGATTTTTAAAGAAGGAATGCATTTCAGATTGCTAATTCATGGTCGTAGTTAAGTGAAGTTTAAATACTTAATAGCTAAAGACACTGTAACAACTTATTGAAACTTTTTTCTTGCATAAGTCTGAACAGATTAAAGAGCAGTTTAAGCATATAAGCATTTTAAGGCCATACGTCATCACTGTTGCATTTATTATGCAATACTCCAAGAGTTGCTAGCTAGGACGCTGCAATTCACCCTAAGCCTCTCCTTGATCGGTGAAGCTCTTTGTAACAAAATAGCCAATGCTACCATAAAGTTAACGCCTCGACTAACCCTCTCGTTTATCTCGATTATACGTGGGAATCAGTTTAAAATGACAAACTGTCTTAATGCTTTTACATTTACTTTTATCGTACATAAGTTAGAAGGTTGAATGTGTAGTTCGACACGAAGGACGGAGGGTCGATTTGGAATGAATGAAAAGCTTAATCACGTGCCAGGAAAGGAGAGAACTAAAATCCAAGTCACTTCATCGTTCGTCTCAGCATACCGTCAGGAGCACAAAGAAGGCGGGGCGAAGGGTCGATGGTATTGGGTTCGTGTTAGAATTCAAGACTTTCCCCTCCAACTCTAGAATGCCTGGCAGGACAGGCAGTAATTTTTCCTTGCGTTTGGCATTCCAAATTATCTGTGAATTAAAGCAAAAAGAAAACAAGTAAGCGGTTGTAAGTAGTGTAAGACACTAAAGTAGCAGGCAATAAAAGTAATGTTACATTCACATGACTTTTTCTACTCTTATACAAACTATTCTTACAAAGCTTATTCCTATTTCTACTTCATGTTAATTGATATATCTGGGAATATTATCTTATTTCTAGTTTGTTTGTGGGTTTTTTTTTTTTTTTTTTTTTTTTTTTTGTTTTTTTTTTGTAGATGCAAGGGGAATATGGGAATACAGTGGGATTTAAGCGATAATAATCATATACTTTCGTCGCTGTGTGATAGTTTTGAAGCCTTTAATGGATTTGTTAGTTGATACCTAGTGGTTCGGGATGTGGTGGATAATTAACCTTCCATCAACCTAACATATCATCTTTGTTCGATAGATGTCCACAAGGATTTAGCGTTGGTTGACTGTACTGCTAACTTCCATACCTGATAAGCAGATGACTGCACAACACGTGTACAATAGGCCTTAGTACCAGGCAGCTGTGCCTGTGCTTATATACCTGACAGGTAGATGGCTGCGCGACACGTGTTCAATAGGCCTTAGTACCAGGCAGCTGTGCCTGTGCTTATATACCTGACAGGTAGATGGCTGCACGACACGTGTTCAATAGGCCTTAGTACCAGGCAGCTGTGCCTGTGCTTATATACCTGACAGGTAGATGGCTGCACGACACGTGTTCAATAGGCCTTAGTACCAGGCAGCTGTGCCTGTGCTTATATACCTGACAGGTAGATGGCTGCGCGACACGTGTTCAATAGACCTTAGTACCAGGCAGCTGTGCCTGTGCTTATATACCTGACAGGTAGATGGCTGCACGACACGTGTTCAATAGGCCTTAGTACCAGGCAGCTGTGCCTGTGCTTATATACCTGACAGGTAGATGGCTGCACGACACGTGTTCAATAGGCCTTAGTACCAGGCAGCTGTGCCTGTGCTTATATACCTGACAGGTAGATGGCTGCACGACACCTGTTCAATAGGTCTTAGTGCCAGGTAGCTGTACCTCTGTTTATATACCTAACAGGTAGATGGCTGCGCGACACGTGTTCAACAGGCCTTAGTGTCAGGCAACTGTGCCTCTGCTTATGTACCTGACAGGCAGATTTCTATCGGCTTTTATTATCTGTGCAGAGATGCCAGAGCATTTACTATTACCATCTATTTTGACTTTTTACTATTGTTTTATACCTAAGCTGGAACTTTGAGTCATGATAATAAATATTCAAACAATGACGACTTAGGAAAACAATTAAAACCGTATGATTGTGGGTCGGCCCACGGGATTGAAACCCGGGACCTCCCTTCTGCGCGCCATTGAGTCATTCCGCTCGGTAATAAAATTAGTGCTTGTTGTCCATTGCAGTGCCTTTGTTATTTATGTTGTTTAAGAACGCATTGTTCTGTAAACCCACTGTTCTGTAATGTACAGTACTGGAGAATATAGTCATAAAAAAAGAAAAACATACTTGAGGAAAATGCGAGAACAGGGAATAAAATTATGCAGAGAAAGAGGATGAAAAAGAGCTAGAATAATATGCAGCTGAAGGAAGATGATGGACCAGGCACGGTTCGCACCTGGCTATTCCGGTCTCTTGAGTCACGCAACCTTGCTCAAAATAGACGTCATCAGATCGAGAATTTCTTCCATTCCACGCGACATCTTCATCCTTTCCCCGGAGACGGGGTACGGTCTATGATCGTGCATGGAATAGAAATTCAAATCAACGCAGCTGCAGCGATTTTTGACGCGATTCACTACCTTTCCACAATATAGCAGTAGCATTGGCTGGATCATGTCCTAGGGAATCAATATGAAGGACTATTAAACATCCAGTATACGCAATTAAAATAGATCACATTACTATACAATGCATTACTTATTTATGAAAACTGTACAATTTATGGTGCAAAGACACTGAAAAATATCATTAATATGTTATGAAATTAAGTGAAAAAATAAGAGAACAAATCTGTGTTGTAGTCAGATGACTTTCTCTACTCAAAATAATAATAAAGTGAGGAATTTGGACATGGTATACACCATGCCCGGGCTGCTTAGGGTTTCCCCTCTTCAGCCTAGCTTGGTTTTTTGTCTGTCGTGTGCTTGGAGATCTTCGGCGGTGGGGCAGATTGTCATGTACGTATGATGTGCATTTGTTTTGGTTAAGTATTATGAGAAAATAAATGTTTTTTTTTTTTTTTTTTTTTTTTATAGTATGATCTAGATATGTATTTTGTTTTTTTTTTTTTTTTTCATAGTATAATATAGATATGTATATTGTTTTTTTTTAAATATTAGTGCACATCAGTGACGTTCGAAGGCGGGTTTTTTGGTGCCAGGTCCCACAACCATTTGGTGCTGACTGAGAAACTCTACTCTTGCACAGACTGTTCTTATATATCTTCCTCTTGTAATTCTAGATTATTGTACTAATTGTCTTATTGTGTATTTCCTTGTAGAATTCGATACCGAGATGTTAGTGGAAATACAGGTTTCAACGTCCCTGAATAAAAGTATTCTTAGAAAAAGGTCCTGTGTGTGTATGTGTGTGTACATGTGTGTGTGGACCACATAACTTAAAAATCTGATGCACTTACATGACTTTCTCTACTCTTGTACTAACCATTCTTACGAACTCTTACTCCTACATCTTCTTCGTGTAAGTCGAGATACACATTTGTACAAATTTTTATTGTTTATTTCCTTGTAGGTGCAAAGGAAATATTAGAATACAGTAGGCTTTGAGCGATAGTCAAATGTTTTAAAGCTTTGAAGTCACGTTCTCTTTGCACGCTTAACATAAAACAATGAACGATGTTTCATTTCACGAAAGTTAAGTTTTCCAAAGCTGACACAAATAACATGGAATATCTCCGAAATGGTTCGTTCTCTTACAAAAAAAAAAAAAAAAAAAAAAAAGCATAAATTGTGTGTTTTAGCGAGATCTACAGTTTTTGTACAGTAAGATTTTGTCTATCTCTTACGGTTTACGAGTTATTCAAAAGTCACAGGACTACATAGGCTATGGCCAGAAAATTCAAAATATGCATTTCATTTGCCATACAAATATCTTAAACATGTATAGTATTTTAATCAAAATCGTTAGAGCCATTTTCAAGGAAATCAAATTTTTGGAAACATTTTCCATGGAAAGGGTAGTTTAGGGTGGAGCTATTTTCTTCAAAATCTTCATGTCGCATACTTGAAAGACATTAAAGTTAAATAGCAACTTTGGTTTTTAACCGACTTTTCGTTTTTGAGTTATGCTGTCCACAGACTGACATACACACTGGCAGAAACACACACACACACACACACACACACACACACACACACACACACACACACACACACACACACACACACGGACCTTTTTCTAAAACTGCTTTTTTTTTTATTCATGGGGTCTCAAAACATATATTTCCGGTGAAATCTCGACATCGAATTTTTGGGTGGAATACAATACTTCCTTCTACTTACCAGTAGAGAAAGTAAAACCCGGAAGTGGGTTAGCCCTTTAATTGGCAGTGTATTTTATAACATACATAGAAATTTGTTGAGCTCCGAGATATTTTGTTGGCTATTTCTTTCTAATTTCATGTTATGCTAGCCTAAATAAATAGCTTTCAAGTATTTGCAGCCGTTTCCTGATGTAAAAATATTAAATGTTTGCAATAAAACTGAAGTGTTTTATTACATTTTTAGAGGAAAAAAGAGCAGGTCCATGCAACTGCAGTCAAATGTAATCCCGTCAGCATCCGCGCGTGCTATCACACCATGTATTTACGTGGGCCCTCCCCATCCTTTACCACAGGCACATTTGAGTGCAGTCGCCGAAACTCGGACATATGACGTTCGACTTTGAATGGATGGCCATCATGGCTGTTCAAATCACTTATACTAAGGAGTCTGTGAAAGGAATATAAAAACCAATATAGGTATTAGGGTAAGAGCGGCATGTATGCAAAATATTTGCGCATTTAAGGGTTAAATTTATCACGCCTCTGACACCATTGGCGTAAAGTGAAATGTGGTATAAGTGACTTCCTAGTGATTTCTCTCTCTCTCCCTCTCTCTTTTTGTTTAGGTTATTGCTTATGTAATGCGCACCAAACTGTTTGAATATTTTGTATGTCCTGCTATAAGATTTACTTAAAACCTGTTAGGTCTAGGAGTATTGCTATTTTCTTAGGCCCCGTAGAAAACAATATAGGCACATATAATTTGAATGTTCAATGTGCACATTCATTCAAGGAATATTTGAAGCTCACTAAGGAACATTGCTGGAATTAAATCAATGTTTTGCACGACTCCCATTCTCCTCTGTGCAGCTTTATCTATCATCACCGAGGGAGAACTATGACGCACACTGTACTTCCGTAGGAATCAACGCTCACACAGAAATACCAGATGGAACATTTGGTGGCTTTAAATCTCAATAAAACATCATTGAGCAACTTTTCTGACATTGATTTCTTTCCCAGCACATACACTGCGCATGTAGAACTGGGTATGAGCTTTATAATAAGTAAGGGTGTGGATGTTTAGCATTCTAAAATCATAAATGTGGCATTTCTATATGTGCATTTAGCATATCACGAGTTAATTTTGATTAAAAAGAAACGTTTTGAAGCAACATTAATGTGAAAATAAAATTCGTTGATGCAAATTAGTAATGAGATACAAATAAAGTAAACTGTGCATTTATTTTAAATTAATGTAGGTTAAAATAACACAAAGGAAAATGGAACAACTTGGTTATCGCATAGCTCAAAGAATAAATTTATAGTGGTTAAACGAAGGAGAATAACAGGAAAATACACGAAATTTATTTAAGTAATGCAAATTTATAAAACACTAAAGCTGTTGAATTAAATCGTAGAATATTCAACACTCGTCCTGTGATTCCGCTTGTGTCATTTATAATTAAATTATATTTTAATAATTTACTGCATGTATTTTGCCTGAAAGTCCATCAACACCTATGTTGTTGGTATGACCCCAAATACATAGAAGGACTGATAAACAAACTCTGGTTATTTAAGTATACCAGTTAATAGCATTTCCAAGCAACCTATATCTATAGGATGCGCATAAATGATTACCGTGTTAACGTAACATGCTGCAGCTCTTCAGTGAACACCTCTAATAAAACTGAAATTAAATATGGTGTATACACATTTAAAGTTTTAACCTAAATAAACAACAAATTGTTTAAACTATAAATAAACAATATAAACATGTTCTAAATTGCTGTAATCATGGTATCATTATTTCATAGACACCATGTACATATACATATATATATATATATATATATGTACATGGTGTCTATGAAATAATGATATATTTGCATAATGTGTACCATTTGGGAATGCCATTATTAAGCTCAACAAAACCGTACTAAGCCTAAAAATGCTGTTTCTTTTATTTTCTTTTAACTGTTACAAATATTTTGACAATCCTGGGCTAGAAGGATTAAAAGTTTAACCTTTTGGGAAAAAATATTTGTCGCGTTTCCTTCCACGTGAAAGCTCAACCTTTAGTTGCACTTAGGAGTACCAAAAAATAAATATTCATTTCTTAACGACGCTATAAATTGCTAGGATCATATCACTCTGCCGGAGTGTCGGAAATTCGCCCCACAGGACTTCTTTTAGATGCCGTTAAATCTGTTAGCATGAGGCTGCTTTTAAGCGCACTTAAAAGCCGTCGGTCTGGGCTGGGTTTGAACCCGCGACCTTGGATCAGTAGGCCAGCGCCTTACCATCTGAGCCTTCCAGACCAATACTTAATACCGTCCATAAAAATCTTCATATTGCTTTTTAGATTTTATTATAAAAGAGTGCCATGAATTGCAACATATATTGCGTTTAAATCGCATTTTAGCACAATTTCTGTATCTTCAGGCGATTTCGCATTTTTGTCTCTTTTTGAGAACACATTAAAATGTGGTTTGCAAGCCATGAAAAGTGAAAATACAAGAGAACAAACCTTTAGAAGCATTTCCCGCTCTATTTAATTTGCGAAAATTGCTCGAATAATAAGGAATTGGCAGTTTAATAAACCGAAACAAATAATACTTTCTGAAGAAAAATAAACTATGACAAGCATCTTCACTTTAAATTGGGTTAGGTTTTCCTGTTGTTTTTTCCTCGCTTCATTGAACTGTGAATAGCAAGACGCGTGACCAATAATCGGATTTTAAAGCCTTAGATAGTATCACATCTGACCTCCATTTAGGAGGATTTTAAAAGTGCTACTTGTTTACATCTGTTTCGAAAACTGCCAGTGTACATTTAACTCCATTTTTAAAATTGTTTTACTTGAAAAGCAGCTTGGAAAGTGAAGAAGAACACAGAAATTTCAAGTTCTAATGCCACTCTCCAGCTGTAGTAATCTATTATATTGCAATTCCTGACTTTATCTGCAGAGTGAATTGAGAAGTACTTCTTTTGTTTGAATACGAGTAAAAGAATTTAGAGGACTATGGTGAAATTCTTTACTTATTTCTGGTTCATATATAGGTATGTATTATTATGCTATTCTAATGGTTAACATGCGGCGTGTCAAAGCTTATTCTTGAACCAGTCCAAAATTTGAAGTGGCAGCTTCGAAACTCTGTTAGGTAACCATATTTTCATGTTACATCGAATATTACATCTTTTTACTTTCTCTACTGGTAAGTAGGGGAAGTATTGTATTCAATGTCGAGATTTCACCGGAAATACATGTTTTGAGGCCCCCTGAATCCAAAAAAAGCACTTTTAGAAAAAGGTCCGTGTGTGTGTCTGTGTGTGTGTGTGTGTCAATCTGTCAGTCTGTCAGTCTGTGGACAGCATAACTCAAAAACGAAAAGTCGGTTAAAAACCAAAGTTGGTATTTAAGTTTAATGTCCTTCAAGGATGCGACACGAAGATTTTGAAGAAAATAGCCCCACCCTAAACTACCCTTTACATGGAAACTTTTTCGAAAATTTTGATTTTCTTGAAAATGGCTCTAACGATTTTGATTAAAATGTCATATGTTTGAGATATTTTGATGACAAATGAAATTTATATTTTGAATTTTCTGGCTATAGTCCCTGTAGTCGTATTTACTCTGGACGACTTTTGCATAACTGGTAAACTGTTAGAGATAGACCAAATTATACTACAAAAAATGTAGATCTTGCTAAAATACATAATTTATGTCTGAATAAATTTTCTGGTAGGGTGAACAATTTCGGAGATATTCCTTGTTATGTGTGTGAGTTTCGGAAAACTTGCTTTCGTGAAATGGTACATCGTTGTTCATTTTTTTATATGTTACGTGTGCAAAGAGAACGGAATCTCAAAGCTTTAAACGATTTGATTATCGCACAAAGCCTACTATATTCTAATATTCCTCTTGCACCTACAAGGAAATAAGCAATAAGATAATTTGTACAAATGTTTATTTTAACTAACACGAGGAAGATATAGGAATAAGAGTTTGTAAGAATGATTAGTACAAGAGTAGAGAAAGTCATGTGAGTGCAACACATCAGATTTTTAAGATTAGGCAGTGCAAGAAGCACAACCGTAGATGCCCATACACTCACATTTTGGCTAGTACGTGACATACAAACAAGAGTTTCTCCTTGTTCGTTATTAGAAAACCTGTTCTAGATGTTGGATAAGGGAGCAAAGGGCAGTTATCTACCCTAAAGGCTACTTATGACTCGGGCAGTTTGAAGGTTGCTCTTGAGAATGAAACGTGCTTATTTTGTCCTCACCAATCGCCTTCGTTTAGAAACAGTTGGAACATTTACATAAATTGTTATTAATGTAAATATCAAGAGAAAAATCCTCGCTTACCTCTAAGATTATTTTCATTAACAAATTATGAAATTAGTTACATAAAGGTTGTTGATTTAACTGCATAATGTATTATCCTAATGCATGGTAAGCTCTCAAATTCTTACTGTAAATATCGGTCTTCACAACCAGATCACTTCGTACTAAGGAATCATTTTCACTAGATCTTTGCATTTAAACCAGATTTTTAAATGGATCTCCGTTGCTGAAGCATAAAGGCAGTGTTCATAAAACAATATTTAGCTTGTTTAGAAACATTCATATCTGCGACTACATCTCAACCCTATTACTTAAAATAACCCGCAAAGTATAAATAAATAAATAAATAAATAAATAAATAAATAAATAAATAAATAAATAAATAAATAAATAAATAAATAAATAAATAAATAAATAAATAAATAAATAAATAAATAAATAAATAAATAAATGTAAGTTTTATTAATTATTGCTCAGAAGTTAAAAAATATATGCTCCATAAAGATCAAGATGAAAATGCTGTTACAAATGTGGATAAGCGGACCTGCAAGTGGATCACATTAAAGTAGATGGTGCTAGCAGAAATAAATAGAGAGAATATGATTCTAACTGTAGCATGTTCGCATTTGAAGGAAGCGACAGGAAAGGATTCATAAGAAAGAGATTGTGTTCGCGCCTCATTAATTTACATTTCCGCCTTGGTGCTAATATAAAGTCTGGCAGACACCGCTTTCCTACTATATTTTTTGCATTATCTTCGGTCGTCTACGCCGAGAGAGGAACGGAAATGTTAATTTGTAGTGTCGAAGCGTCTATTGTCTTGCAGGCAAACACACGCCAGAACTATCTTCGCTTCAAATGGTACAACACAGTTCATCTACTTCAGATAGACTTGAGCGTCGTCCAAATGCGTTCTTAGAAAAATAGGTGCATAAGAAATATCAAGATTAACTCCAATTTCAGGAAGAAATGCTTACTTGAGGGATCACCCTAGCATTGTTTAGGAAATGTGTTCCGAGATACGTTGGACATCAGGAAACTACGTGAATTACGCGATTCGAAACTGAAATTCATGCTCACTTTCTTTTGAAATGTATTACACATACAAAAAAGGATAAATCGATTACACGTTCGCTTGATCATCTTAAAGCAAGTGTCCCAGCAGATGACAAAACGTCCCCGATACCCCCAGTATCTTCAACGGCATCTTGTATCTCATCATCCAACTGGCATCCCGTGATGAATTTCATTCAAACAACCGAGGACATTGTTGCCATATGACTAGAGGTCGGCCTATACAGGGCATTGTGAACTTCGCATCACAAACGCAGCAATAAATCTTGATAGACACTTAAAGCATGAAATCGAGTTTTGTCTACCTCTTACAGGTTTACCAGTTGTACAAAGTCACTTAGAATGAAGAGGAATTTTCAGAATATCCCCAGAAAATTCAATACAATACATTTCATTTGTCATGAAAATATCTTAAATGTGTATTTTAATCAAAATGGTATCAGCCATTTTTTATAATATACAAAATTTTGAAATAATGTTTCAAGAGTATTTGGGATTGGAGGGATTTTCTTGAAAAACTTCGTGTCGCTGTTTGGAAGATGGTGAACTTAAATACCAAGTTTGGTTTTTGGCCATTTTGGAGTTGTGTTGTTCACGGACACACACACGCGCGCGCGGACCTTTTCCTAAATGTTATTATTTAAGGACCTCAAAACCTGCATTTCCAGTGAACTCGCTATCGAATTTTTGGGTGGAATATAACACCGCTGACTGCCTCTTATAGCAGTGGTAGCGCGCCTGCCTCTGGTGCGGAGGACCTGGGTTCGATCCCCGCTACTGGCGTGGGGTCTGGTCCGGGGTGCACTCAGCCTTGTTAGATACCTCAGGGTCCAATTGAGGAGCTACTGGATTGTAAAGTAGCGACCCCTGGTCGAGAAGACCGTATAAACGGCCGGGAGGGACCGGGGCGTCGACCACGTCCCACTTCCAGTACTCCAGTACTGGAGGTGGGGGACGCAGCGTTCGGGCGGTAGGATTGTCGCGGATTGTGCCACGGGGTTATATAATACCTTCTGTATTTACTGTGTACGTGGTAGAAAAAGTAGTAAAAAGATTGTATTGATGTGGTGTGTGTGTGTGTGTGTGTGTGTGTGTGTGTGTGTGTGTGTGTGTGTGTGTGTGTGTGTGTGTGTGTGTGTGTGTGTGTAAAACTCAAAATTAGAGAAAGAAAATAACTGGTAATCCGTATCTTTCTCTTGAAACATCTGAATTTCCGAGCTGATAGATCCAGTGCTTCAGGGACAGCCCGTAGCGCTAAGTACCAAAGTTTGCGCATAGCAACAGGTTGGTTTTTGCAACATTAATTCTCCTTGCCATACGATGTACTTGGTAAGAAACATGTCGGCATTCCCTCGATACTAATGTAATTACAAAGCAAAAACACATGTCCTTGTGGCTTAAGTGGTCCGCGTACACTCGTCGCAATTCGTAGAATCGAATGCGGTTTGGAAGATAACTGAGCAAGTGGAAATGGATGCTAATGGTCTAAGAATGAGAGTGTCACTATTAGTTGGTTTTACACTGCAGTGAATCAAAAGTGTAGATGAGCAACTATTTTACTTTCTTTAACTTTCTAATTCATAGTGTTGCCATTTGGCAACAAATGTGTTTCGTCAAACTTTTATTGTAACAGTGTTTTTTGTTTTGTTATATTCATATTATATTGGCATTTAACAGATATAATAAAACAAAGTCCTTGGTGGCTGTTTATACCTAGCATATATGTACTATCCATTTATTTCAGTATCATTGCAGTTTCATTTAGTTCTTTTTCTTTTTCAAAAATCAGTCCATGTAATTGTAGTCAAATGTAACCTCGTCATAATTCCACGCGTACCATCTCACTGGTTATTTTACGTGGGTCCTTCCCATCCTTTACTATAACCACATTTGATTGCAGCCGCTGTGAGTAAACTCACGACATTCTGTTTTGAATGGAGGCCAGTCCATTTCATTTGGTCTTTAACAACCATTCATATTACATCCTTTAAGGTGCCTGTGATGGGGATATCTAAACCGGCTCAGGAATTAGTAGAAGAGTGGCATATGTAGCAAAATAATTCATGGAATAGAGGTTAAATCACCTTCTTTTAAAATTAGACTTCCCTCTTCTCAGATAAAGGTGATTTTATGCATATTCTTGGCCTGTATGTTCAGCTGTTATGTAAAGGCCAGAAATAGGTGAGACGGTTCAAGAGAACTTAAATGTTGTGCCATCAAACTCCTCTCTTAACATCATTGTAAGGGGTTGTCATTCACAGTCAGTAATTTATCATTTAATTCTAGGATAGTAAATACATAATAGTATGTGTGTAAGGGAACCTATGCGGTACTCCCCCTCCTTTCTTTTTTCTTTATGTTTGGTTAAACTTAGAACCACTCACACTTTTATATTGTGGCGCACAACAAAGGTCGGGGCCAAGATACTTCACACCACATTCCAGGCGCGGCGCGTATGATGGTCAAGCAAGTGCGGTAGAACCAAAAGGGGTGTTTTTCCAGATGATTCGCGAAGTGTCCAGCGGCCAGCTTGTTTGTAAAAGCTCGAGAAAGTTCTAGCTGCGTCATCGCCGGTATAACAGCTTGTGGTGCGCGTGAGGCCAGACAGTTTTTGAGCCGGTCAGTGTGTCAGTGAGTGTGAGATAACTGTGTGTGTATGTGTGTGTGTGTTTGTGTGCGCGCGCGGTGCTGTTGTGACAGATACGTCGCGACGAAGTGAAGAAGTTGTAGTGAGTGCTGAGTGATTGTATCGTCGGAGTTAGTATATGAGAGACAGAGAAAGTGAAGAAAGTCAGTGAAAGGAGCGAGTCAAGGCCAGGAGAAGAAAACAATTGTGAGTTGTAATATCACGAAAGACTAGATTGTGTTAACATCAGCAGAGAACTGTGTTTTTGTGCAAAAGTTTAGAAGAAAAATAACGGGAGGAAAAAGGAATTGGACTAGACCTTTTGTTGTTTTGTTACAATATTTTCCACACTCTAGAGAGCTTAGACTAATTTAAAGCCTCCCCCTGCAACTAGGAATCAAACTCCCAACTCTAAACTTGAATGCTACGATGCTAACCTTCAGAATACAGGGGCCTGCTTACAATACGTAAATAAAAAGAGTTTATAAATTCTTAAATGTTCCTTCTAGTATTTACTAATAACCGATATAGCTCTACATATAACGGCCGCTGAGGCATAATGGAGGTGCAAAAAGTGCCAGAATGAATCCCAAATAAATCATGCCGCATGAACGTGGATGATCTCTCAAATCACCTCTGCAGCGTTACAACAGCACTTAAGATGACATTGATTGTTTAAAGTTACGATTTAAAATGCGACCTATAAGCATCACCCAAGTAATTTTGCTGAGTTAAACCATTTATCACGTTTTGGATCTGACGTTGAACAGTTACAGAACCGCTCGAAAGAATGAGATATATCGCAAGGAACACTGCTGTGTGATACTAATATGAATACAAGAGATATAATCGCGCTATCTTTGAATAACAATATCTACTACTGCTGGAAATTGCGCGGTGTTGATCGTTTCACGAAGGAAAATGCGTAACTCATTCGTTGTGTGGATGTACCCATTAAAAATAAGCAATAGGTAGATGGCCAAATGTATTTTCAATGGCTATAATAATTTAAAGATTGAATGTGTCTATAACTCATGTTACAAACCAGTAACCAGCAATAATGTGAGATTGGATGGAGGTCCAGCAAGTAACGTGGACGGTCTAACAGACCCAATTTTGAAATTACCGTTCGGAATCGAGCATTTCACCGATGTATTCTTCATTTTGTACGGAATACCTTACCTATTGTCTTCGCTATATCCTGGAGCTGCCTGGCTAAACGGCAAGCCACCTGTAGCCTACGGAAACAAACATGCTTAAGGGTGAAAAGTCATTGTCTACAACCCTCCATATCGATCAACAGTGGCCAGAATCCATCCCTTACTTTGTCTTAGTTGACACTGCATCCCAGCTCTTAACTTTACAGTGAGTCTAGTTTTCTCTATATTTGTACATCATAACCAAAACGAAAAATTCAAAATACAGGCTTATAAATGTTCTAAAATGTTAAGGATTTTTAAACATGATCTATAGGCTTTACAGTTTCAGTTATTATTTGTGTAATGATTATAATATCATAACATATAATCTCATAAGTGCAGGGTGTTCCCTTATAGGTATAACAAAAGAAATAGCTACAACTTCTGAACTAATACGAATCTGAAGATGAAACTGCTTGCTACAAATAGTGAAAACTGGTAATCTTTTTGGCCTTATTGTTCATACACCTCAACACAGGTGCCATTCGGGGCTCGGAACATGTCCAGTAAGTATTCAACCTCGAGCCATGTGTCATGAAGCATCCGTGGTGTAACATTGTCGACAATTCTTTGTCGGAAGTCTCCCAAATCACGTACTGGTTCCTGTAGACCTGATGCTTAACAAATTCCCACAGGAAAAGGTCAGGTGGTATCAGGTCTGAAGATCTGGGAGGCCATGTGCTCTAGGGTGATCCTCTTTTGATCTATCTTTCAGGGAAATGTTTGTCCAAGAATGTCCATACTACATTGGTCCATACTACTAACGGGAATCGAACTTGGTGAACAGCAGCGCTACCACCGCGCTAAACAGATAACCTTAATCCATTTAACTACAAGATCATATCGGCGACCTTACCTTAGCAAATTATTGCCTATCCGTAGGGTGACCAGGCCAAATTCTTTTGATTAAAGTAAATTGGAAATTGGTGTTAACTGGTATACAGTTGTCATTGGATATCTTTCTTTTTTCTTTTGATGCAATCAATTTTGTTATATCCCTTATTTATGTTTTCTGTTTACTTGTGCAACTTTAGAATGGTGTTGTTATAACATGGGAGGGTAATGTTGCAAGAATCGTTTTATTATTATTATTATTATTATTATTATTATTATTATTATTATTATTATTATTATTATTATTATTATTATTATTATTATTATTATTATTATTATTATTATTATTATTATTATTATCATTATCATCATCATCATCATCATCATCATCATCATCATCATCATCATCACCACCATCGCCGATATCGCCAACATTATGAATATCACAGAGAGAAACACAATTCTATTTGCATAACGTTGGACGAATGGTTTCGAAAATAAACGAGTCAGTCCGTCGGCAGCTTTAATGTTGCGGATTCCCATTCTGCACATTGGAAGAAGCCGTCTAACGCAAGTCCCTTACTCTTTAAAAAGAAACCTGTCATTTCTCTTCCGGGTTTAAACTGATATTTCAATTGCAGCCCAAGGGCGTTAGGTATTATTGACGTCACCATTTGTTCCGTTTTGTAGAGTTTTAATATCTTAAAGTATAATATATTAATATAGAGAAAAAACTTTTCATCTTAGAAATTATTTTATAGTTATTGTGTATTAACGAGTGCGTAGTTCAGACATTTGAGAACCTCTTACTTGCTAATAGGAATGCTAACATTTTTTAAATTAGTCCTGGATGTACTGCGCAGTAAGATTTCTTTCGTACTGCTTTTTTAAAACTTCCTTAAATGCCATTTATTGGTACTGCATGATTTAAATAATATTTAGGAATAAAATCAAAGAGATTCGCTTATTCTAACGTCAACACGCTGAATGCATTACCAACATATGAAACATTCTACCTCTCTTACGTAAAGGAAAACGATGTCAAAACAGCACAGACGTCTTACCAATGAATGTTAATTAGTAAACAAATGAAAATCCAGCCACTGCTAAAAATATAGGATGTAATTTATTTTACCAACAGTGACTCACTAATTGTTTGTTCTTACACTAGCATTTGGAAGAGATTTGTCCGTCCATCGCCATTTCTAATACTGAGATACCTCTCTGAACCAATGACTACAGATTCATAAACACCTAACACTGCTTACATGAACTACGTTCAGACACACAAGCTGTGTGTGGGCAATGCTTGAGAGATAGAATCGGAACTGAAAAAGCAATGTCACAGCTGGGATTTGAACCACAGACACTCCACTTACCAGGCAGGTGCTCTAACCATTAAGCTACTGTGACAATCTGCCAGAATGACATTGATTTCTCCAACCGATTTGTATTTTTCCCGGTAAACCACAAAGGTAGTCTCAAATCAGAGACAATTACCCCAATGGCGACTTACTACGTAAGCACTTTATGTTCCGGGATTAAATAGCCATTCTACCTCTCAAACATTGCCCACACTCGGCCTGTGTGTTTAAAAACATCAACATTAAGTTTGTTGGCATAAATGAATAATAATTACCATCCCGCCTATATTGTGCTCCATTTTAAAAGTATTCGAAATGTAATCGTTAGTGACAAATAAACCTGTGTAGTAGTTAGAGATTTAACCAAATCTATGAAGTACTTTTTGAGCAGAGCGTAATACTATCGTGTACTGTAATGTAAACATATTGAAGTATAAAACATACATAGGTATATCGTTTCTATATTGAACCCTTTCAGTTAGCAGCATCAAGTTACGAGAATATCACTTTTACAGAAACTGCTTAACAATGGATAGGGTGATTAAGAATGCTAACAAACCAGTGTACACCTTCCACATATCCATTTTATTAATTGCTCAGTTATACATTTAATATTAATATATAATAGCATATGGATTTGATGAATCTTACGTACTTTCGAATTAGGATATAAGTAGGCTTTCCTCGTGAAGACTTGCACTTCAACAGGATGTCAACTACACAAATTTAGTGGTGCCTGTTCATTGACTACTATTGAGAGTGTTGCTGGATGAAACAGTGAGGCTGATCGAAGAAGAGGAGTTGCCTATCGTGCCTGGTACGAACAGAAATAGCGTCCTCAGTGGAGTGTTCTGCTGCCTTTTGCCGTTCAATTAAGGAGGCTTTCCAGTAATGATGGGAATGTTAAAACAAAATCGAGAAGGACTCACGCACCCTACTGCTTTTCGAACTTGTTTCGTTTTCGGCTTGGATTAGAATGTTTAACATAGATTCGTAATTCTAAAATTCCAACTGTACAATTAGATTGGCAGCTGGTTACCAATGGTAAATATAAATGTATTGAGATTCATTATACTTTGAGCTTATAAGGACATTTACTGAGCACTGAGGTTAAGAAACTTACGACTGTTTCACGAATATTACACCTAGTTTGACTTGGTGTTGAACTACAGTTATGGCTGTCCATTGCAATCATTTATCGTTTTGGGTCTAGCTTTTGTATGAGGATGACCTAGTTGCAGTGATGGTCCTTAAAATCTTCGTGTCGCATCCTTGGAGGACGCTGAACTTAAATGTCTACTAAGTTCGATGTTTAGGCGACATTTCGTTTGAGAGTTATGCTATTCACAGACCGCGGACTTTTCCAAAACTATTTCTTTTGTCCTTAAACAGTGGAGTATTCCAGTTTCGGGTGGAGCGAAATACTCCCTCTAGGTAGAAAGTAACAAGATCATGGATTCCTATCTCTTTCTTGCTCATTATGATCATCCGATTCCATATTAATTGGCTTTGTTACGCCCATTAGCACTTTTGGTATAAACAAGAACAAGTATTCTTTTAGGGACACCAAAAGAACAATTCAGTCAATATGTGACAGGCTTATGTTTGAATGGTTTGCCTCTGACGCGTTGAAAGTATTTTGATGACTCATAAATGAAGATCAATAGCGATTTGTTTTGACGTTCAGAAACAGGAACAGTCATTTACATTGCTGTTCCTTATGTTTGTCGCGAACGAGTGAGTACACGTGCTTTACAAGTGGATTTTCCAGCACTTCTAAAGCTTGAACAATCCAATCGTTTCAACAAAAACAAACATCACCACTATTGTCTTGTAGAACTGTGTATTACAAATGCAAAGATTGTATTTTGAGTGTGAATCTGTTTAATTACCAGCATTGTGCTTTAGGAAATTTAGTCCTCATTTAATTGTACACTTACTCAAACTGTAATTAATGATACTGTGCCCCATAGGAGTGCCGTGCTCCTTATTGTCCCTTGTGAGGACACCGCATTCTTGTTTCACCACATGATTCTATTGCAAAACCACACACGCACAACATTAGCAAAGTGCCTTCACCTGGCATCTGAGCTGCCAAGAAAAACACTGGGTCAAGGATCTAACGGATAACGTTCAATGTGGCTCGGGAATGCATAGGAATGACCACAGTTGTTGCAGGCAACAGGCAGACTGATCTTGACTGAGATTTGGCAGAATCAGTGTCCTCAATGTGTTTTGGTCAATACATTTTTGTTACAAGGAATTATTTTGAATGTAAACATTTTGCTTTTCATAACATAGATTTTATAGTTAAGTTAAAGTTAAGTACCGGGACGAACATAGTAGTCAGTAACCCGAAAAACTTACAATATACCTATTCAGCAAATAAGAGTTGCCTTATTTAGTAATTAGACTCCTGTGTAGTAAAGTTATCCTACTGAATATTAAAATATATGACTGTGTGAATACATATGTTCAAGAGCTACGTTTATCTATCTTTTGGATACTTGAATAACCCAGCTTTAAACATGTTAAAAGCATAGTTTTAAAAATCTAATGTGTTGCACTCATATGACTTTCTCTGCTCTTGTACTAACCATTCTTACAAACTCTTGTTCCTATATCTTCTTCGTGTTAGTTGAGATAAACATTTGTACAAATTATCTTATTGCTTATTTCCTTGTAAGTGCAAGGGGAATTTGGGAATACAGTAGGCTTTGAGCGATAGCCAAATCTTTTAAAGCTGTCAAATTCCGTTCTCTTTATAGGCTAACATATAAAAAATGAATAACGACGTTCCATTTGACGAAAGTTAAGCTTTCCAAAACTCGTACCCATATCAAGGAATATCTCCGAAATAGTCCACTCTACAAAAAAAAAAAAAAAAAAAAAAAAAAAAAAAAAAAAAAAAAAAAAAAAAAAAAAAGACATTAATGGTGTGTTTTATCAAGACCTACGTTTGTTGTACAGTAAGACTGTGTATCTCTTACGGTTTAGCAGTCATTCAGAGTAAATAGGACTAAGTAGGCTATACCAAGAAAATTCAATACCTATACATTCATACATTGCATTTGTCATAAAAATATCTTAAACGTTTGGTATTTTAATCAAAATCGTTAGAGCCATTTTGGAGAAAATCAAGATTTTCGAAAAATTTTCCACGTAAAGTGTGGTTTAGGATGGAGGAAAATCAGCCAACAAACGCAGCGATCTGCAGCTACTTGTCATCTCATAGCTTTTAATGTGCATAGATTGAACTGCTTCATTCCAAGCAAAGGGGAACATGAAAGTCCAGATCTGAAGAATATTTGCACTGGTATTTATCATTATCATTGAGGTTTCATTTATCCAGCAGTCTGTAACTATTCTGGTCACATCGGCTGCTTTGGCAATAAAATTCCTTGATGTTGCTAACTCCTTGATGTAGGTTTTAAACTATTAAAGCTTTGATGCTTTCTAATTATCTACTTTGAAACACACATACACTCCCGCACTCACACTCAGGACCTCTGTATTATTTTACTGTCATGATTATACAAAGCAAATTATGTTTAGCTTCCTGTTAAGGGAACACTGAAATGATGTTTAGTCTGGTCAAAAGAATCGAGTTTTGGATTTTGTTTGTTGCAAAAATGCACCATACCTTACAGAATATATCTACTAAGGTTTAATCCCTTAGATAGGGGGTAACACATTTTTTAATGTCATTTTTAAAGTGGTGCGCCTCTGCCTCTGCCTTCAAAATCTATCTTCCCCCACAAAAGTCTAGCTAAGGATCTAATAATTTTTCCTTATGTAGCTCAGACTACGTGTACTAAAATGTCTGTTTGGAATTTTGATATTGGTTATAATTGTCTTTTTAAAAAACAATGTAATAATGAGCTGTTTTATGACATTTTTACACTTTGCTGTATGAAAACAGTTTTTTACGAAAAACTACTGATTATATGAAAATTGCCAACCTTTAATTTGTTACAAAGATAAGAAGAGATATAATTTTAAAAATCAACTTTGCAGTTCAACACCTTTGGAGGAGATAGATTTTGATTATACCCAATAAAATTTATATAAATTAATTAATATAGCAATAATGCGTTTAGATATTCAAATGAAATTTGGTGCACCCATTTCTTTAGTTATTGGAAATGCCTGCGCAAAAAATTAAGCTTCTACCTTCTGTAGTTTGGAAAATCACATTTTTCACTTCGGTGTACCCTTAAGGAACCCTTGAATTATATGAAGCATCAAATATCAAAAAAGAGAAAACGTTCACAATTGTCCTTTCTTAGATCTCTTCGTTTTAAAATGCTTTTGTGAATTAAAATAAGAGCTTTAACGGTGTTAACATTGTGTTCAGAATCTCTCGGCCTCTGAGAGGTAATTGTTTCGGAAAACGGCATCGACGTTTCGAGAGCGTGCATTATCCTCTTCATAAGGATGACATTGCTTATTTACAACTTATAACTACACGATTCTTGACAGATAATAATGATATTCTTTTGTTTTGCTTATTAACGACGCTGTCAATTACCAGGACCTCATCAGCGCCGCTGGTGTGCCACAATTTCGACCTTTCATTTACATACCAGTAAATCTACTGGTATGCAAAATTTTAAATCCTACGTTTCTTAGCCAATAAGCATCATTTTAGGACATGCTGTTAACATTATATATAACTATTACCCACATGACCATCAAGTGCACGAAATAGTTATTGAGAAAAAAAAGAATATTTTATTTTCTAACTGCGCTACAAGAATGCTCTTTGCGGCTCAATTTTCAAAAGTTTGTGACATATTTTTTATTTATATTCCAGGAGCAGCACTTTATACAATTTTTCGCATGAAATTCATATCAAATAAGTATTATTGTAGAAAAAATTAGATAACTTGTCATTTTTACTATATGTTAGAGATTGCAACAGTTCTGTTAAAATATACTTGAACAGTTTAACTTGAATAAATACCAAAGCTGAATTATTTAACTTATGTTAAAGTTTTAATGCGCAAAAGTCAAACGGATTGGAGAAAAATAAAAGCGCAAGGATTATTTTGAACACCTGCATATGTTGAAAAAATACATTATGAGACAAATGACTTTAAATGATTTGAAAGACTAACAGTACTGCGTACGCTCAATTTAATTAGTCACGTGAGGGGCGTTTAGGGCCTAACTACAAGAACTTAACATTAATATACAGGAAATAAAATGTGTATATGTGCAAAAATCGATATTTTCAAGAATTTTCGCCAATTTTCACAGGTTGGTCTCCTTAATAAAGTCTATTTTGAGATTTAGTGTCGCCCATTAGGCAGCAGTCTGCCTATATCTATAGTAAATAAACCAGTAAGGTGCCTGATAGAAACAAGCCTTGGTGAAATAGCTTTGTTTGCATTATCGAAGTATGCCTTGTTTGACTATTTAACATGTGATGTCTGTACCTACAGACACAAGACACATAGAGAAGTCCTTGGCTTAAGAATGCCCAATCCGAATGCTAATCTGGGTGCTGCAGTTTTCCGCATCCTCCTAGTTTGACTGTTTCTCGTGTTCGTGCAACATGTAATTTATTTCAGTTGGGCTGACCCGAATGGAGTTCACAGTCTTGCCAACTTGGAAAGCTAAGTTCCAACTTAATTCTACCATGTTATGTTCTCTTCCTTAGCGCATAGCGGGCAGTAAAACAAAATTAAAACGAAACGGATAGCATCCGTAAAGAAGGCCAATCGTTTTGAGCACAACTCCTTTGCCATCTTTTAGTAAACGGGGACAGCGGGCGCCTTCCCAAAAGGGCAATATTTCAGCGAAGCAGCTCTTAACAGATACACACTTTTAATATATTTCCTGTGAGATTCTGATGCACGGAAGAGAGTCGTGTAGGTACCTAGGGGTATGATAATGAAGAAAATTGTAATTTAAGGCGCACGAGAAATATATAGCTCCCTAGAGTGAACAAGACATATTTCAATTTGGCATTTTATAGGTAGGCTGATACTGTTTCAAGTTTGCATTATAACTTACTTTTAAAGAAAGATTATAAGTCAGAAAACTGGCGTATTATGCAGCAACCGCAGGTAGATGCTTTTGTTCTGGGGAGCACGCCAGCCATTGCCATAGGGAATGCAATCAAACCGTATTTGGTAATTTTGGAATCTGATAAACAGACAATGTTAACTTTATAGTGGCCTACCGTAAATCCAATAACGAAGATGTTTAACTGTCTAACGTAGCGTGGTTCTTTGGAGACCTTTACGTAATGAGCGGCTATTCCCCACTCCACTCCCTCAGTCGGAGGGACAGACAGTAAGTATCCAGTGACCAACACAAACAGGCGATTCCATGGAAGCTTCTAAGCCATACCTTGAATTTTCTGGGAATGTCGTCAGAGGACCTCTTCATTCTGCATGATTTTTACATAAATTGTAAACAGTAAGAGACAGACAAAAGCTTACTGAATAAAAAATGTGGATCCCGTTAAGACACGCAAGCTATATCAAATACCTCCATTTTCCTTTGGATGAACTATTCAAATATTCCTTATTATTTGTTTAGAAATAGAATATGTTATTCTTTTTTTTTTTTTTTTTTTTTTTAATCTTAATCACAAAAACAGTCATCAGTTTTACCATTAACGCAATTATTTACAATTTCAAGTGGCTTTGCAACTCATAGCTATTCTCTCCTTTTGTAACCCTGACACACACTTCACTGTCTTTCTACTCTCTCTCGCTCTGTCTCTGTCTCATAAGCAGCTGTTCTCGACGATACACTCATAAAAATCTTTCTCAACACTCGACTCAAAAAGTGCAACAACGC
This sequence comes from Tenodera sinensis, assembly GCA_030765045.1. Classification (NCBI taxonomy): domain Eukaryota; kingdom Metazoa; phylum Arthropoda; class Insecta; order Mantodea; family Mantidae; genus Tenodera; species Tenodera sinensis. Next base: position 175,529,695 of record CM060963.1, on the reverse strand, counting down.
TTAAAAGCTACTATCTCAGCTCTATCCTTGATTTCTCGCTTTTATAGTCTAGGCGAAGTACCGGCGAGTTGTATGGAAAATCACCTTTTCTCGAAACTTCTTGTAAACGAAAGTCGAAAGCTTCTCGAATCGAGAAAAATCGGTTTTTGTTCTGCCGCGCTCTAGTCGTCTTTGTTCTGAACACTCCATTGTCCCGCCTGAGGACCCGTATGTAGTAAAAGCGGGCGTTAAACACTACAAAAAAGGAACTCAATTGTCGTCGGGCCGCTATTTACCATCGTTAGTGTGAGGTAGCTTGACCTTGAGCGTCTCTTTAATGGGAGAGGCCATTGTCACAATACTACAGGACTTATCCAACTTAGCTACTATGTACTTTGAAATATCGTAAGAATTCTAAAGTCCCAAGCGTTACATACTCTGTTGTAATTGCGGACTTATAATTTATTGAACACACAATGGCTGCATCATGACAGAGGTAGAAGTTTCCTACTAACGGAATCGAAAATAGATCAGCATCCTCCCGCCAATAATGAATTTGGTGCTTAAAGAGGAAAAAAAGAAATAGGATAGTAAATGTACCCATAACATTATACTTCAAGCGATTTGTTGACTGAATTTACTATTAGTATGTTGGAAAGTAATACTAATGTAGCCGTCAGGAACGATGGCAGTGACATATTACACGCATGTAGGGGAAAGAGGGGAAGTGCTGCGTTGCAACTGTTTTCCGTCTTTCTTAGGAAGTATTTGTACACATTATACACAATTTTCCTGGCTTGACTTGGAATAATGCAACGTCTTTTTTGCTTCTGCCATCTTTGGAACTGTTAATGAACTTCCTATAACACAACGGAGTGGAGTTATTTCTCGGAATTACTTCATTTCACTGTAAAACTGTACAAATACAGACTGCGTCTGGTCAGCTAGAAAACAAGTGACTGTGACGTCATTGGATATTGTCTACTGCGCAATCACCTTCGTTCCTGACGGCGACTATAGTAGTTCGTAATAGTTTACATATCCTACACAGTATCTTTAATTAGGTAAATGTGAAGTGTACTGATAGGTGTGTAAACTGAGATTGTAGTGAACTCTTAACTAGAATAGTTAATATTTTCACATTTTCTTTGTTAGCAGTTTGTGCAAGCTTCCTTTACTGATGTTGTCATAGTAATGAATCACATGGAAGAAAAATGCATCATAGGTCAAGCAAGACCGAAGTTTTATGGCAGTTCCTTTGTGATGAATGGGCCAGACATTAGCCATGAATGGCAGTCACAGAGTTCTAACAGTCCAGCTGAAGTTATGTCCCTTATATATGGCCAGAAGTGTTCTCAAGTCACATTTTGATAGGGTTAAACGGCCATAACTTAAACCGAAAAGTCAGAAAGCATAACTGTAACTTGAATATCAGAAATCATATTGTCAGCTATCATTGATCTAATAAAGTCATCATTCTGAATTGTCACGATAAAAATCTGCATAGATATAGTTGTTACTTGAAATACATGAGACTTCAAGCAGTATAATACATTTTTAATATTGTGACATTGCTTCGAGTTTCCATGTAGAAAGTATCCCATAAATTAATGTTCCTCATAGCTAACGAGATACACAGGCTATGGCGCTAACTGCAGTGACGCAATTCTTCTAGTCAGTCATGGCCCAATGAAGTAAAACCGCAATCGCCTAATACATCCATATTGTAAGGAACCAAAAAATTGCTCGTTGAATTCATGCAAAAGATAGTTTTATCATGATGGCATACAGTGTTAACCATGTCAAACTACCATTACTACGAACTCCGATTCGCGCCGCAGCTGTCTTTCTCATTAGCCACGGATATTGATTGGCTGACGTCACGTTGCCAAGGAGGCTGAAAGTAACTTTTGAGGGTTTTTGAATTCTAGTTAAAGAGTTCGTGAAAGTTTATGTAGAAAAAAGTGTAATTAGTTGAATTTGTGTTGAGTGAGGCCATAGCTGCATGTAAATAAAGAAAGTAAATAATAGGAAAAGTGAATATTGTTACGATATAAACCGGCACCAAATTGGTATAACAACTATTAAGGTCTAATAATTCTGCTTTAGACTGACCATGTTCAGGAAAGTTGGAACTAGGTTTCAGAAATTCACTGTCAGTTGGCACTCGAGCTATGGATCTTTGACTCTCATTCCAATAAGCTACCGCGACAGAGCACACGCACCCAATATCTAGCATCCATATACCTCACGACTTTCATTGTGAGGGCTTGCAAATTCGTTATAAAGCATAAGTGTTAGCTACAAAACGAATAAATATTGAACTAATTTGATTATAACGGTCTTTGTTCCTCTGATATCTACACTCTCTTATGGCGACTATAGATGCAAAGCATATGTAACTTTGTCATATACTTTGTAATATTAGTTTTATATTAGTGTATAACCTTGAGAGTAATACAACCCCAAACATGTTTCTTTGCAAAGTTGGCGCTGTGTTTGTTTATAACAAACCAGCAGACCTTTACATTCAAACAGAACAAATGTAGCGTGTTTTAATACTAATTCGCAGAGGTTCTGAGGGATTTTCAATAGCGATTTTTTTTTAGAACGCAATTAAAAGTATATCCTCTTTGTTCTTGTTGGATATGCGCCAGACGTCAAAAACTTCTCTCCGAGAAATCGTGCGCCACGCAACTGAAAAAAAAAAAAAAAAATAAAAAAAAAATGAACAACTTAAAATAGAGCAAACGGAACAGCGAAATCTCTTGCACGTATGTTTTTGAGAGATGTAGAAATTATTGTATATAAATTCCAGAGATAGCATTTTATAACAATTTTTCTAAACTCTGTTTAAATAACAAAAAAACTACATTTAAAAGCAAAACACGGAGTAATGTTTAGAACAGCACACACGCAAATTTTGGCATACGTAGGTAGGTGAGAATAGTATTAACTATCCTTTAGCCTAGTCTAGTGTATCCTTTTAGTTTCAACTTCTATAGCTAGAACATACAAAATATCAAATATATTAACCACTCACTGCGACAAAGTAATGTTTGCTGTCGCTTTTTTTTTTTTTTTTTTTCCAGTGGTTCGGAACCACTAACAAGATACTGCTATTTACGGTAAGATGGTAAGATATAAACCAGATTGCTTGCTCAAATTGATTAAAAAAGTGCCACAAGATGCTTTAGGGTGTCTACAATAAAATACCAGATCATCATATTCCTGCCTTAAAAAGTGATTTATTTTTATTTCTGGCCGCCTAGATTGGAAAATCCCACACTGTGCCGGTGTGCCGTATGTTCGTCCCACAGGAGTTCTTTAACGTGCCAGTAAATCTTGGTATCAGTAGGCCACTACATAAACAACTGAGCCAGCCAGACTGGCCAAAGGCTAGAACAACGCCGCTCGGGAATCTTAACAGAAAATCGCTTTTGATTGTGGGTTATTACTGGCAATGGAATGGATGTTTTATGTCAATACAAATAACAGCAAGACGGATTAAAGCCAAACCACACCATTGGTTCGTTAAAACCACCTCTGAGCATCTGTTGCAATCTCTGAGAATTAATCGCTGTGAACATGTACCAGATGTTCCGCTTGGAGATGTATTGTGAACTACGTGACAAAACTACTTGAGGTGGCAGAGCAAAAACTTTCGCTTTGGGCAGCGCTGCAGCAAGGCAAATGCTCCCCCACACCAGCCAAGTGCACGGCAAAATTCAAGCAGAGCACAGAAAGAAACCCAGTTCTTAGAAGTTAATTCCAACACAATGTTTTCAGCAGTAACTAAATTTTGTGCTTCTAGTAAACTAAGAAATGCGGAATCCTGAAACTGATTCGCTCCTGTCAACTTCAAACTATCCCAATCTTGCTCCAATATTGACCATTACTCGGTGCTGCTTATTACTCTTGCCGTAAGTCTTAGCAGGGGAGTTTCTTAATAAATGGAGATTCAATAACAATTAGCTGTTTCCGACGGTGCACTCACTAAAAACTGCTTCACACAACTTCGAACAACTCCAACGCGACGATTAAATGTCTAAATCTGTGCCTGATGATACTCAAACTCTCAACACTGACTGTACACAATATACACTTAAAAACTGACTTTGCAAAGCCACCCAACATTGGCCTACTCACTCGCTTTTATAGTCCAGGCAAAGTACCGGCGAATTCTCTGGAGAATACACTTTTTTTTAACTTCTCGCCTGACACGTAAACAGTCTCTGAAATTGTCTAGAAACGCCTTGTTGTGACGCGTTCTTTGTGGTCGGGTTGCGCGTTGCCTAGCAACGTCGTGGTGTGAGGTAGCTTGAACTTGAGCGTCTCTTTGACGGGCAGCCGGCGTGACAATGTTATATTATACATTTTTTCTTTTCGTTTTAACGCTGCTATGGAATACAATGTACCTGTTATTGTTATGAATTAAATTTTGTATTATCCGGGCTATTCTGCAAGTTTTTGTTTAAGAAGCGTTACTCTTTAAGATTAAGAAGCACACCTGCAAGAATGCATGCATTTTCAGCCAGTAATAGCAGTATTGTAAGCGCTAACAGCATGATCTAGGCCCTTGGCATCGTTAACCATAATTTTATTCCTCTCAACAAGATGTTATTATATTAGAGAATACCGAAAAGCTTGTAGCAACTGGTTAGGGGCTTTTAAAAGTTAAAATTTAACCAGATGTTACAGAATAAATGTGTACCTATATCTATAAATCTATACGATGAAATGAAATAAATGACTATAGTTTGCACACCCACATTGTTAGATGTGTGATACCCGAAAAGTGGACGGTACTCGTTGGCCTAAGGGTAACATGCTAGCCTCTGGGTCATAAGATCGCGGGTTCAAACCCGGCGGAGGGCTTTGGATTTTTTTGGCCGCAAAAATCCTCAGCATGGCTTCCTTCGAAATGGAAGTAAAGCCGGTGATCCCTGTCGTAGATTTATGGTGCGTAAAAGAACCTCAAGCCTGATAAAGAAGCATCTGAGCAAAATTAAGCAGTCTTTCACGCCCAGTATCGAATGGGACTTTGAGGACCATTGCAATTAAAAGACCCTCATACATAAATTAAAAAAAGAAACTCCGTAGTCTTACAATAAAACAATGTGCCCAATAATATTTAAGTTTACAACGATCACAGTCGCTGCTGAAAATGATAACCATTTACTGCAGTACACATCTAAGGACTTCATATGCAGAATTAACATTGTAAGTTTCTCAGCAGTGATGTTTTCTGTTGTATGTTGCGTTTCAAGCCATCAATAGAACGAGGATTGCTCCTCCACACCCTTACTTTTAGTGTTCCCACATTGAAATTCCATACTCATTCTATGACATCGCGAGAAACAACTGAATAGCAGCACTGTTTAAAATTACAAAAGTATTGAAAACTTCAAACCAGCCTCTGGCGCGAAGGACCCGGGTTCGATCCCCGGTAACGGCATGAGATTTTTTCCCCCCAACTGGGATGTCTGGTACGGGGTGCACTGAGCCTCGTTAGGTCCCTGAGGGGCCAATTGAGGAACTATCCTGATAGAAAGGTGGCGTCCCTAAAAGGCCAAGTAATCGCCTTACGGTTGGGGGAGTCGCCGTGCTGACCCCTTGCACTCCTCCGTGGCCTTTGCTGCGGCTGGAGGACGCAGCGGCCAGGTGATGAGGGTAACCTCTGCAAAGGGGAGACCCCTAGGGGATTAATAACGGGTAACTCTGAAATGGCTAACACCACAAAACATTATTTAAAATAATTGTTGTATTTTAAATTATTCTATATTTTTTGTGCAATAGCTTTTCGTCTATCTCTTATGGCTTGCTCCTTATGTAGAATTATCACCAGTTTTTCCATGTAAAGGGTAGAGTGGGTAACACATTTTCTTGGAATACTTCGTGTTGCGTGTTTGGAGGATACCGAATTTAAATAACTTTGCTATTTATCAGACATTTCGTTTTGTGGTTATGCTCCTCACACACACACACACACACACACACACACACACACACACACACACACACACACACACACACACACACACACACACACACACACACTCACACGGGCGCGCACACGCACATGGCCGCACGCGTACATTGACCCTTTTTTTAACCATGGTAAGGAAAGTAAAATTAATAAAGGGATACTGCATAGGAATGCACTTGACAAATTGTATGACAATACGTAATGTATTCTGCTTGGAAAAGTGTTAGGAATATTACGCGTCACACGTTCAGACATTCCATTTACATAACACGGACATCCAAAAACAAGACAATAAAAAATTGACGACCGAATTTTTCTTCATTTTTTTCTTTTTTCCTTCTTTCTGGAATTTCTTTTCACCGCAATGCTCATATTAGGCAGCGCTTTTACCTTAGAACTTATTGCCTATCGGCAATGAACTAAATTTACGGTAGATTTTTAGGTCTTTGGGATTTTTGTACACCTAATTCGCACACATATATACGCACAAACACGCGCGCGCGTACGCGCATTCACACTCCCATTCATATTTCCCGACACTGGGAAGGATGGGAAATAATCTTTGGGAAGAGAAAAATGCCCCCTCCCCAGCCGGTAATTGAACGCGGTACCCCTCGCCTAGCAGGTAGGTGCTCTACTGAAAAAGCTATGAGCTTAAAACTGACTTTTGTTCGCCCTTAAAAGAATCATTGTCTAAATTATTCCGCCTATATCTTAAGTTTATTCACTTGTTTATTTTTCCTTCAACAAAACACAACTTGCTCCGATTTAAAAATGAATTGCACATTTCAAAATAATTTTCTATAGCTAAATTGCCACTGCATCATTCTCCGAGTGGCGTTTATAAGCAAACAAACATCGCATTATTTGCATATTATAAAAATAAATGGAATATTGATTAAAGAGGGTGAACTATGCCCATTAAGGTACAAAACTACTATACTCCATCCAGCCTTAGATCCGCACCTTGTATCCCTCCGCGATAACCTGAGGTTCATATCACCTGCAACTAACACAAACACCACGTGGACTCATGACCCGTGTTTATGTTGCAACAGAACGATATTTACTCAGGAGTTTTAGGAATAACGCTGCTATCACGTTACATTCAAGTAGTCTTTACTATCTTTTCATACACCTTGAAAACATACAATCACTAATATTTAAGGTACTATATTTTATGGTGTGCTTTGGTTTCAGTGTATCGCGAGTTAGTTGTTAACGGTTTGTGTTTACATGAAGTGCGGATCTAAGAGTGGAGCGATTATACGTACCAGCGAGTGCGTAAAGAAGTTAAAAGCATATGCATGGTTGAGTAGGCCCTGTGGCCATTGAATTAACGGCCGGTGTCGGTGCGTAACGTTTCAAGGGGCCACACCCGCCGCGCGGCACGTGGCCCTGCAGAGAGATAAAATTGGCCCCTTCGTGTGATGTGGGCCGACTGTTGCCAAAGCAGACGCATGGATACAAATGTTCCGCCAAGCACTTCACGGACGTAGCGGCTGTCATGCCAGCCTACTTGCCTAGCCTCCAACGGAATATCATTCCGACGCACGTCTGCATGGAGGTGAAGACTCGCTGTTGCGATACTCTTTTACTATGCATTTATATTGGGAAATGTCTGTTACTGCAGACCTATGTTAGGTGGCTACCAAGCGTACAGCATGTGCAGGAAACACCGAAGCTACTGCTAGTTGGAAATGCTTTGCGTTGCATCAAAGAAGACGCGAAACAATAATGAAATTAATACAAGTAAAAAATCTGATGTGTTGCACTCACATGACTTTCTCTACTTTTGTACTAACCATTCGTATAAACTCTTATTCCTATATCTTCTTCGTGTTAGTTAAAATAAACATTTGTACAAATTATCTTATTGCTTATTTCCTTGTAGGTGCAAGGGGAATAGTGGAATACAGTAGGCTTTGTGCGATAGTCAAATCTTTTAAAGCTTTGAGATTCCGTTCTCTTTGCACACGTAACATATAAAAAAATGAACAACGATGACCCATTTCACGAAAGTTCTAAGTTTTCCGAAACTCACACACATAACACGGAATATCTCCGAAATGGTTCACCCTACAAGAAAATTTATTGAGACATAAATTGTGTATTTTAGCAAGATCTACATTTTTGTATGGTATGATTTGGTCTATCTCTAACGGTTTACCAGTTATGCAAAAGTCGTCCAGAGTAAATACGACTACAGGGGCTATAGCCAGAAAATTCAAGATATACATTTCATTTGTCATCAAAATATCTCAAACATATGACATTTTAATAAAAATCGTTGGAGCCATTTTCAAGAAAAATCAAAATTTTCGAAAAATTTTCCATGTAAAGGGTAGTTTAGTGTGGGGCTATTTTCTTCAAAATCTTCGTGTCACATCCTTGAAAGACATTAAACTTAAATACCAACTTTGGTTTTTAAGAGACTTTTCGTTTTTGAGTTATGCTGTCCACTGACTGACAGACAGACTCACAGTCACACACACGGACCTTTTTCTAAAAATGCTTTTTTTGGATTCAGGGGGCCTCAAAACATGTATTTCCGGTGAAATCTTGACATCGAATTTTTGGGTGGAATACAATATTTCCCCTACTTAACAATAGAGAAAGTAATAACCACGAATATGAGGAATACCCAAAATAACTGAAAAGTCAGTAAATAAAGATAGTACAGGTGGATAATAGCAAATCTAATCCAAATTAATAATAATAATAATAATAATAATAATAATAATAATAATAATAATAATAATAATAATAATAATAATAATAATAATAATAATAATAATAATAATAATAATAATAATAATAATAATAATAATAATAATAATAATAAACTAATGTAATTATATTCCAAGGACATTCTGCTCTTTAATGTTGCAATTGTTAGCCTTAATAAAGGCTGTTTTAAATTAGTACATAAAAGAAAGAAAGATAATAGTTCCGGAAGACAGAATATTGATTTAAAATTATTCAGAATATCGAACTCCGTAACGATGTTGCGATATTTGCTCTCAAGTAAATCACGCAAGAATACAAACCTGGAACTGAATAACTCGCGCCAAAATACGAAAATGGTATAACAACTTTCGCTATCGCAGTGAGATTTGTACATTTATGCAAAAGATGCAAACAAAAATGTTTTAGTCTAAATACACAATGTTATCCTTAATTTTATTGGAAAATATAGATGTGAGCACAAAACTACTGTTGGCATCACTGTTTTTATTTCCATAGTAAAGTGAGTCAATATGAAAAGGAGACAAGTGTGAAGATGCCAAGGTGGAGGAGTTTGCGCGGGTGCACGTTTATTTTCACACCCGCACGGCCGCACCGCGCCGCGCCGTGTTGTGAGGAATTCCTTCAAGTGCCAACCGCTTCAGAAACGGGTCATGGTTTGTTTTCTACTTATACTTCAGTCCACCAAATGAGCTCACCGTGGTTAAAACAAGGCTTGCATCTGAACTGCAGTGGTTTATTGTTAGCTAGTAATGCTTTAATTATATGTGCACTTGTAATGAAAGTCCTGAGTAAAGCTCGGAGATCGGGAAAAAAATCCTTTCCTTTTCGAGTGTCCGAAGACAGGGTGGGTCAAAGAAACGGAAATTTTTAATTTCGTTGTTGTTAGTACATGGTTTATATCAGAAGGCTTAGATTCATGTCATTGTTGAGCGTGATAGTTGCAATTTAGTAAACATGGAACAGTGGACTGGTGAGCAAAGAGGATTTGCTTTAAAATCTTATTATCTAAATGGTCAAAACACCGAAGCTGCTCGTAGGGAGTTTCGTCGTAATTTTCAACTCCATCGTCATTATCCTGTGCCCTCTGCTCATTCCATAAATGACTGGGTTCGTAAATCAGAAGAAACAGGCTCAACACTAAAGAAGAAATCTCCAGGTAAACCAAAATCTTGCTCTATTGAGAAAGTTAGAGTTGCTATAGTGAACAGCCCGACACGTTCAGTCTGGAGACATTCTCTGGCACTTAACATGAATCGCTCTAGTGTACGAAGAATACTGAAAAACGATCTAAAATTTCACGCCTACGGTGCAACAGTACATACTGCACGAATCTCTATGACGGAACTGCAAAATTTGTTTGGGAATCATGTCTTATCGAGGAATTGAAACATTCCGTGGCCTGCACGATCCCCTGATTTGTCTGCATGTGATTACTTTTTATGGACGTGTGTCTCCAAAGTAAAGTATACGCAAAAAAGCCACGAAACATTGACGACCTGAAGACAGAAATTCGTGAAGAAATTGCGAGAATCCCAGTAGTTATGTTGCAAAGAGTGATGGGAAACTTTAAAGATCGATTACAAGAATGCGTGCGTGTTGGTGGTGGACACTTGAAAGGATGTTATTTTCAAGAAATAGTGGTTGTAGCAAATGGCGTACTATTTTCTAGATCTTCATATAATAAAAATTCATTTAATACATTATCTAAGGTTTCATTTCACAATTTCAAAATTACCCGTTTCTTTGACCCACCCTATATAATATAATTATCTTTATTGTAGATCACTATAGGCCAGAGAATTGTGGTTCTAACTGCCTTGGTCTTTTTTTTTTTTTTTTTTTTGGGGGGGGGGGGGGCTAATTATTCATGCAGAAACATAACAATCTGAAACATAATGTTCCGTTTTATTAAAAAAAAAAAAAAAAAAAAAAAAAAAAAAAAACGTTTTATTCATAAAGCTTTTCGCACTGTATCTTTCATACCACTCGGATTTTGTGTTTTCTAAACAAAAGCATTTAATTCAATTTCAAAGAATAACTTCGGGTGTTACGTGGTAATTAAGTGCATCATTTTAGCCTTGCAACATGTATGGATTAGTATTTTTTTTTTATCCGGATTACCCTCCCCTTATGTAGGACTTACAAGCTAGTGCCTAGGGTCAGACGCACAGGAACCTATGGGGATCACAGGAACCTATGGACTGGACAGAGTGAAGCCCTAGAAGGAGGTGGTCAGCCAAGCACCAGGTATGAGAGTGAGGAAGAGGCGAAATCGATGAATGGATAGGTAATGATGGCGCAATTGGTGGAATGAGTGGCGAGGGAAACCGGAGAACCCGGAGAAAACCCGGCCAGACGTCGCTTCGTCCTCCACGAATACCACATGCGGATCCCTGAGATCGAACCCTGTCCGACTAGGCAAACAGTCTAACCACTCGGCCACGGCGCCACCTATTAATGTATAATTCAAGAGTACATAAGTAACACAGTTTAAGGGAAGACACACATTCTCTTTTAACAATAGCTGCCGCAGTGATTGTTGATACCTAATTATCATTAAGTATTACATCCAACACTTAAATATTTCATTTTAACTAAAATTATTAAAAATGTTAATGAATTTGAATTACATCTTTACGTTCTTTTTCTGGTGATTAGTTCTTTTTAGGATATTTTAGTTGTTTTAAACTTTTTAGGCAGTTTATAGCTTTTAAACTTCCTAGAACAACGAAGTAATGAAATTGAATCATAGTCTATTTTGCAAGTGAGAAATAAGAATACAAGTCATTCCTTTATTAATTCAAAATATAATATAAATATCCTTACGTCACTCGAGCTGGCCCGTAGCTCAGTCGGTAGATCACCTGCCTGCGGTGTAAGGGGCCCTGGGTTCGATTCCCGGATGGGTAACAATTCTAGTGGAAGAAAAATTCCCACCTTCCCTAGAGTCTGGAAGTATGAATGTATGTGTGAATTTAATACATCTTTTACTGAAATTTGTTCTACGTTTTTAGATAGTTTCTCTAATTTTTAGTTGAAACAGTGTACTCACTTTTTAGCCCTTACAGAAGAAAGCATTCTGTTTCCCTCTGATTTCTCAAAATATATGTATTCTGATTAGTACAGGAAACGGTGAGAGATTGTCGGATATCCTTAGTAAATGTTATGCTCTAAACAGCTCTCCTGTTGTGCATGATTGCAATTGGTTTTCTCCCTGCCAGATAAAGTGCAGTGAACTCAGAAAAAAATGTATGAGATATTGAATAGCCGAGCGCTTAAGCTAAATATTAAGGAGACTGTTATTTATGTGTTGCAGGGAAGAGGCAAAGTGCTTTGTGAATGACGATAACAGGGTTAATGTTGCATGTGGCCCAGATATACAAGCGCAGTTTCACATAAAACATCAGCCGCGGGTCGCTCCTCAAGTCAGATTTTCTACTGTTATCGAGTTTCTTCATAATTAAGTAGTTTTTGGATTGAGTCAACTGCAGTGGTTAGAATAATATTTTTGAAATAAATTTTATAAGTTAGTGACACAAGGGAGCTAATATTTATTTCCTCTGCTCGTGTAGGCTAGAACTATATTTGTATACGGTGGAAATGTCTGGAATTGTCTCTTCTAACAATGAGATCTTTAGTGATCGACTTCCAGATCTTACCGGAAATGCTTGAGTGAAAGCAGATCGAGAAAATAATTTAATGTGTATCTGCTTCAGGGGAAGATCCGGGTTCGATTCCCGGTATCACCATAGGGATTTTCTGGGAGACCTGGTCCACGGGTGCACTCAGCCTCGTGTGGTCCCTGGGGGTCATTTTGAAGAGCTTCTTGATTGAAAAGTAGCGGCCTCTGGGTTTCGAAGGTCGCATACATCAGTTTGGAGGGACCAGGGTGCTGACCATGTCCCATCCTCTAGTACCCCATCCCATTCATAACGCTTATAGTGGGTAGAGGTGGAGATCGCAGCGGCCGGCTGGTAGGCCTTCGCCCGGAAAGCACTGTTGCACTGTTGATGTACCTGTTTCGTGTCTCTTCCTTAGGTCTAATTTGTCAGAAAATAATCAGCATGCGTTTTCAAGATACTAAACATATGACCTTCTAAGAAATGCACCATTGCAAAGATTGTATACTGAAATAAATCTGCTTTAAAAAGAAAGAGACCAAAACACAGTTGCTTGAACTAAATAGCCCACACTATTTTCCTAAAGATCGCCAATATAAAATAGTAACTCAAAAAACAAAACAAAAAAAAATACCGTCGTTCTTGAAGTATTTTCCTGCACTTAATTGAAAGCACAGCTGTAGAAGTATGGATGAGGTAGAAAGTAACGGTTTGAAAAGAAGGCTGCCACTAGGCAAGCATGGCGCAAATTTAAATTCGACATACTCAAACACAAACATTAAACTAGACTCTCTTTTGTTTGATGGTTAGCATCCTAATTTCCAAATTTCAAGTTGTATTTCCGGCTGGAAGGTAGGAATTTTGCTTTATCCAAGATTAGAGTGGTAAAACAACCGCAGACCACCGTAGACTATAATAAGTGAGTGTAGACTACGGCACTTTTCCTGGTAGAGTAATTCTCCAATTAAGAACCTACTCGCATTACCTGTACGGCAGGCACGGTGGGTGTGTTGCATACCTATTAGGCGTTACCTAATCTCGATCGTGTTGTTTACGTTTTTTTGATCAAGTTTTCCTAGATTCCTCGAGAGACCGTAAGCGTTGAACTTTGAAATCGAGAGAGGATGTGAAAAGGGCCGCTTAACCTAGAAAACATTGCTGTCGTCAAAAACATTTGGAAGCTCCTCTAAATATAACTACAGATCAGATCGACGACACTGATAGTGAACGCGAGTAATGTTATTTTGAACCGAAAAGTACAATTTTGATTTTTATCATAGTGACCAAATTAATGATCACAGTTTTTGCATTTCTCATTAAATTTCTTAATTTTTTGTATTATGTTTCTTTTGCTACCAATGTTACCAATACTATCCCTAACATTTACTTCGTAATTTATGTACTGTACCAAAAGTACTGAACCGTAGTTGGGTGGCCTACCTTCCAAACAAATAAGGGGCGGCTGACTCACCTGGTATAATGCAAAGGTTTTTTAATAAAACAAATTAAGCATATTCAGTGTCCCAAGTAGATGCCTGGATTCGATACTATAATCCACAAGGTGGTAGACAACTGCCATAGCTAATTACACTGCATGGACGTGGAAGTAATTGCAATTAAGTACCACAAGTACATGATTTCACCACTTTCTCTACTCTCACGATGTGAGGACATATTCGCTGAAAGTACCTACTTCCTGTACAGCCTTTCCGGCTGATTTTGTCACGCCGCACCGTCGGGCGTTGCTGTTACTCCCAGCCGTAAGAAACAAGGAAGTGTGAGCTTAGCTGCAGCCACCGACACTACTTTCTCAGATATAGTGAATAGAGGAAGTATTGCATTCCACCCAATAGTTCCATATTAAGATGTCAACGAAAATACATGTTTTGAGACACCCTAAATCTTTAAAAAAATAGAAAAAGATTCGCGCATGTGTGTGTATGTGTGTGTCCGTTTGTGAATAGCATAATCCAAAAACGAAAAGTTTGTTAAACATGGAATTTAGATTTAATATCTTCCAAGGATGCGACACGAAGATTTACAACGAAATCCCGCAACCCTAAATTACCTTTTACTTGGAACATTTTTCAAAACTATTGATTTTCTCAAAAATGATTGACGATTTTGGTTAAAATATCATATAAGTATATAAGATATTTTCATACCAAATGAATATCTTAAATTTTATGGAAACCTTGTTAGAAGTGCTGTTCTTTGCTAATTGGTAAACCATAAGAGATGGACAAAATCTACACAAAAGTGTAGACATCGTTAAAATACACGATTTACGTGGAATACTTTTTTATTTCAAACGAACCATTTGGGAGTTATTCCTTGTTATTTGTCTAAAAACTTGTACTCAAGTAGGAATGCTTTTTTAAATCTCCTGACAATGAAAATTAGCAATACGATGTATCCGAATATTTGTTATGATTAACGTGAAGTAAGTAGAGGAATAAGTGTTTATATGAATGGTTTATACAAGAGGAGAGAAATCATGTTGAGTGCAACGCATTGGATATTTTTATTAGTCCCTTGTTTGACTTCCTTACTTTCTGTTTAATAATTTTATATTTCTATATTTTGTTTTATAACGCTTCGACTGCATCTCCTTTGTACCACGTTTCAGTAATTAGGAACACATACATTATGAAAAACCAAGCATGTAATACATAAATATCATTGTAGCAGTTACAACAGTTTACTGACAGATAGAAATATAGGAGATATAAGACAGCGCAGCAGCGTTTGTAACGGTTGAAAGGTAGACGGGATTATTTCAAACGATTCTTTGGTTTTAAAATTGTGTAAACTCTGCATGAAAAACAACATAAATTCACAAAATTTTAGTTACGATTTATCTGATGTTCGGTAGGGCATTTTCATCACAGAAAAACACGTTTGCTCAACGGTTTAATACCAGTCCACAAAATAATGCAATGAAATTTCACCATCGATCGGGTTCAGCAGAGCCGTGCCGCAGTCCCAGATTTTATAGCACAATATCACAGGTTAAGTGAATGGTTCATTGTTAAAAAAGTGAATAGAACTTAGAAATTTTCAATAAATAAGGCGTACCCACGAGTAGTCTCTATTTGCTGTTTTCTTTCTAACTGGAAGGCTAGATGAAGATAGTGTATAGATTTTGGACATTATCTAGATGTAAAGTTAATAATCCTTTGAGCTCGTTAGCATGTAAGTTCTGGGGAGAAAAAATAAGAAAGGAAGAAAGAAAAAGAGAGAATTTGCTCCCGGAGTACATCTACAAAAGGATCTCTAACCCCAAGACGTATCGCAGAGTTTCAATGTAAAGTGAATGAATAGAATGGCAGAATGGGAGATTATGCACAGTCACGGATTTTTGCCCTCCTTGGGCCGTTTAGTTTACGCTGAGTTTGCCCGTCTCGTTCTGATTTGTCACATCCGCTAACCAAGGTGACGCCGCCCGTCATGCTTTCTGAACAACCAAGTTACTGTATTGAGGGCTCATAAAGTTAATTGATACGCGAGAAGTGCGGTTAATGCCTCTTTTGTTTCGTGCAGACGAAGGGATCAAAGGCGGGAGGAAGCTGGGTGCATTACGAATTCCTAACATGCTCACAGAATAATTCTTCCCAACGCAGAGAATGATAAATGTAAAGGAAAACTCATCCGCACATTCATATAAATGCATTATTCATAACCTGAAGGTCTTTCCAGAGGTAAGCTCTCGAGATTCAGCAGCTTCAATGACGTTCTGTTTCCTCTTGATTAGTTCCTATATTTTGTTGATATGCAGTTGGCGTTCTGTACGCAATCATGACCATGTGTTGCAATTTTATGTGCGATGGGTACTGTAACCAACAGGCAATTTTGTTCTTCCTCTGTCTTTATACTAGGTACCAATCACACCTGGCTCTCTCGGATTTGGGCACATGCATTGGTCACATGCTCTTGTAACGTATGCACATTGTCGATGGGTTTGGCATACACCAATACCCTTAAACGTCCCCGTAGCCAAAAATCCAATGGATTGAGGTCCGACAAATGGGGAGGCCATGCACCAGCTTCACTTCTCTTCCGAAGTAAGCCACGCTAAGAACTTTTGCCCCCCCCCCCAAAAAAAAAAAAAAAAAAAAAAAACTCGCCCTCCGAGAACCATAGGCATGTGATCCCTGTTCCACGGAGAACTACAAATTTTGGGGTACATGCTAGCATTTGGCTCAGTAACCAAATGAGCAAACGCAAAGTGATGGATGCAAGGTTAAGTTTTTCAACATTGACTGTTACCATGGCCTTACACCATTTTAGGCCTTAGTGAGCCATCTATTATGTCTTAACTACACGAAAACCATTACTTTTCAAGTATAGGCATTCCCACCTTTGATCTAAAGCCACTCGATTATCTTATGCTGCTTTGATAATGTCATTTTATCACTGTATTTGAAAAAGAAATATTTACTTTAGCCTTAAAAGAATTAACCTACCTACTTCGCTTGAATAGATAAGAGATGTCACCGCAAGACTGTCTAAACATTTGAAGTTTTGTGTATCACTGCTATTACTATTACATATTGTAATTAATTTAAACCAAAACGTGTTTCTACTCATCGTCCAACTTTCGTGCTGCTTTGTTAGTCATCGTGGCACCGTTGAAAATAAGGAAGCTAAAGTCATCTCCCGGCAGGCACCATTGTTAATTTTGTCACCTGATGTGGAAGCTTAACTTTGGGAAGTATGTTTTAAAGTATTGGCGCTACAATAAGCAATTAAGTCAAAATAAACTGTTAGGAATAAAATAGATTTTGCGTTGAGAATCTTCTTCAGAAACTTGTCGAAAAAAGTATACTGTTCAACTGCTGTTTTATCATCTCCAAGATTAGATAGGTATGTTGCCCAAGACGAATTCCTTTCTGTATTTAGCCCTAGTGACAGTAGAGAAAAAATCTTATGTCAAATCACATGATTTCTTTGTGCGTTTTAATTTATTTAATAGCAATTCTACAATGTGCTGGTGCAAAATCTTAGATTTTAATCGAGTTAAATTTTTTGTAGAAATAAGCATAAGGAAAAGGGTTCTTTGCGGAGAGAGACTTTCTTGGAAATCTTCAAGTTAGGTTCTTGTAAGCAGCTTGACTTAGCTATAGAAATTGGTGTTCATTCGACTTTTACCTAGCACATAGAGGAAGTAGCATTCCAACTAAGACTTTGATGTCGAGATTTCACCGGAAATGTGTGTTTAGAGGTATTTTTATTCTATGCACCACGTACCTAGAGGTAGAGAAAGTGTTTTATATCCCACTCTGAAATCGTTATCGAGATTAAAGTGGAAATACGTATTTTAGGATTACCTGAATAAAAAATAAGAAGCAGAGAAGAAAGGTGTATGTGCATGCACGAAATTTAATACATCGTCTTCAAAGGATAATTATACTATGTTTTTTAAGACTGAAGTAGTACATCTATGGGTAGATGATTTTCGGTTCTTTTGGGTCTCGTTCATGGCTGTTTGAGCTGTACTGCTAAATGAACCTCGTTTGTCAACCTGGATACTGGAAATATCAGACCAGGAGCTGATATCTGCTGGTAACAGTTAACCTCTCGAAATAGCAAAATGGCTGGGTGTCGGAATTTCGTGCGGGCTTATGTAGTCATTTTGAGTGATGCGTGCAGGAGTGAGATTAGTAAGGGAGTTTGGGTGCTCAATTTCAGCTCTTTGTTTGCTTTATTTGTGTCCGCTATTGTGCTATTTCTTTTCTCTTCCAGTCCTGGGAACTCTGCATTACCTACTTATTATATGAGGAATTTGTGCTATGAGGTGACTGCCTTTTCTGTGAATATGGAAGAATTTGAGCCGCATTCACACACCAAGTGCTTTGCATGGAAAACATGTAGATGACATATAAATCCACTAAGCAGCCCCCGCATGTCACCTAAATAGCCTCTGGTAATAATGACAAGTGTTCCAACGTTGCCGGAAGTTGTGAATGTGAGGGAAACCTTTAATCACGGTAGCTCCTTTGATGTGTGAAATTGGTGACTTTGGGATTATACCTAGTTTAAGCGCCTGTTCTTCAGTAATGAAGCTCCATATGACTGGGCTTACTTTAGAGCTGATTGGAGGTCTTAATGGTAGGATTTTGTCATCAATATTCACAGTTGGGTGTTGGGCAGAATTATTGTAGAGTACTCTTAGGACCCATTCACAACGAATACGTAACGTTAACATAGGGAAGGATAAAGTCAGACGTGAGGTAAGACTATTTACTATTTACTATTTGTTAGCGGTTCCCCTTTGTCCATGACCAGTAGTTACTTAAGAAAAGCAGTTGTTCGTCACATAGACGGTTGAAAAACTAGCCCTGTTGAATAACAATCTTTTTAAAAACAGCTTTCCGTCAAGTTACCCTTTCGTTGACTTTACAGACTGTCTTAGTCGACGTTGTTGTGTTTATAAGCTGCCGAGGAATGTACCAGTACAAGGGGTAAGCCGTCTGCAACTCCTCGATGGTTTGTACGCTACATGCTGTGTTATGAAGTCAATAATTTCAATGGAAAGGGGCACGTGTCGAACGTGAGAAACACGCTCTCTTCCTCGAACATGGCGTGCGTGACAAGCCTCGCTTGCATAGTAATGTCACTACATTGCCCGTTATATAACCCAACATTGTGTTCTTCAGCTACTGGAGAGTTCATAAATTGGATTACCAACTCATGCTCTATTTAGTCCCACAGTGTTACTGGAAGGTGTTTTCCTTATCAGTTGTGTTCAAACTTCGTACTTCCCAGTGTAAACCCTGTTTCTTACAATCTTGCCCCACTGACATGAATTATTCTTCAGCATTTCCCCCTCCCCTTTCCCATGATTGGCTAACGTTCGCCTTCGAATGTTGCTAAACAAGCTGTGTGCAGTTCAAGATACACGATAAAACTTTATAAATATACTACCACGATAGATGCACGTGCTTTCGTCATCTGGAGAGGTAGGTTTAAACTGAAGGATCTTCCCATCTATTTGTTGATAAGAATGTATATGCATTTCAGATGTATTAACTTTTCTACGCAATATATTTAATTTACACACATATTATAATATAAATCTGACAATTATCTTCAAATATATTGATATAAATGATGTTAAGGGGCTATTTTGCATAGCAGGACAGTCTATTCCTCGACATCAGCCAGTAAAATGTATCTAATCATGTGACAGTTAAGAGGCAAAGTTATAAGGATCAGATCTGGTTCCTTAGAGAACCATGGCGCTACCAACAATGAATGTGTTGAGAATTGTATTCACTGAGCTCCAGAAAATGTACCTGCAATTGCGTACTTGAAGGTGGTAGATTGTGCATTTAAACACATTAATACATGCTGAAATACGCTCTTGAGCGATTCACTCATGCTATGAATTGTGCATAATCTTCGCTCCCTAATTTTACCATTGTTCAAATATATTGCCGTTTGCAGTTCCATACAAACTCACAGGGACAATGTTTATAACGCTTTTGATGATTGACTGACTGGACTGGACTGGCCTGAGTGACTGACTTGACTGACTGGACTGGTTGACTGACTGACTGTTTGGACTGACTGGTCTGACTGGTTGGATATAAATTAATACATCTCTGATTCAGCAAGATTTCCAGGTTTCCTCGTGCTAAGTTTGTGTACTTATATATGATCTAGTCCTGGTGTGTCATAATCTACCAACAATTATGTCTACGAATAAATGTTCAGATGTCTCTCCCAAAGCCAAAAATCGTATCATGTGCTTTTAAATACTCAAGACAAAATTCAAGTCTGAAATACTGAAATATTTACTACGCTGTTTGAGCAAGCATACTTATCATAATTTATGATGGAAAATATTAATATTTCCATGGTTAAAAAAGAAAAGGAAAAATAACAGTCTTACTGCCTATTTAAAAATGAACTTTCATTACCTAAGTTGTTTTCCTGTCGGTAGTTAAATACCTGGTACGTAGATACAGAGATCATTCAAGACATGTGCCACAAGACAAGAAAACTAATTAAAATGATGGGAATCTGTTGATATTCACGCTCATCTCCAAGAATTGACGTTCCCCGATTTTTGTGGCCAGCTATTTTCAGTGAAGATGTCTTCTATTTCACATCACAGTAATAGCAATACCCTGGCAGTCCTCATTGTCATAGCGCCTCTTACGACACCGCTTGGGTAATGCATGCACAAGAAGCAAGTGCAATGAAGCGCATACACCGCTGAAAGAACAGGAAGGAACATTAGACATCCACTAGCTGCCGTATCCACCGCGCTTTCTGAACGGTGTGAAAATGTAGCTAACTTTTGCACTTCTCTCTACCTTTATTTGATGCAGAAACTAGTTCTGCTTACGTTATTCCTATAGCTGCGAAAATACATATCCTCCCTCCGTCTTTATCCATCTCCTGATCTATGTCAATATAAATTAAAGGTCTTAACATTCACATGATTTTGTGTACTTCATCATCCTCTACTACTAAGTATTCTTACAGAAGTTAATTCTTCTATCTACTTCTTTCTAATGGACATTAAAGTTTGCAGCTCTTAATGATTACACTTACCCGACTTTGCACGGATAGTGCTTTTTTCTTTCTTTTTTTTTTTTTATTTATTTATTCATTTTTTTATATAAATTTGAATAACGATTTAATGAATTTCATTCACCTTCTCCAGTTCTTTATGGAACTCCCCTTATGTAGGACTTACACCCCCTAGGACTTACAAGCTAGTGCCAGGGTTAGACGGAGAGCACAGGGACCTCTGGACCAGACAGGGTGAAGATCTGGAAGCGGGTGGTCAGCCAAGCACCAGGTATGATAGTCAGGAAGAGGATGATATGAAATGCAGGCGAAATCGATGGTTGGGAAGGTCGTAATGGAACAATTGGTGGAATGAGTGGCGAGGGAAACCGGAGAAAACCCACTCTGACGCCGCTTGTCCAACACGAATGCCATATGCGGGTCCCTGGGATCGAACCCGGGCCGACTAGGTGGTAGGCGAATGCTCTAACCGCTCGGTCACGGCACCGACTCTTTGTGGAATTACTGTACAACAATCTAGAAGGTTTTTATGGTGAATCCTCCCCTTCGCACAGCCCCGGCTATTCTTAATTGTGTATGCAAAATCTCCTGATATTTCTTTGGCGGTGAGATGCTCGGAATGATAGAGTAATTTTTTAGGTAATCACAGGTGAAAAATGCTAAACCTTTTGCAATCTCTCTTGATTCTATGGTTATTTAATACAAAAACTACATACTTCCACATGTATTGTGCATTGTATAATCTTCGCCACTTATTTTACGCTTATATGTTGTCTACGCCTACGTGGAGTGTACCTCTCTTTCGCCTCCTCGCTGCCTGCCAGGGAGAGAACTGTACGACAGTGAGGAATATATACAGACTGACCTTTTCTCCAGTCAAAGTCCTGAGACCAGCATGATTGCAAGAAATGATGCCATCTGAGTTGGGTTATGTGTTCGGCGTTTAAATATTTCACTTGGTATAGCTGATAGGTATCTCGTATTGGTATAATTGTTCCCAATCTGGTTAGATTTCCAAATTTTAAATTCTACTCATGCATCAGCGTATGGTGATCTTAGGTACACTTCATTTATTTTTCAAATGGGGCTACTGACACCAATGCAGTAACCAGCTTTTAATTTGTCTCAAACACCGAGTCTATATATTGCGGCGACATTTAAAGTTCTTTCTAGAAAAGTAAGATTTCAAATACCTTTAGGATTATCCGCTTTTAAACCGTTCCTGTAACGAGTTGAATTGTTCACATGCATCTGATAACAGTACTGCATTGTAAAATTGGACTTGGTAAGAACTGAAGTGCTTAATTGTAATTGATTTTATGAAGTGTGCATTTATGTAATTACAACGTTGATTTAGAGGTTACCCGCTGTCAACCTTCACGTTCATGCAGGCACAACGACAAGCCGTAAATACTGCAGATTGTCCTTACGTTACGTAATCGTAATTACCTTTTCCTGCTGGAATGACGGAAGATTCATATGGCAGCTCTGTACCGACTAGTAAACCGTAAAAAATATATCTAGTATTCCTTGTTGTTTAAAATATTAATGATTACAGTAGCATTAAAACTACTGCATGATCCCTGCTAGTGCCAGATTTCAGGTGGTGGGAAGCTGATAGGCATAAGATACCCATATGTAACAGAATGGCATCTTTGGCGAGATTAGGTAGAACAGGGAGGATTTGACAGGAGCTGAGGTCTGCCACATGTATGTCAGCTCTCATTGGCTGCTGTCGTGAAATAAGTTGTGGTATGCAAAATGGTTGCTTATTTAATATTATGATAATTTGTCTTACTACATTCCAAGAATATTGTCATTTTACATTTTCGTAATAGTATGAATTAAATATATGACTTATCAAGAGTTAACACGACAAGAATACATATAAATTCTTATCGACAAATAGGTGAGATGATCATTCAGTTTAAACCTACCTCTTAGGAAGAAGAAAGCACATGCATCTATCGTGACAATGTTCATATAGCTTTTATCGCCTAAACTTGGCTTGCACAAGGCTTGTTTGTCACCATTCAAAGGCGTATATTAGCTAATCAGGGTAAAGAGAGAGAAAACGACGTAACGTGGAACTTGCCTGAACCCTCTAAAACTTTGGAAAAGTGCTTCTTGTGTGTAATTTTCAGACGCCACATTCCAAATTGGACTTGGACTTGGTAAAACTGAACGACGAAAATCAGATCACTCCCACAACACGTGAAAACACAAACCATACCAAAAATCGAAACTACAGCTCCGTGTTTCTTAAGGGACAGCACTGACTCAACTGTCTGGCTCACATGTGACAAGCCAAGGTGCATAAACAGGCCCAGTGCTCAGGAGAACTGCCCTGACTCCTTGACCTGAGCTGGGGTGCATGTGGCGATTCAGCTGAAGGATTGAGATGCAGTGACTGACACAATCACGTGATCTATTTTAGTCCATATTATGCACTTTCTGTTTTAAACGAAATAAATAAATTTATTAAATAACGTAGTGCATCTGAATAAGAGTACTAATATACAGTTAATGTAACAAATGATAACTGCTATCTCGCTCGGTGCAACTTTTAACAGCTGTTTATGTGTGATATATCGATATCGAATTGAATGCGACACTTTCTCTATCACAAATATGAATAGAGAAACCAAATGAATAACGTTTTGCGAATGTGCTAAACTTTCACATAGACGATTCAGCGCATAAATTCGTTGTTTCTTTTTGTTGGCAGCAGACCTTCCTGAGGATGTTCTCAAGTGTGATGCCATTAGGTGTTGTTGGTACCAATGTTATTCTGCGGTTGATCATGTGGAGTCGAAACGCGCTTCGAAGGCTAAATAAAGTTGATGTTGCTACAGTTCATTATCCTATTTGTCGGCGCCGCGGATATCAAAGTTCCCGACCGTAGAACTATTAGCAGACAAAACATGCTTTTGGAAAATCTTGGAAACTAATAGGTTGTTGCAGAATTGCGTTTCTGTTTTAAAAATTAACCACCTTTGTTCCTGAAAAGAAACACATGTTACGTTGTATTCGGATAATTTCGAAGAAAGAAAAAAATGATTGGAGAAATTCGAATAGTGTAGAGGAAAAAATGTGCTAGGGCACTAAAATACAAATTCTGCAACAACTGTTTATTATTATTATTATTATTATTATTATTATTATTATTATTATTATTATTATTATTATTGTTGTTGTTGTTGTTGTTGTTACAAAATGACAATGTGACGAATTCCACTCCTGACACTATTATGACAAAACGACAAAATGCAGCTACTTTTCTATCACTTTATTGTCTTCTAAAATGTTATAAGAAATACACAGTTTACAGTCTTTCGTGCTACCACAACTCTAAACTTTTACTTCAGTACCCATGCTCAGTCCTTTCAGTAGCTTTGTTCAATTTCTCTGTCTCTCATGTACACTTACTACGACGATGCAATCACTCGACGCCCGTTAGAATCTTCCTCACGACGACTGATGTATCGTTCGCGACGACACACACACGCACAGCTGTCTCGCACTCACGTACATACTGACCGACTCGTATTTGTAAGCGTAAAACTTGTTCATTGCTGGTTTCTGGCCTCCTTGTATGAGAGTTGACATCAAACGGAACTTTCTCGAACTCCACAAACTGGCCGCCGGTGACGCGGCTGGATTTTTCTCGAAGGTTCCGGAGAAAGCGCCTTTTATGTAGCTGCTTCCATTGTTGTTAGTCAGGTACACACAAACAGTTGCGCGAGACAGCGCCGTGTATTGCGTCGGCCCGGCTTATGGCGTGAAGCAACCCGGTCCCGATAGTCTTTGTTTTGCGCTGGCTTCATTTATACCAGCCCATAGAAATCTTTTTTTTTTTTCTTTTTCTTTTTTATTCCTTTGGTCAAAATACCTGCTAACATGATTCTTCTCATCACTGTCAAGTTTGTTTCTCTAGTCACTCTCAGCTTAGTCTTATCATCCACTCTTTCTACAGAGCTTCATTACTAAAGGCGGAGGAGCATTAGCGTAATAGAAGACTTAGCTAATTCAATTATTAGGATACCTCTTGTGCCAGATACCGAAAAGGTGAAAGCTAAATTCTAGAAAGTTCTAAACAAAAATATTGCTTATTAAGCTATGTGTGAAATTTTGAAAATGAGTAAGAAGGAAAACACGACAGAGTGGAATTCTTTACATTTGCACCTTTGACATAGAAAGAAGTTTTTCACTGTTTAAAAACTTCTTCATTGATAGGCGTCGAAATTTCACATTTAATAATTTACGAATGTACATTGTCACCCAGTGTAATGCACTCTGTGATGATATTATAGTTAACAAATAGCATGTAAATAAAGAACAGACCAGACATCCATGCTTCTTATTGCCCGAGCATGTCACCGACAATAATGCATTTATTTGACTGAAGAAACGACGGTAAAAATGCATTATATTATAATTTAAAAATCAGTAGAAAGCATGCTGCAGCAAAACTGGGGTCGCTCTTCGGAACGATATAGCTTCAATGTTATTCAGCGTGGTTCAAGCCATCACGTCGAACTCGGAGAATGTAGTATAGGTAGACAAGCATTTCTCCGCAGGTAAGAAAAATACGAAGCCACAGGTTTCTTCATTCTGCGGTTTCTTTCTTTCACCTACTTGTCCTCGGCTTTTCACCGGTGTAGCAGAAAGGTTCGTGGATAACGTGACAGTGTTTCCAGACTGTATTGCAGATTGAGATTCATGGTGCAGTTTATTCTGAAAATAACGCAACTTTATCCTTATACTTAATGATTTTATTCCGTTTTCCTTGTTTTGGGCAAATCTAGAGCGCTATTTCAAAATAAATAATTTACTGGTGTCTATTTTAATGGCCAAAGAAGACGTGCTGCTGAAATCCGCTATGAACAAAATAGGTAATTTATTTAAATTTTATTTTAGACACTGCCACAGTGCTCTGGAAGAACAAATTAAAACTGCCTCTAAATTAAATTATCTATGTTATCTGCTACCTCCTCTCTTTCTCTCTTCCTCTTTCTCTCCACGCTTCTGAAGATTAACTAGAGTATGGTGGAGGAAAAGCAGATTCATGAATCCGTGTGATTCGTGAACCTTTCGCCATATAACTATGCAATACAACGGCACACACCTCCTTCTTTAGTTGATTTCAGGAGTCCACGAGTCCCTTCCAGTCGTTTCGCGGCCGGTATCAGTGAAGGAATTATGTCTGAGTCACATCCTCTACCTCAAGGAAACGAAGCTTAAATGTCAAATGAGACGAGGAATTTTTCTGTTGTGAGGAAGGAGACAACGTTAAATGCCTCATTTGTAACAAGTATTAATTGCATGGTTTTCTTCAAGCCCATACTGAACAGCTTTCAGAAAATAACCAAGTAGGTAGGGTTTATTTAACAGTGTCCCAGTTCGAATCTCGATTAGGGTATACAGTAAGTGATATACTCCTTTCATAATAAATTTATTCATTGACATGTTTTAGATGGTCAATATTTTATTAAATAAATATTTATCTACCAAATCAGTAAATAAGAACATTATAAGAATAAGAATACCGGTACCTGGATAGGTTTTTTTTATGTGTTTTCCCTTATCCTTAAATGTCGGGTAACTCTAAACTCTGTGGACCTCGGGCTAATTTGACTATCATTTCATCCATTTCACTTGTCGTCCAATGTGACTTAACCCGTTTAAGGAGATTAAACCTTAAATTCCTCCTAGGGCCATATTCAAGTTGCTATTAAATCAAGTGGACTTGAAACTGCCATATTTAACCACACGTATACCAGAACAGAACAGACAACCTGGTACATGAAAGTCAGGGGCAATCAACAATGTCATTCAGGACAAGTACGTATGGGGTGAGCACTCGGGTATTACCAAAAGGATAGGAAGAGGAACCGAGAAATTGTAAGGGAATCGGGGACCAAGGACAAGGGAAAGAAAGCAAACTACATACATGGGGAACGAGGGGAAACACGGGGATTAATGCAGGCAAAAAACGGTGAGGTTGCAAGGGTGTGAAGCTGAACACATGGAGGAGATCAGTAAAAGGCAGCACACGGCGGTGGCCCGTTGGAGATTGGATGCAGAAGAGGGCGTGGATGGTTGAAACAAAAGAACGCTTGATGGGCGGAACAATGGTAGTAAACTAACTGGATAAAATCTAAGGAATAGAACGGTTGAGGGTTTGAACTTCTCGCTGCATTTGGGCCTAAGCCTGACGAGAGCTGTGCGGTAAATGAAGCCTCTACTTGGTGCTTCCGCATGCTCGGTGGAGATCTGCTATCCAAGATCCAGAGATCTCTGTACAGTCATGAACAGAAATGGCGTCGTTAAGAGGTATGCTAAAAAGTGCACTGTGTTAAAGGGCACCTTTGTCTAAGACCACCACTAATTATCAAGAGAGGTGGCACCACCCAATTTCAAACGATTACAACAGCGATGTCCAACCTTGTCTCTTTGGAGACACCTACGTAATTAGCTGTTATTCCCCACCCGCCACCTTAAGTCGAAGGTTGAATCAGCTAGTGCCTATGGCGTGTAGACTCACAATCAGACAGTCAGTATCCAGTGACGGACAGAAATAGGCGATTTCATATCATATAGGTCATACCTGGAATTTACTGCGAATGTCTTAAAAGACCTCTTCATTCTAGATGATTTCTGCATAAATGGTAAACGTAAGAGATAGACAACAGCTTACTAAGTAAAAAACATGGACCTCGTTAAAACACAATTTATGTAAAATTCTTCTTTGAGTGAACCATTTCCATTTGAATTTGCAAATACTTTTACTCTTTTTTTTTTTTTTCACATAAGACTGTGTTATGTATTCTTTTATTTTATTTTATTTTATTTATTTATTTTTTTTTTTTTCATTCCTTGGCCTTGCAAAGAGAGTAGAATTTCAAAGGCATCGCATAGCAACCAGCTCTTAAAATATTTCACTATCGCTTAAAGCCTACTGTATTACCATATTCCCCTTGTAGCTACAAGTTTCTCCAAATAGAACTATATTAAAAGTCTGTATCCCAATAGGTTACACGACGATCACTTGATGTATTTTCTAAGACTATGCACTTCGACTTAGTCGTCGAATATTGATAGACTTCTTAAACGTAAGCAGTGCCAAAGAAGTCACTAATATCTGAGTGTTAAAAGAGTGCCACAGTCCGCAAAAAGTGGAAGGAGGTAATTCCAAGCTCCTCTCTTTCGTAAACGTTGAACATCACTGGGTTACAATATTTGAAATGTTCATGCTTTGAAATTCTGTCTCTTTCTCAAGATAACATCCCTTAGTTGAGAACTGCAGTAATTAGCTAGTTTCTATACTGGCAGACTGTTTGGTTGAGGTTTTCAGTATCTTCAAATAAGGACGCCAGGTGTCTGTGATCCCATTCATTGTTTCTATATTTCTGGCTATTGTCTTGAGGATAAAGGAGACACTAATTGTGAATGAATAATTAAACAGTTGTCCTAGTATTAAAAAGCGGGTTTGACAGTTAAGTTTAACTTTTTTCTTCTCGTACCTAATTGCTTCAATTGATGTTACTTTTTATTTTTCTTTCTTCGTTTGCTTACTTGTGGCAGGAAGAGGAATTCGTTCATTCCACCCTAAACTTCGATATCGAGGTTTCAACGACAGTGTTAGCTTTGGTGTCCTCTGAACTAAACAAATTTTAGAAGTAAATGAACGTAAAAAAGATCTTCATAAAACCTCCCACCCTAGACATTCCTTTATGTGAAAATACTTCTTACTTTGTATTAAAAAACAGCAGCAGTGCTATGATTAACAAGCACGCGCGCGCACGCACGCACACACACACACACATACACGCACACAATAAAAAATACCTTTTGCGGGATTCAGGGGTCGCAAAACGTGTATTTGCGATGACAGCTGGGCATGGAATTTTTGGGAGGAATGCAATCGGTGCTTTCTCTATTTGCAATAATTAGATAGTACAAAAGTATAAAAAGATTGAATGTTCAACATTACCCATCGCTGTGGGGTAATCATGAACGAGTAGTTAATGTTCATCAAATTATGAATTTCTGAAAAGAAAATTCAAAATATATTTGTTCGCATATCCCATTTTCGTGGTATTGCAATATTTAAACGTGATTACTTTTATGGAAATGCAAATGAACGCAAAAATTAAAGTTAAATTTAAAATGTAACCTTTTAAGCTAAGCAGTTTATTAAGACGATTATGCCTAAGAGCCTATTTGCCATTTTTTATTACTTATTTTTAACCAAGTATCACAAATAACCGTTCAGACAAAACGAACACCTGAACCACAGTTCACCAACTCAGCGGAATTCTCCAGGTGAAGCAAATACATATCTTAGCTGCCTTCGATGTCATCCAAATCTCCTCCCCCTCGTCATCGTCGTCGTCGTCATCATCATCATCATCATCCCAAAGTTCATTCACTATTATCTTCTTTAGACGATGGAACAAAAGCTCCTGAATAGTTCACGACACAACTTCTTGGGAATTACACTTTTCTTTGCAGCTATTTTCTTTTGCTGTCCCTCTTCCTTCACTTTCTGTTGTGTCTTTGTTGCTGTTTCTGCTTATATATAAACCTTTATTACACGAGGTACTTGTCAAAATCTCGGAGTGCTGTTTGTTCCTACACTTTGCAGATTTTTCATAATCTTGGAGTAGAGAAGATGTCTGCAAATGGTGTGTTGGCGGGATGTTCGTTGTTAGAGCTTTTATCTGTGATTCAGTTATTTTATCATCCTCTATCAATGGCATTGAACTGTCAGGCTGGATCAAAGCCTTCTGTAGAAAACATATCGAGATTCAGAAAAATAATTCCTGCTTTCTTGAATTCCGATGTCATCACCATAATAGCAACTGTAGTGTGCCCAGCATTGAATATTGACGCATTCGTTTGGGAGAACTATTTTTCTCCATGGGTTTTCAGAAACATAGCGGCACAATGACACCTGCAATGGCTGCAGCTTTTGTAGAGTGTGTAGAAGAATTGAATCCATTGAACCTCCGTTCTCTTTGTGCTTTTCATAGATTGCTAGAGAGAATTCCCATTTGGAACTTTATATCACTAGATTTTACTCTGCCATGGGTTGTAAGAGAGATTGGAAACGATCTTGATACTTCTCGAAGCTTCCTTCCTTCTTTAACTGCCTTAAGAACCTTTACTATGGATCCTTCGTTCCAGTCGCCTTTATTCGTATTCCTAGTCTACGTCGCGGTATCTGTAACAAAATTTTATCGTAATCCGTAATGCAATTTCTTAGAATGAACATTCTAAAATAAGAATTTTATATCACAGAAATAAAAACGAATGACCGTCATAAATAGTAAATTGCTACCAACAAAATTCAACATGTCTTATTTATTTATGCAACTTGTGGCAAAGTGGGAGTTTTTACATGTGGGAAATTCCACTAACATAAAAGAATTCCAGGTACCACAGGTAACAAAATTACACAGTAAACAGCTTTAGGAAATCAAAATGAAAATATACAGCATAAACATTGAAGCGTCTTGAAGTACTAGGCTTGTTTAAATTGATATATCTGAGAATCTTAATTTTAATCTGCTTGTCTTAAAGAGAAAGTTTCTGTAAAGACGCAGAATTTGAAAAATATGTACCCCAAAGCGCCCGTACCGTACACTATTCAGTGATTTAGGGAAATGCCACTGTGCTAAAAACTTGCCACTTTCCTTGGTTTTAGGTATAATCTTCTTATAAATGGAGAACTGTAGAATGACATAGGCTCCCCGCAAATAGTTCCTCTGCATTGGCTTCCTCTGCTCTAGGTCTAGAATACGGCTTCAGTGGCAGTTATCCTCTTCGCGAGCCCACACGTGTTAAATTGATTTTAGTTTGTTCACATAAACCTATTCACAAATTAAACAATCATTGTGTTCCGAAATGTCATCCACCAGCTTTCAGCTATCTTCATATGATGTTTTCTGTGCTAAATGTGATTTTTGTTTAACTAATTTAGAATTAAAAACAAGTTTTTAGTAAATGAACTTATTTTTTGTTTGAAATTTAAATAAACAATAAGTAGAGCAGCGGAGTAAAACCTGGTAATGAATTCATTTGAACTGTTTAGTAACTTTAGTGTTACAGTTAGGCAGCAACACTAACAGAACTTTCATAACAAGTGTGTCCACAAAACATAATTCCGTTAATAATTGCGCATTAAGCGAAACAAATACTTAAATGCAAGCTAAAAAGGAGCAAATAAGAACATTGCCTTTTCAAATTAGAAGTCGTGTTTCATCATGTATTCAAGGTTTACGACGTAAATCTAATAGGAGTATTAAAGGAGACTCTGGATTCAAGCGATTTTTTGTTTCGTTCTAATTGTTGTCAATGCAAAGAAATTCTGCTCATACAAATAGATAGAGGGAAATTGAAGAACGTGAGTAATGGCAGTGTCGCTAAGTTCGGTGTACTTTTGCGTGCTTAATACTAGAAATCAGAAATCGATATGTTTTAGATTTTTGCTTTCAGTGAACTGTCAACAGACATTTCCAAAAGACTTTCTTTTAATTTTATGGCAAGATCAGAGGAGTTGATGGTGGTGCAAAACGTATTTTTATCGTTTGCTGGGTATATCGTCTTTCTCACTTGCTGAAAGTATTTAAACAATTGTTACCTGAGATTTTGTGGGTGAAATTTGATTATTTCCAAAAACCTATCAGCAATAGTAACTAACTGGTAGAGTAAAAGAGAGCAATTCAAAACTCTCTGGCTGAAATGTTTTTTGATATTTGTGATCATTTAAGAAATGTTACACTGATTGGATATTTTAAATTGTATTATTTTTCGTTGTATGGGATAATTAAGGAAGCGTATTATACGGACTCTATGCGTATTTTAAATTGTATGTACCCCCTAAGAAGTCTTTCCGTACCCCAGATTGAACAAGAGCAAATAAATACATTTACTCGTACTGTGTCGTACAATAAACAGAGAATGTTGCAATGTTTCTTCATATTGCCGTAATCGCTTTTCATGCTAGATTGGGCCATTTATGATTCTCCCTCTCTCTCTCCCACACATAGAGAGAGGGAGAAACATATAGAGTTCCTTATTACTGGTTTTAGGCACGCGTCAACTTAACTCGACATCTTTCTGATTACTGTTTGCCTTACCTACTCTTGAAGGATTAAGAGCGTAGATCTGGAACAAATTCAGTTCCATGAACGAAGATATGTGTGATATGACATTTTATGGGAAGGAATAAGTCAGTTGGACTCATGTTGAAAGTATTTTACGTGTTTAGCTGTGACGATAATTATTACTGCAACCAAAAACACAAATTGGGAGAAGACATGGAAAGAAATAACATGATTAAGAGGTTACGCGAGATGAATGAAATTAATGCAGATGGCGCTTCTTTTGATTTGTTTACGTCGCTCGTCTCTCAGCTGGTTCATTAGCGCTCAACAAGGCAATTCTAAGGGTTGCTAGAAATATTTGTATAATGAGCAGTGGTGTTTATAATACCTGGTAGGAAAGCGGCTTGCTGGCGAGCCAGACGTCAAGGTGGTTATGGATGGGGAAACCAGGCAAGCCGGCCAAGCCTGGCAGCGTTAGCTCGCCTCTCCAACTAGTAGAGCCCAAGCTGTCATCAAGAGCAGTTCGGCTTTCCACCGGTTGCTATAGTAACCCCACTTGTATAACATCAACATGTGTACATGCATGCGTATTGCACTGTCAAACGTGTCAATTTTGCGGGAAAAGATTTTCGATCTGCACTAGAGCGACAGTGGAATCTTCCACATGATTACGTGTGTTTATCTTCCTGTTCGAAAGAAAATTGCACACAAGGATTATATGTTGTACTTTATGTTCCAAGAAGTGATTCGTGAGTGACAGTTTTGTTTGGGCAAGGTAAACACTCGTGTTTAAGGAGGAGACAAAAACCCGGCCAAGTGTCAACATTCAGCAATCGGAAGAATTCTACAGAACATTGTGATGAAGTGGGTCATACTTCGTTGGAGATATCCGGCCAGTTGTGTTGATTTATCCGCGTAATTGTATCACGCAGTGATGTGAAAGTTGCTGAAACGTTAGCGAGGCAATAAAAAAGAAAAAAGATTGAGGAGTTCAGTGAAACCTAACAACAGTGGGCAGTGTAATTTTGTGTTTAAGCACTTAACATTAGGAATAAATGCATAGCGCAGCATTGAGGTTATTTAGTGTTTCGTAAGCAAAAATAAGTGCAGAGAAACTGTGCATGGAAAAATATGTGAGACTTGGTACGCAGTGCTGTTGAGAAGCTGAAGTAAAGAATGATAGAGGAGGTTGTGCTAAAAATACTACCGCGATGTACTTAATGCAGGTATGAAACTTTTTCTTGGATCTTCCTTCAGTATTTAGCCTTGCTGTTAAAATAGCTCCTTGCTAAACCTTGGCCACTGCAACAGGTTCCTTTTTTTGTTGTTGTTTTGTTTTCTTTATAGCGTTATTAGTTACCCCCTTCTGTTTATATACAAGATGGCAGATGTAATGAGACTTGCAGTTGTTTAAAATAGCAAAATGAAGTATTGGTGCCTCTGCCAAAGTTCTTCCATAGGGTTTGCAGATGTAAGATATACGTCTGTATAAACAGCTGCCATAATGTGCAGTAACGTGTTTCCCATTTGGTTAATATTCTTGTAATAAGCACTTAATAAAAGTAATATTGTACTGTCAAATCATCCATATCCTGACGTAATTGTGATAAGGTGTCAAACGATTAACTCGTATATGTATCTATGTTTTTATGCGTTATTAATCGTATTCAGTTTTTAAGCTGAACACAGAAAGTAAGCATTCGTGTGTAATATATAGTATAGCGTGTTGATAAAAAATTACTACATTTCCACGAGGAATTCAAATCTATTTGAGTTCCCATTCCGAATTCAATATTGCAAGGAAACGCGGATTCAGATAGGATCGCATCGAAATTTTGTGGCATAGAAATACCTATCAGATTCAAATAATTTGGAATTCGTCTGTACTCGTAACAAGCTACACGCTCATCAGTTTGTTTTTTTGTCGAAAGTGGTGTAATAAAGCACAACAACAAAGCCACTTTTACTGTTTCTATAATCTCGCAATATATTCTTCTCAAAAACATTTGCTAGCCTCAAAATCTACTTAAAATACGCAGAAAACACATTTTTTAGATTTTCAATGCCTCAGTTATTTATGCTTGAGCCTTGCATATCCAAATCGATGTTATTTCGGATTGAATTCAACATGGAAATGAGGATCACATTAAGAATGTGACTGACTCATCGATTTCACCCCATGGAAGTGTAGTAAATGTTAACGGAATAGTTAAATTTTTGATAACAAGCGAACATTCTGTGCGCACCATAACTAGCTATTTGTGAGGTTATTGTGAACAAGATCAGCAACATAAAGTTGATTACTCCTGTAATATTCGTTATTGTAATAAATAATGCTAGACAAAGAGGCATAAATTGTGACAAACAAACTTGAAGAGATGTGAAGAATTGAGGAAAATAGCAAGGAAAAATATAGCTAATTCTGATCCAATAAGCTTTCGCAATTTTCAGATGATTTGAGCTAAAAGAGCAGATATATCGCATTTACGAATGCTTAGATATATTATACAAAAATCGAAATAATTGCAGCCTGTCTACACAATAAACGTAATAGTTTGCGCTGCATATTTAATTTTAGTGTCGAAACATTTCCAAAGCAGATGGCATTTAATTCATCTCCAGAACAACTAAGCCAAAGTGTCTGGATAGTTTCTGGAACTGAAATTTAAGTTTGCAATTACAGGCAACGAATAACAGTCCTTTATATCATTCTTATGTTGTAGTTTAGGAAGCCAGCTGACCCATAGAACGAAATTATTTTGAAAACATTTATCTAACGCTATAAGTAGGTAAGTGCTTTTTCACAATATCGATATTGCGCGAAATGCTCCTAAAGGCAAAATGAAAACATGTTTACTTAAGTGCAACTAAAGATTGAGACACTTTTTTCGTTGTTTTCTTTCTCGCTAGAGGTTGGTGAACTTCTAATACTGTCGCCGCTGGCCGAGAGATTTGAAAGCTTTAAGTGAAAGTAAAGCAAATAATCCCATTTTTTGAATGGCTAATAGATATATGTACAAACTGTGCAGAAAAATAAATATGTAGACTGCCTGCAAATGCTGGTGACTAACTCAAATACCCAGCTTTTGCTTAAACAGTTCTGCATCTAGCTATAGCGTAATGCCGAAAAATATTTTAATAAACATAATTACTTGCAATGGCAGAATAACAGGAGTGACAGTACAAAATATTGAGGTCTGTTCTATGTTTTCACTCAACATTACTGACGTATGGACTGTATGAGTTTAGTTAATTTTGTATATTTTCTTTTTATTGTGTTTTTTCCTGTCATGCATTAGCCTGTGTCATGTTTAGATTTTTTTTTCTATTTTTGTTTTAACCTATAGATACATACGTTTTAAAATAATGCATTTGAATTTCACTGCTAACCTTTTACAAATATGTTTTTAACTTTACATTAACGTTATAACAAAAGACATATGAGGAATAGCTATAAAATGCTGCTTCTTCTTCTTCTTCTTCTTCTTCTTCTTCTTCTTCTTCTCCTCCTTCTCCTTCTCCTTCTCCTTCTCCTCCTCTTGTCTTTCCTTTCCAACCAAAGGGTGTTTATTTAAGTTGGCATGTCCACCTGGTCCTCGAATTAAAAGTTTGCTTCGGTAGCCTGTCAGGGAATTCGATTATCATATTCTTGCCGGCTCGTTTGATATTGGACTAGTTTTTGCACTAAACTACTGCTTGTTTTCCTTCCCTCCTTATATCTTCGCCTCTCATTCTCTCTTCTAGATGCCTACGTTGCGTTCCAGGAAACCTCATTTTTGCACTTTCAATTATTTTATCATTTTTCCTCATAACCCATAGTTTGCTACCATAAAGCAGCATTGGTTTCGACACAGTATTATGCAGTTTGAATCAGGACCTGTATTCTCTTCCTCTTCTTTGTCTGTTTACCCTACCCATATGGAGGATTTACACCCCCTAGAACTTACAAGCCTATGCCTAGGTTCAGATGCCTGTTGTGGAGCAGACGAACCTATGGACCAGACAGAGTGAAGACCTGGAAGCGGGTGGTCAGCCCAGTATCAGGTATGAGAGCGAGGAAGGGGATGATATGAAATGCAGGCGAAATGGATGATTGGAAAGGTGTTGGTGGAATGAGTGGCGGGGAACCCGGCGAAAATCCGTCCAAACGCCACTTCGTCCACCACAAATATCACATGAGGGTCCCTGGGATCGAACCCGGACCGCCGTGGTGATAGGTGAACGGTCTAATCGCTAGGCCACGGCGCCGCCCTATTAGAAAACATCAATACTTAATAAAAACAGAATTTGTAGGGAAAAAAGTCCTTCGACTTATATTCTATACGTGGGGTTGGGCTCCCTAGTTATCGAGGTTGCAGAAAGCTGTGCTGTCTAAGCATATACAACATAATTTCGAGGTTCGAAGCTTACATCCTTGGTTTCTAAGCGGAACTCTGTCGACAGATTTACCTAATTGTGAAACAGGCTGTCGTGTGGCTTGAATTCGGCTTTCATTTACTTCTATGCGTTTTGTGGGAGGTACCAAGTTAAGAGAATCATACATATTTATTAGTTGGAATTGTAAAGTACGAAGTATTTCTTTCTTCTTTATGACTAAGTATTAGTAATCTTAATAAATATCTACCTTTTCTTATTGTACCTTCTGTTTAATTATACATTTAGGGTAATAAATTTAGCGACCTTTGGAATTACTTTGGTTCCTATTATCTAGGGACCAAAGAAAAGCCCCTGCATAAATTTTAGAGGAAGTGGAAAACATGCTTTCATCTTTGACCTGATGCAGCGCTAATGGGGACGTGTAAAGGGACCGAAATCATCCAAATAAGTTAGAAAGCAAGTCTATAATAGAGTAAAAGAAACCTCTGATGTGTTACATTCACACGACTTTCTCTAACCTCTATCATTCATTAGTGGGTATACAAATTATTCTTACGAATATTTATTTCTCTTATCTGCTGCATTTTAATCGAGATAAATCCCTGCAGAAATAACTTCATTATATACTTCGTTAGGATACAAACGGGACAGCGATAGTCAAATGTTTAAGAACTGAACGCTATATGTTAATCTTGAAATTCCACAATGTTTCCATGCAATCGCGAGAAACAACTGAAGATCGATTTGATTTGTTTTGAATAAATCGAACCATTAATAATGGATATCTCGGAAATGGGTTATGTGACAAAAAGTTATTTGAAATAAATTGCATGCTTTTAAAGAGACCTATATTTGTATGTAGTACGTTTTCGCTTATAGCTTAACATTTACCAGCTACCTATACAAGATTATACAAAATTCCTTCCAAATGAAGGGCACTTCACGGGGTGTTCCAAGAAAATTCAAGAATACATTTTGCTTGTCGTGCAAACATATATATCTGTATGGCACTTTAATAAAATTCATAGCAATTTTTAGAAGATAAAAAGTATCGAAAAATGTTTGTCTTTCTTTTTTCTTTTTTAACTCTTTGTGTCGCATCTTTGAATGGTGGTGAACTTAAATACCAAATATGGTGCTCGTCTGACTTTTCCTTTTATAATTATGTTGTTCATAGACACACAATTGCTTTTTTTATTCAAGGCACCTCAAAACGCGTTTTTACGGTGAAGTCTGGGTATCGAATTTTTGGTGGAATGCAATGCCTTCCCTACCTACTGTGTACCTGGCAGAGATTCATTAGGTAGATACTTTAAGGACCGGCGCAAAATAGGTGCACTAAATCCACATGTTCGTATTCCTGTCCGCTACATCCACAAAAAAGTCACTGTTTAGTGCGAAGCGTTATTGGGCCCATTTTCATTGTGAAAACTGTCACATCTGCCAAATACAGATACACCTGCCATCCTGCAAACCCTATATTCCGTCATTACAGTGTTTAAGCCCAGACAAGGTCAGGTACACACATGACACACCTCGGGCTGTCCTCAGCCTGCCAATACTCGTGCCTTTTACAGGACTTCTGCGGCTGCACGAGCTACTGTATACTCCAAAATTACTGGTCCTTGCAAATATATTTCCATATATTTAGTGGAATGATGTTGATTAATTTACTATCTGTGTATCTTTGGATTTGTGTGCGTTGAATTTTCGTTATGAACATTAAATTCACCAACTCTCGCTCATACTTCCAGACTAGGGCTGGGCAACTGGTGCTCAGAGAGCGCAGATTGCTCACGTTCTTGAGTGATAGCTGCACGTTCAGTGGGTAAAAAAGGTGAAGGTCGCTCAAGGTAACGCGCGAGTCGCTCTAGCCTGTTCCAGATTCTAGGATGGGTTGGGAATAATCCTGGCTAAAGAAAAGCTCCTATCCTCCTGAACCCGCGTTTCCTGAATTTGGAACTTAGCACTGTTCTAGCCACCAGATCTCAGAGGCAGTTCATTCGTTTTTGGACAATCCATAATGCTTTCCCTAGCAAAGAACCGAATAAAATAATATCTAAGTAAAGCATTAATTTTATAGAACGTGATATTTGGCTACAGAGAAAAGCATGTCAAGGCAATAAATGTGATTATGTCCATCCAATTAACATCCTGATGCCGCGATATGTTTCTGGATAAGGTTGAGAGCGTCTAATTTAGAGTCGCACATAGCATGTGTTGATCGCGGAGCCCTATTACAGCAACAGGTCTGCAGATGTTCAGCATCTGTGTGGAGTGCGCAGATTCTCGAAAATAAAACAAAGCGAAAACAAAACGTTCCATGGTGAAAGACAAATGAAAAGCTGGAGGTGATGTGAAAGAAAAGCAGCTCAGATATCCTGGCGCATGAACGCCATATGAGATGACAATGAAAAACAAGTATAAACGAGGGCAAAGAGACGCCAGCGTTGTGTAGTAAATGAAAAATAGAAGGCGCCAACAAAGAAAAGCTCAAAAATAAGTACAAAGATAATTAGCAATTAATAATCATAGGAATAAGAATGAGACAAAAGGAACCGACAACGCATGTTATCTGTGTAGCGTTGAACTGGAAAACATGCATAATAATAGATTAGTGTTGAAAGAAATGTTGTTCGGTATTAATGTAATCTAAAGCTATATTACCATCCACATGTGGCAGTTAGCCAGGGGAAAAACTACCTCTCAAAATACAATAGAAGGATACTGACAAACATGTGAATATATTAGACTCATTGTTCTCGAAAATAGCAGCTGGTTCACATTTTCATTAATATGTTCATTTTCATACGACTTATATTGGTCAATTGAACCGTTAAACAGAGGTTCAGAATTCTTTTTCCTCTTTGCAGAAAATGAATTCAATTTTTGCCTAAATTCAAAGACACGTAACTGAAAGTTTCAGCATGTAACTTTAATTACTTTTTATGGTATAGGAAAATGTTTCTAAATTTAAGTTGAAAGTGTAATAGATTTGTATGTATTTCTTAGAAGTACTTATTTGCTTCATCCTTTTTGACTTGTGTTCACTTAGTTCGCACCTACAGATACATTTAACAAGAGTTTCTTTTAATGTTTATTTATTGTAATACACAAATAATTCCATTAAAAGATGAATCGTGGATCAACCTTTAAAAGAACACGTGTTCCATGTAAATGGTTTAAGTAAATAAATTGCTTGTATTCTGAGTCGAAACAATTCCAAAATTTGCTGTTGCCAAAAACAGAAACAGATAATGTCAATTTTGGTCCTTTAATCCTAAATAATTACTTAATAAAAGAAACAGATATATTTTGAAAAATATATTTCTTGACAGTATCGAGATTATGTATTCCTAAATACAATGTATGGTATTTATGGGACTTGTTTTGTCAAACAGTCCTCTCTTTCCGAAAAACAGTATGCCAGGTTTTATTTTTTTAAGACATATTAAAATTTGTTTTTCCAGTGAAATTTTGATATAGAATTTTGGATCAATAGTTGATTCTCTACCTCAGCTAGATATTAGAAAAAATAATAGAAAATTAAATAGGGAAATTTAGACTAAACATGTTAAAGCACGTTTGTGTGTGTGTGTGTGTGTGTGTGTGTGTGTGTGTGTGTGTGTGTGTGCGAGAGAGAGAGAGAGAACGCATCAGTTTTAATACTCTATTTACAGGGCTGGGCAACTGGTAACCAGAGAGCGCAGATTACACACGACCGTAACTAATAACTATTTTTACCAGGTAAAAAAACGAAGGTCGCACAAGGTAACTCGCGAGTCGCCCAGGCCTGCTTTACTAGGTCATCCGCAGTGGCATATCATTAAACATGCACATTTTGGAGTTACTCATTTCTGTTACTAGACGACAATAATGTAAAAGGAGCGCGAAGCTAAGACCTTGTAGGTATGGGAAGGAAGGTTTACAACAGCCAATTGCTGGACGACTGCCCTTGCTTTCTTTCATTGAAAATGGAGCACTTAGAGACTGACGTGTGCTGGATAGTATCTGACTCTCAAGAGCTTCGACGTGATCGAATTACGAAGTGCTTATGCCATCAATGTGAGACCTTTCTCTACGTCTTAGTAACGTCTAGTAACGAATCATCTGCATTAGCTATGTGCAACACTTTAACATGACAAATAGGGATGTGATGACACGAATGTGAAAAAGAAGAAAGAAAGGCCGCTAAGAGGCTGTTTTGAGAGTGATACTTGATGCATTTTAAAAACCTGATATATGCACTCACATGACTTCCTCTACTCACTCTTATAGAAACTCTTCTTTAAAACTCTTATTCTTCTATCCACTTTATGTTAATCGAGATAAATATTTCTAGAAATGGTTTTATTGCATATTTCCTTACAGATGCAATGGGCACAGTTAAGTGTTTTAAAAGCTAGTCGTTATGTGATGGCTTCGAAATTCCATTCTCCTTTCATGCCCAAGGAAAGAAAACCAGTAACGGTTTCCCATTTGAGAAAAGTATATTTTAAGATTCAAACCGATAGCAAGAAATATCTGGAAAATGGTTATTTACACACACACGCACACACACACACACACACACACACACACACACACACACACACACACACACACACACACGCACACATACACACACACAATTTGATACGAACGAGATCTACAGTTTTTGTGCAATAAGATTTTGTCTGTTTCTGACGGTTTAATAGTTATCAGAAGTCATTCAGAATGAAGAGCACTCAGAAGTTATTCCAGAATATTCAACATGCAATTTTTTTTTTTTTTTTTGTCACGAAACGTTCTTAAAGCTATGCTATTTTAATCAAAATCGTTAGTGCCATTTTTGAGAAAATGACATTTTTTGCATGTAAGGGGTAGTTTGTGGTCTTGAAAATCTTAGTTTGGAACTCTTGAAAGATGCTGGACTTAAATACCAAATTTGATATTTAACGGACTTTTTGTTTTTGAGTTTTGTTGTTCATAGATCTTTTTCTCGAAATACCTATTTGTTTTGGATTCAGAAGACCTCCAAACTTGTATTTCCAGTGAAATCTTTGTGTCGAATTTACCCACAATGTACGTGGAAGAAAAAACAAATATGCAATGTAATTGTTCAAAGTAATTGAAGTAATTGTTCAGCCATAAAATAAAGTTACAGTTCTCTAAGGGAATTCTAAGACTATATGTTGTGATTAAGTGTTGAATTGTATCAATGTGCATGTGTGCAAAGCTGAAGAACGCAATGAACGTTTCAGCATGTGTTTTGTGCACTATTTTTAACTTAACTGATATTATAATTGATAGATATTTGAAGTCAATTAATATCGGTCATATGTTTTTATATAACATATTAGGTTATTGTTACCAATCCTTTCTTTTACTTACATGTAAAG
This sequence comes from Tenodera sinensis, assembly GCA_030765045.1. NCBI lineage: Eukaryota > Metazoa > Arthropoda > Insecta > Mantodea > Mantidae > Tenodera > Tenodera sinensis. Next base: position 175,487,940 of record CM060963.1, on the reverse strand, counting down.
TGACTCGATATACCTACTGAATCTAAAGAAACATGGTTGGAAATCTTCAGCGGTAACAGAGGGATGTGGATCTCCAACCATGTTTCTTTAACTTCAGGGGCGGATACTAACTCTGCAACCCTTTTTTACGACCAGAAACGGCCGAGGAAGGGTCCATAACTAATCCCCCCTACCCGAAGTCCGTAACTTATCCTTCAGATAGAAGAACCAGTAGCTTTAGACGAGGTTATCCGCCGTATTTTAACAAACTTATTTAGTATTGTTGTTCAGAAATAAAATGTCATTATAATAAATTGTTTTGAAAAAAAAGTAGTGCGATTTAAGCCGTTTGTAACATTCCATCTTTTCTCTAAGTCCTTTGAAGAAAATAATAATTTACCTTCTTATAAATGTACGATATTAAAATGTAATAGAACTATTACGACGGACGTCAGTCGCACGTCAAAGAGACGCTCAAGGTCAAGCTGCATCACACCACGACGTTCCTAGGCAACGCGTAACCGATAAACAAGGGCAAATAGACGGGCAGCAACAAAGTCGATTCCAGAGTGTTCGAGAAACTTTCTACTGCATGCTTGTTTACTAGAAGTTTCAAAAGGTGTATTTTCCAGAGAATTCGCCGATAATTCCTTGGCTTATAAGCGAGGGAAGCCAGTTTTTGACGCGAGTATTTTTAAGTGCTGAGCAAGACAGTAATAGTTTTTGAGTGTTGAAGTACTTTCCGAGTTGAGTGTGGAGAAAGTGTTCAATGAGTGCATCGTCGAAGCCAGCTGTTTGTGAGATAGGGTAGAAAGATAGTAGGTAGACTGTATATGTCAAGGCTACAGGAGGATAGCGCTGCTGTGGGTTCCAAGGCTACGACACCTTGTAAATTAGTTAACGAGAAAATAGAGGACTGTTTTTGTGTAAGTTATTTCGGCACGTCGGGATGTTTTTGTTATGGTTTTCTGTCTGGGGTAAGAACCCTGCCTAGGGCCTATCTTGCAAGTCAATGATTTCTAATCACTGCTTAAGATTTAGTTCTTTGCTTAAATGACAAATCTTGCGTTTGTTGACACATTGTGTAATACCTTATTTTGAATTAGGCCAGTTTAATACCTCATGTTATGCCTTCTAATGTTTTTTGTACATCCCGATGTCCACCTACTGGACAGTCATGTCATGCATTTCTTTAATTATTTCAAGTTTTCTAAGTTATGTCTTCAGTAGAAGACATCTTTTGGCAATCGTCATATGGGTACCTTCACAAAAGATTTCAAAGAAGTTTATCTCTTTGATCCCAAAGTTTTTAGGCCAAATTTTGAAACACTGTGTGTGTGGAGGGGGGGGGGTGAGCGTTGTAGTCACAGGGACATAGGTTCTTTTTTTTTAAAAAAAAAGAAGAAAAGAAAGAAAGAAAGAAAGAAAGAAAGAAAGAAAGAAAGAAAGAAAGAAAGAAAGAAAGAAAGAAAGAAAGAAAGAAAGAAAGAAAGAAAGAAAGAGCGTACATTTCAACAGTGAAAAAAGTTTTTATTGAGCTAAACTGCAATGAAAGCACTTGAAATAAACAAGTCTGTACAATAAATACAATTTAGCGAGAAGATAATCTGTTATAAAACAGAACAAATAGCAATATTTTATTACACAGAATGGTAAATTTCTACAGTATTATGATTGTTAAATTTCCCTCATTACAAACCCCAACACTACTGACCCAATGGGAATTCTTCCGTCATGAGCATCTTCTGCCTCCTACATTGTTTCCTCATGTCGATGATTTGCAAACACCACGATGTTGGCAGCAATACCACGAACCGCCTAGGGACTTCCCGTTGAATGCAACAGCTATTGTTCGTTTTCAAGGTGTTTGCTTCTATTTCCTTTTCCGTTTTCTGAAGCTGGAAATAATGAGATAACGCCCATGTTTGTGATGCAACGCATGACGATTGTGTAACAATGTAATATTATGTGTGAGATGAACCTGAAAAAATTTCCCAACGTTGTAGTGCCACAAAGTGTTTTCTGTGGTTGAGGCTCATTAAAGCATACTCACCTCATTAACTTTGCACGCAAACCTTTACTTGGTATGTTTATTGGAAGGGAATCTGACTTAGTAATTCATTTACTGTCTTGGATGCTGACTGGTAAGATATACCTGCTTTCTCTAGCGCAGGCATGGGGAACAGGGGTGATAGGGATGCAGTCCAGTATTTACCCTCTCCACTTACTGATACATTTGAAGGACAGGCCGGTTCTCTGAGGCAGACAATAACGGGAGGCGTGGCCTGGTAGCTAACCGCTGTGAGGTAGTGGAAGGGGTTAAAATTGCGATGTAGGGGAAGTGACTCAACGAGTCATTTCTCCCCATCTATGCTCTAGCGCTAAGTAGATAAGGTAATGCATTTGACCCAAAATTTCGCATTCGGAATTTCAGCGAAGGAAGGTACATCTTTTGCGGTCCTATGCAATAAAGCATTTTTAAAAAAAGATTCTGTATAGAGGTATTTTTAGACGTGGCGAATGATTTGAAGTTGCGCAGTGGTTCGTGGTCGAGTTCACCTTTGTATTTATAAGACCATAAGGGTGGCAGGTTTAGCATATCTCCAACTTCCTTGTAGCAAACATCGCGGGCAGTGCGTGATTAAGTACAGTAGCCACTCACATTATCAGCAATCTCTTGTTCATTTCAATTAGGAAACAGAGACATTACTCCAACCATCAACTTACACAACGTCACTCGCGCAGGCCCTATAAAGTCATTCGCCACGTCTAAAAAATACATCAGTATATGTGAGTGTTACATGCATGAGAGAGAAGAGGGGGGGGGGGGGGGCAACAGAAGTTTAAAATGACAAATAGAATAGACAGCATTTTTCATAGTAAAGTAGCTCTCAAAGAAGTCAGGCAAAGGCTTTCATAGCACTCTCATCCCAAAACAACTCTTTGCGTGAACGCTTTTCGTTGTTTTTTACTTTCTCAAAAAGTATTCCAACGATTTTCATTGAATCATCCAATAATTGGGAGACATTAACGAAAATAAAACCTGTATCTGAATATTCTGTGGACAGCCTGTGATGCTTTCTTAATTCGCACTAGAATTAATACATAACTTAAAAACCATATAAATAAAGTTTAAAAATACTCACTTTAAAAATACACATTCTCATTAAAATCTGAAGGTTGTGTGATATAAGGTATTTGGGAGCATTACCCGTTATATATTTTAAAATTTCTGAGGTTTAACTGTGATGTGGCATCTATGAAGCATATTTGAAAATATGACATTTTTAGTTTCTTTTTCCCATATTGGTTTCTTGCAACAAAAATTATAATCTAAACAGGTGTATTTTGTTTTCACATATGTGTAACTTAAGTCCATATTGCTTATTAAGCCATGTAGTAAGTGCGAATATTTGTACTAGTAATTGAGCACAGAGTAATGGACGTTATTACATAAATATTTGCTTCATTTGTGGACTTCTAATTTTACTTATGAGTAGTATGTTTTCAGGTTGGTTAGCACCTCCTAGTATGTGTGGCACAGAAAACGTAACATGGAGTGGGCTGAACTATTGTTGCGGTAACGAATGCTGTGTCGGAACTGAGTTCCAATGCTTTCTGCATGTTTTCATTAGAGTAGCACAATAATATGACCATGTAAAAACACCAGATGGTAAACTATGTGATTGGTTTGTGGGAATACTGCTAGACGAAGAGAAAGAACAACTAATACACCGAAGTGGATATATTAAGCTATCAAATATCTGCGCTTATAGCCGTTACAGTCTTTGCAAGCAATAAAATGAATCTTAATCGATGAAGAATATCGTATGATGTTACTCATAAAATTACAAAGTTAAGATTCTGACGAAGTAAGTATTAAACGGAGTAGGCCTGCGCTGTGGTTTAGTATCAAAGAGTTTAAGTACAATCTTGGCCATTGGTTTGATTCGAGCGAGCAAAGCCTCACGAGAATCTAGTAGCAGATATGGTAAACAGTTCGATAAAGAAATAATAGCGGCCATGTCCTTGACATAACGACAGGCGTCATGTGTTAACAATAGCACGCCCCACGTTCGTGAACTTATCGTGAGCGATAATGTAATGAAACTGTCATGTATCACAAGGTGAACAAGTGGCTGTGGTTATCCTCTTCAACGTCATCCATCAGGTCCTACATAGAATAGCGGACTTGCCTTCTACGTATAGTTTGTGAGGTACGTCTCCTTGCTGTTTCTCTTGCTACCATTACCCCCAAAGTTACATACATGCATGTTAATTCATTATTAGCAAACCCAACATAAATTTAATGTTTGGGTCCTTCAGTCACATATTTGAAGCATTCTACCACTTGGTCGTCGAGCGCCAATGGCTTTGCGTAAAGACGAAAGCCCCATGTCAACATATTTAGTGTCATGTAAAAGAACTCCTGCGGGAAGAAATTCCAGCACACTGGCGGCGCTGATGTGATGCTGGCAATTGACAGAGTCGATAAAGTGTAAATACATTTGTGGCGGAGTTACCCTTCTAGGTCTCATCCCTGTACCATACCGTCTTGCCTCATCACTTGTCCACAGAGGCTTTAGTGCTAGGCAACTGTACTTATGTTTCTATACGTGACGGGCAGATGATATTAGGGTGCCGTCCAGTCTACCTATTTTCATTATCTGCGGTGCATTCGCTATTATTACATATTTTATTTTTACTGCCGCTTTAGACTTAAGGCAGAACTTTAGGTTTTAGTATTAAATATCCAATCCGATGTATATCTTGGTAACTCAGGGAAACCACAAGAAAACCTAGACCCATAGAATTTGAACCCGAAACCTGAATGCGGGCGCCTGAGCCATCCCCTTGATATAAAAGCATCGTTGTGTAACTCGGAACATTGAGTTTTCTAGAGTTTGTAGAAGCCACTTTCAGCTTGTGCCTTCGTACTTTAAAAGAGCAAGAAAACAGATATACAACATGAGGTATTACGTGGTACCGTTGGTTACTGGCAGATGGGAAATAAGGATGTTAACGGGCACCATGCACACCACAATCCGGAAGCAATAAATGTGCTGTATTTACTATAAGGACACCGTATTATAAAATTGCTCTATCAAAGTAAAGACTAGCATTTGCTAAACGTGCCAATAATAGATTATAATCCACAATTAACTCGCGATGTATGCCCTGCGATGTATGCAATAAAGAAGCCAGAATGGGGTACGCATGGGCTAGGAAGGGAGTAATGAATCGAAGTGACATGATAGAGATAAAAAGGGGGTAGAGATGCACAAAATAAGATAGATTGTATGATAATTGGCACTATGTTTTGCATTGCAATGGTAGTGATAAAGAACCGGATAATCTAGTACCCAAAAATGGAATAATTTCCCTTATACTTAACAGTTAGGAAACATTATAATTAAAAATCAGACGATTACGTAGAGAAAGCAGGAAAGTATTTAGGAAAAATGAGATTGAAATGGTTAAAACAGCTATGCGGAAATAGGAAAAACGGAAAATATTTTTTTTCATTTTTTCCTTAACGTGGAATTTTAGTAGCTTATATTGTGTGTGTGTGTGGTTTTTTTTTTTTTGTTTTTTTTCACAAATAAATTATTCATTTATTCATATATGCCCTGCTTGTATATCACAGGTAGCTCACATCAATCGTCTTATACGAGTATTTACTGATATTAGGGCCTGAATGCTGCCATTGCTGTAATCTTTTTATCGTTTTACCTTCGCACACAAAAGTTCTATATCGAAATATCACTGAAAATACAAGTTTTGAGACCCCTGAATAAAAATATAGAAAAATGTTTCGTGTGCGAGTGCCTATAATATAACCTAATAACGAAAACTTGGATAAGTATAAAACTCAGTATTTAAGTGCAGTATTTTCCAAAATGTGACCGAAAAAGGTCAAGAAAATCTCCCACCCTAAACTGCCCTTTCTAATGAATTTTTTTCGAAATGTTCTACTTTTCCCAAAAATGGATCTACAGATTTCGAGTAAAATACAGTATATTTAAGATATTTATTGGACAAATATAATGTATATCCTAAACTTTCTGGAATAGCCTGTGAAGTCCTCTTCATTCGGGGGAAATGTTGTATAACTGCTAAACGTTAAGAGATGACAATGATTTATTGTACGAAAATATAGATATCTTTTGTCGCTATTCATTTGTTTCTCGTAACATAGAAAGACTATGAAATTTCAAGGCTAGCATATCTATGTGTGTGTGTGTGTCTGTGTGTATGTGTGTGTGCGTGCGTGCGTGCGTGCGTGCGTGTGTGTGTGTCAAGGCATAGGTAATAAGAAATCAGGAAGTTGCAAACATATGTAGGTCCGCTCTGAAATTAAATTAGAAAGGGGACAGAATTCTTTGTATGTATCAAGTCACAGAATAAAAATTGTGTTTCAGAAGCTAATGAGACATTTTAAAATTTAGCAACATGTAATTGGGAGTTTTGGTGGAGTAGTGATGATATAGACGGGGTTTATGTATGTTGATGAAAGAGCGTGCCTTTCTAAAATGCATCTTTTCTTTCGTATCTTACAGAAGTTATACTGTGGTCGATTATCGGCTTCCGTAGCGCCCAAAAAACCGCGCTCGGTTATTTACTTTTGGACTCGGGGCCCTAATGACCAAGTTGTCGACGGGCCCTTAAACCCAAAACACTCACTCACTCACTCACTCCATCGTTTTGGCGGTCGTCACAGGAGGTTTCTCCGATTAACATTTCAGCGACTCGCGGCAACTTAACGTTGTTATTAGTGTTACCGAAACAGTTATTTTAAACATAAATATATTGATAAGTCAGAAAATCGAAGAGCTACACTTTTTCATGTTAAGATTCAGAAACATTAACACTACATCCTGAAACAGCTCACAACTCGCTTCAGATAGCTCATTTTATTAGCCCCATTAAATTTATCAGCTAACTTAACTGATGTGTATCCTCTCACTCATGTATACTTTGAGAAAATAGTCCATAGTTCACAAATTAAGCAGCCGGTAGCAGATATTGGAGACGGCAATGATCTTATCAAAAAGAAGAATGCGGGTCTATTTGACAAGCGCAAATAGGTTCTATGCTATTTTTATAAAACAATATCAACGCACAAGATTAGATATTCTGGTACCTAAATAAAGCACTTCTCCAAGGAAAGTTCTTATACGTTCTTTCAGTAATTGCGTCAGTATATTATAGTGATTCACGTGTTGTTTAATATGCAAGGTCGCCTCCTTATTGCCCTACAGAAGTCCTTCAGCTCGATTATAATTCTTTTTTGTCCCAGAAGGAAGATTGAGAAACCAGTTCCATATTAAGAGAAGCTATAATTGATGTTATTCTGTATGATTAGTTATTGCCCAGATCGCTGTCACTTTGCATTATTTTGGCTTGTTTATTGCTGTGCGACCAAACATTTTCTTGGTGTGAATCAAAATGAGCTGCATTGCGTTTGTATGCCCAATTATACATATGTGTGGGATTACTCCCCCCTCGGCGTACTAGGGTAGCAGTAATAAACAAAAACGTACAAAAAAAAGCTTTCAGTGTTTCATGTCGACAGCCACAGGCCTTCTGGCAAATCCCGAACTGAATTAGAAATGGAGCACATTAGATGGGGGATTCTCTGACCCCTAAAGTTAGGTAATCGAATACACAAATAGTACAAAAGTGCGATATATCCTTAGTTTCCATTGCCTTATAACTAATGGCCGGAGGCATGTGCGGTTTTCCATAGGTATACTGCACATGGACTTTACTGTTATAGCTCGCGCATGTAAACAACTGCAAGTAGGTACAGCCTGACCATGAAAACCGCCTCACGACAGCACAATCTACAAGCATCATGAACTATGCGTCCTGGAATTGCACTTAAACGCTTGCTTATACTTACTGCTATTTATTAACTATAATATCGTCATAGAGTGCATTAAACTGCATTACAATATACATTCGTAAATTATTAAATATGAAATTTCGACGCCTATCACTGAAGCAGTGTTGAAACAGTGAAAAACTTCTTTCTACGTCACACGCTGTCAGAGGTGCAAATGTAAAGAATTCCACTCTGTCGTCTGTCGTGTTTTCCTTCTTACTCATTTTCAAAATTTCACACATAGCTGGATAACCAATATTTATGTTCAGAACTTTCTGGAATTTAGCTTTCACCTTTTCGATACCTGGCACAAGAGATATCCTATTAATTTAATTATCTAAGTCTTCTATTATGCTTATGTTCTTTGACATTTCCAAACCAGAGTTTTGTAATTGTTTAATAGTTTTGGGCAACACTGCAAAATTGTTGGATATGAGCTGAAGATTTTCAGATAGTTCACCCCACGTCTGCAGCTTACTGTGAGAAGAAACAAAACAGTCGCGTTATACCACATGTTGACCTTGCGTTTGTATACACTTTCAAGGCAATGCTTCACTAGTTCGTAGAGTACTGCGTTAGTTGTTTTCGACTCTTGCTTCTAGTGACAGTTGTTTGCACATTTGATGGCCGTGCTGTACTTCAGACGTCATTCGTACTCTGCGTCCAGCTAACCAGTATCGCATGCGAGCGCACATCTCTCCGGCCTTTACTTATATAGTTTCGCAAGAGGGCTGAAGTTTAACGCCCTTTAACTCGATAGATCATATCAGGCGAAAAATAAATGAAATGGACGAAATGATCCTCGAATGAGCCCGGGGGCCATAGAGCTATACTTACCCGACATTTACCATTTTTGGTTAAGGTAAACCCCAGGAGAGAGCCTTAACGGGTAATTCATTCTAAACGAGGTTCGAACTCAGGACCTCTTGAATATGAAGCAGCACACTGTCCCTACACCAAGGAGGTGGGTTACTGTATAATTACGCTTCCATTAATTGACAAAATTTGGGAAAAAGGGGGAAGAAGCATAGCTTCTGCGGGTTCAGACATTGCGACACTCCTGATAAGACTCTGAACATCTTTTGGGTCATTTTAAGAGTATTGTTCTATAATAACTTTAGGGTGCTAAAATGAATATGACACCAACTTTATTGCAGCGTTTCCCCTTTTCTGGTTTTTTTGAGCGTAAACATCCTTAGTATGAGTTCCTTCGGAAAGGAAATAAGGCCGGTGGTTCCGTGCAGTATATTCACGGCACGTTAAAGAATCTCAAGCCTTATAAGGAGGCCTCTGAGCAAAAATAAACGAGTTTCACACCCAATACAGAATGGGGCGCTGAAAGTTAAAGAGCGTCCATAAATAACAAAGTATCAATTACAAAATGTCGGTAATTTAAACTAAACAATGGATTCTCAACAAATCGTGTGAGACAATCAAAATTATATTGACTAAGGAAAAATTCTTTTTTAGTTTAACTAATTTATCATCCCGCGGTGAACTTGTTTATATTATACAACGGATTACTTCCTCTTTGCAGGACTTACAAGCCAATGCCTTGAGTCAGAAACCTGTAAAGGGGCAAACAAACTTTGGTTCATAGCATATCCAGGATGGGTGATCAGCCCAATGCCTGGTATGGTGGCGAAGGAGGATATGAGATGCCGTGATGAATGGAATGATATGAAACTTCACGGATTCAAATTTCATCCCAGCATTCGCTCAGCAACTGAGAAAACACATTCGGTTAGGTCGTTCGTCTCCGGGGAAGCTGCCAAAGCGAGTCACTTACGTTAGCTTATATAAATTGCATTAATTGTCAACATGTTTGAAATATTGTATCGTGTCTTAGTATTAACCGACGTTCGGAATTGAGGCTAAACTTTGAAATATTTAAAATTAAAAGGAGCTCTGACATGGTAGTGCACTGCACTTTTTAATTCTGTGAAAGAGCTCCTTATGGCAGTCATCTCTTATTGCCAAAATAGAAATTCACGCAAAAGAGTGTTATAAAAAGTTTAATGATTTACCTGTTGTGCTCTTGAAAGAGAAAAGAAACGTGTTGTACTGGATGACTTTCTCTACTCTTGTGTAAATCTTTCTTACTGACACTTATTCTTCTATCTACTTCATGTTCATTTGTAAACATTTGTAGAAACTGTCTTATTGCATATTTCTTTGTAGGTAAAGTGTAAAGGGTATAGACACAGAGGGGACACCTCGCTCACTTCGACCTGTGTGGCTACCACCCTCTCAGGAGGCAGGGATGAATTGAGGGAAGTGAATGTGCCACACAGGGTCACAGCTAGACAGGCCACAGAGACGCGCGGAAGTCCCTAACAAGTGCTGAGATCTCTTCATCTTGGCGCCAGGCTACGCCGAGCAGCCAGCACACCGCGGTTCCGGTGTCACATGGAGCTCCCCCCCCCCCCCCCCCGACGGCGGACAAGGCTGGCTAAACGCCACATAGCACCGAGAACAGCAGTCACCAGGCGCAATCATCCGCGCCATCTGCCCGGCACTGCCAACAGTACACACCTGAACGTACACCTAAAAGATAATAAGGAAATGGAATGATGGGAAATGAGGAAAAGGAAACCGTGGTATGAAATAATGCACCCAGGTATTCGCCTAAGTGACATGGAGAAACCACGGAAAAACACATGTTAGAGTGCCTGGCCACGGGGATCGAACCCGCGACCTCCCGAATGCTGGCCACAGACGTTACCGTCAGAGCCATCACGCTCGGTTTTCTCTGTAGGTGATAAAGGAATACGGCAGGCTTTAAGCGATAATTAAATCTTTTAAGACCTAGTTGTTATGTCATGGCTTTGAAATTCCGTTCTGTTTGCACGGTCAAGAAATAAAAAAATCTAATGTGCGCCTTCACATTACTTTTTCTACTCACTCTTCTAAAAACTATTCTGAAAAACTCTTGTTCTATTTCATGTGAATCGAGTTAAACGTTTTCATTTTTAAACGTTTCAAGCTTAGTTTTCCCCCGCTCTCTGTATTAGCAGGAATGTATAAACATACTTGAAGCTACTAACAGTAAGTCAATCAGTATGGACGAGTAAATATTGAATATAGTATTGAAATCGTGTTTAAGTGCATTTATTGTTTTACATTTGTTCTACCCGTTTTTATCCAGGAATTGCAGAAAATTGTATTAGTCTGTTTTGTTATATATGGGGAAGCGGGTGCTTTGTTGTTTTACTTTTTCAGTGGCTGGGAATGGATAATGTGTTACGTGTGTGCGGAAGCAAATATCTAGTTAAAGTTTCGTGTAGCTCGGACTTCGTTATCAGTATAACCATTAATTGAAATGAATGCATGCGAAAGCAGATGGATCAGTGCACAAGCTGGAAAATGAAATTGGCTCTTGTCTGATGAGAGCCAGTTAAACGTGCCCTTACTAAGGGTACAGAGACCGAGCGGGGTGGCTCAAGCGATAGCACCTGTAGTTCATATTCGCGAGGTCGCGGGTTTGATTCCCGTGGCTGACCTTTATGACCCTTGGGATTGCTAGGCGAATAATTAAATCCCCCGAATTTTCTGTTCCTCCGTCTCATTCCAGCTTCATTTCAATCCTGTCTTTTAGGGTCGGGCGCGTTGACGAAGGGCGAATACTCACTGCTGTGAGGGCACTTTGCGAACTGTAACTGCTGTTCTGGACGTAAAGGTGGTATTGTGGTCGTCTGACCTGTTGTTAGGGGGCGATGTCGAAACCCTGTGGTCGGCGGCTGCTTTGCGGACCCTGGATTCGACATGAGGAATCTTCAGCACAAGTTAGGGACTTCATACTTGCTCGCGCTCCTCACCCGGATTGCAACACGCCCATAGAGCGCTTTAATCTCACCCCTTCCTCTCAGGGGTCTGACTGAATTTCCCTGAGTATACACAGTGCGGAATCCCCTCCACTTGTAGTCCAGTTCAGTACAGTCCAAGGGTACACTATCACTTTAGAGGGAGTTGTCTGGCATGCCGGACTTAAATGCAGTGGGTGTCAAGCATGTTGCCTCTTTAATTATTTTGAAAAAAAAAAAAACGCTGTTGCGAAGCTCCTTTTATACTTGTATGGCTTTATCTGAGTTCATTTCATTTTTTCCCTTCTCTTCTTGCTATCTGGAAGTCTTGTATTACATCTAACATTTTATACCCAGATTATAGCGTTTTGATGCTATCGGAATGCCCCCAAAAAGCTTTTTACGCTCTCTGCTACTTATGACAATCAAGATCATATATGGCAGATCATCGCAAGGCTGTTTTACTTGCATTTAGTTTTAGGAAGTTTCGATTCAGAGTGAAACGTATTGGGCCAAGCTTATCTAAATAGGAGTATAATTGCAGAGGTGTGGACCGGTAATTGAGGCCGGAGTAATGAACAATATTATATCAATATTTGCTTCATTTGCGGAGTTATTATTTTATTTATTAAGAGTAGCAAAATACCTACTAAGAGGTTGGTCAGTACCTTCTAGAAAGCACAAATAACTTCAAGTGTTTTTAATTATTTCATTCATCATCTACACCAAGATAGGCTAGGCTAGGCTGGCCTGTTTCGGCTCATCTTTCCAGCGTCGCTTAAGTCTTCCTATACTGAGGTTCCCTTTAGGTTATATCCTGCAACTATTTTCGTTATTCGATTATTTGACATTCGTGTTATGTGGTCAGCCCAATTATATGTATATATCCATATTTTACTATTTAAGTTATATATTTTAGTTGTCTCTGATTGTGTCATTTCTCACGTATATCCAGCAATGCTTCTTAAAAATTTCAGTTCTGCAGTTTCCGCCATTATTCTTTTCTTTGCTGGATATCCCTCGTACATTCCAAGTGACTATAATTATTCCGCAATGCCTTTTACCATTTACCTTTTACATTTGGCTGAGGTCGACTTCATTAAATCCGTCCGGTTTTCCTTTTTCTGAGCTTTATGTGTAAGGCCTTTTTTACATGGGAGGAGTACCCCAAACCATTCGCCCTAACCCCCAACCTGGAGGACCAGAGTTCTCTCTCCTAGGCTGAATGCCATCCAAGGCTTTGGAGTCTCGCCTGCCCGTCTATTGTATACACCCCAATAGATGGGTTGCCTCTTCCACCAAACTTCATTATAATTATTAATTGTCCAAATTCTAACACATGAATGACATTAAGAGTTAGGATTATTCAGACGGAGGGGTCTCCAGTAACTACTGCACATGCTTCTAACGTGACCCCTGGCAGGAGGGCAGACCGAAGTGCGACAAGATCCGGACGACGATGTGCACCAGCTAGCACGAGGATCCTGCTGAAGCTGCCCGTGGATCCCGGGAATAAGCGAAACGCCTCTAAGGAAGAAAGGGGACGCCAGCAGTCCCACCAAGTGCCGGGACAAATCTTTCCAAAGCGTACATTTCAGCGTCCTGCTGCGACACACCAACCGCCGCCTGGCCCTAAACCCTGAAGCAGATGAGTTGAAACAGATGAAAGGAAATTATTTGGACATGAAATTCGTGGTAGAAGAGGAACCTCCAACATTCCCCTACCGAGCCGGGGAACCTCGAAAAAGCCCATGTCAGAATAGCCGGCCCCACGGGAATCGAAAACAGGACCATCCCAATGCGAGGCTCACACGCTACCGTGGACCCATCTCTCTGTTACTAACATGACTTAGTAAAAGTGGAATGAATGATTGGTAGTTATAAACCGTGCTACGCGTTTTGCCCGACAGCGTACATATTTAACCACCTGTTGCTGGTTAACCAGTGCTGAAATGCTCGGAACGCTCGAGGCGAAACAGAATGCAAATTTATGTAGAGAAAGTATGTTTCGCTATGCAGTCTCTCACACGCACAACAGGACTCTTTCGCAATCAATTACCGACCTCATTCACCTCAATTAGTGACCGGAGGAACAATGTTTTGGTCAAAATTAGGGTACCTACTCTAGTATGTACGTGTTAGCATTCCACTGCTTCACTCACTTTCTTCACCATTCCGTTCAATAGGATCCTTACCTTCATAAACTAGTGTAAATAGGTTTCGTTTAGCAACAGAGAAAAAATATATTCTTTGTTAAGGCGATCCATCTGTAAAATTTGATCTAAAATCTAAAAAGTAAGGTTTTTATGTTTCATTTAATTGCAGTTTCTTACCTAAATTTTCATATGTGAATGGCATTTATGGTCAGAACACCTTGTAAGGGTATTCTAGATGGCAATTTAAATGGGAATTCTGAAACCAATAGTATTTAATAAAGGCAAAAATTAAATAGTAAAATATTCAGAGTGTACGCTCTCTCTCTCTCTGTCTGTCTGGCGGTGGGCTGTAAAATGTTCCACTTCATGCAATTTTATTCAATTTTAACTTACATTTTCAGTGCGCTTCCAGGGAAAGGCAAATAAAACATCTGCCATTCTTAGTTTTATGACTGAGGTACCCAAAGTTTATATAATTATTTTTTAAAAATGGGGTATTAAAAAAATTCACAAACTATATATAACATGGCAAAAGCAAAAATACAGCAGCCCGCCTCTGTGATCCAGGGCATGTCTGAGTGACATTCAAGAGCTCCCGAGTTCGAATCTCGCTTAGGATGAGTTTTTGGCCGGGGTTTTTCTGTATCGTGAGATGACAAATGTCGGTTACCTTAGTTCTGTGGAACGCTGGCTAATTTGAGCATTATTTCACCCGTTTCCGATAACATATTAAAGTTATTAAACTTTTAAAAAAATGTATAGCTATTCTAAATATAATTAACAACAATGATGTTTGAATATGTCTAGAAGGTCATCATATAGGTCAAATTGTAAATGTGTAAAATATTTAAAAAACAAAACATTAAAACATTACATTGTCAACAAGTATTTGTTCTATTGATTAGCAAACTGCACAAGTTATGACTTGGAAACTGCCATGGAATCGATGTTTGTGTCCGTCACTGGATACTGACTGTTTGCTTGTGTTTCTACACGTCACAGGCACTAGTTTGAGTCGTGACCCTCCGACCGAAGCACGGAGGTGGGGTTCTAGCCGCTAAGAGACAAGGTTTGACATCGCTGGGACGATCTATGCTATGCAGTTGGTTTGCGCTAATTTTCTCTGCCGAAGGTTCAAAGGTTTACTAGCATGTAGGACACCTCCGGCTATAATCGATCATGTAATCTGCAAGTCCCGAGCTCATAAATCGGTTGAGTGCCTTAATAAAGGGTTTTACGAGAGTTTCCCTTATCTCTAAGCTCCTTCAGGATGAAACTATCCAATTGCTATAATTTTTCATATATATCTGTAGCTATGGGAATTAAGAAGTTACATCAGAAGTAACTTCTGAGGGACAAACTTCGTGATGATGGTATTCATTAAATAAAACTGAACAGTATTTATTATGAAACAATGAATAAAGTAAGTTGCTTGGCTGCTGTGCATTTTATTTCTAATTCCAGTTCTCTCCCCTTATTTAATACTGGGTAGTTTATTGACATTCTTGAATGAAAGGAAGAACTGCCTGGAGCAGTAAAAGAAAGAGAAGAAAGATAATTGGGAACCGAAAATATCACAGTTAAAGTTATCTGTGATGGCTCAGTTAAAAAGGGAAATAGAAAGCACAAAAATTGTTCAAGTTGGCAACATTGCAGGAAAATAAGAAATGACAAAAAAATTGATAAATCGCTCTGCTAGGCAACATTTACTTTTATAACTTTAATTACACCTTACGAATGCTAATTTAATTTCTACAAAAATTCGACATGAAAGGTTTACCGGAAATGCACGGTAAGAGATCTCTGAATTCAAAGAAAGGAAGGTTAAAAACTTATTTTTCGAAAAAGAAAAAAAAAAAAAAAAAAAAAAAAAAAAAAAATGCCCGCGCACGTGCGCGAGGAGGGGTGGGCGTGCCTGCACGTGCCTGAACAGCGTGACAAAAACGAAGAGTTGGATAAATACCACAGTTCATTAAATCCAGCATCTCTGAAGGATGCAACGCGTAGATTTTCACAAAATTACCTCAACCCAAGCCACGATTTATAGGAACTGAATATTTCTTTTTTTTATTATTTTCGTTGTGAAATCTCCTTCATTCTAATTGGGTTTTATGTAACTGGAAAACCAGACAGAACTCATTAAAATATGAAGCTTGTGCTATTTGTGTACCGTGTATGTGCGCACAGGCGTTCCATTACCGAAATAGTTTTCATTGTTCGTTTGAATTTTTCAATAACGTAACCAATGCACTTTTTTATGCTCTATTCATATGCCATCTTTAAACATCTGAAGTCATATCGGCGGCTTCTTACCTTTGGAACAATCCTTAAGAGGGTAAAAATGTGGCTAAAAATAAAATTAAAAAATTCACTTTTTTTACACCAAGGTTACTTAGTGGTTTGAAACGATGTATGCGAAGTTTTAAAGCACTAAGTGCCTGTAGGTTCTAACTACATCATATTTAAAGGTCTACGTTTTGAGGAGGCATGGCAGATGGGGAAATCGCTGCCTGAAGTAAAATATGTTCTTTATTTTTATCGATTTTTGTGGGTCTTTTTCCATGAATATTAGTTCCTTATTCGTCACTGAGCCACCATATTCAATAGGTTTAACATAGTAACAGCAGCTCTGCCGGTAGAGATCATGTGAGACACCAAATTATCTACCTTCTACTCCCTACGGAATGAGTAGGAGCATAGAGAAACTGCTATGTTTCTGTTTTGTTGGCTTCTTCGAGTGTATACTTCAGAGTTGGCTTCCTGTTTGTGTTTTTGTTTATAGTGACCATGTGCTGTGTTTCAAAGTATTTTCAGATAGTTTCTTATGGCGTAGTTAATCTAGTTAACATATTAAATCGTCAGCAAAGTATAGTGTAAATATTTTATTATAGTCCTTTTGCAGTGTAAATGTTTTAACACAGTTCTTCCACAGTGTAAATAGTTGTGTTTTTAGCAACAGGGGTACTTGCATAGTTGTGAAAATGCTCTCTTAAGTTATTATTTCTGCTTAAACTGCACGCAAACTTTTAAACTCTTTTTCTTCACTTTAATTTTTGCAGCACCTTCATTCAAAACAAAATAACGTTCACAAATTAGACGCTAGAAGGCTGAAATTTTTACTGTAGATTCTATAAAGCATGACAAAAAACAACAATGAGTTCCAAATTACGTAATGTGTTAAGCATTTGTAAAACAGTACATCCAGGTTCTCTTATCTGATCACAGCATACGAGTAAGAAAAACAGAGGAAGTGATAATTTAAATTCAGAGATGATAATTATATTTCATCAATTTTCGCGAATGAAAGCTCTCATTGGTTGAAATTTGAAATTTTTGACAGCCTGTGTTTGCCGAAAAAAGCAATCAAATTTCAGTGTACCCCCTCCAAATTTTAATTATCACCTCTGCTTTTCTTGTGTTAGGCTGGAGAATCTAACAGCACTCTCCTGCAGATGCGCAACAGTTTATATAATTTGATGCAACAGAACCGCTAGGTTTAAATGTAAAAAAAGGCTGACACTTCGGTGAAGCATCTAATGCTGAAATAGATAAAATTATTCGAATAGGTCCACCCCAGAACACCAGAACACAAAATACATCAGGAAATGTGTAAAAATGCGTGCTCAAGCAGGAAACTAGGTCAGTGGTATTTAATCTTGTAAGCTTGGACGCTGATGTATGTCTGCTTCATTTTTCTTTTAAAAGGCTAGTAATTACAATAATGCATTTAAATCCTAATATTTCAAAGGCTATAGCATCCTTTAGTCGTGAAATGCAACTTGTGATAGCAAAATTCTCTAGATAAATTCCTTCGTCACTTCGTGTCTTGAAGATTTATCGATAATATGACAATCACTCATGGGATTACTTACGATAATAAATTATAACAGTAGAGAAAGTCATTGATTGCTACATTTAATTGGTTATGAACGAACATAAACCAAATGTATTTGTAAATAACCTGCACAGGTAAATGCAGCGTAAGTATAGCTGTTGTCTAGTGGTTCATACCCAGCTATTTCAATCAAACATTTTCCTTTACGCTTAGTTAACATATTCGCTGGTTCAACACTGGGGCGTAAATATCGTGAAATGGATTGTGTGGTGGCAGACAAGTTTGTCTCTGGGTGCACCGGAGCATGACAAGAGAACTAGACCGGCTCGGGGAACACGCTCTCCTGTCGACAAGTGTTTTTATTACCAGCAGGTTTTGTCTTCCAGACTTCCCTTCATCGATAGACGCACCATCAGCTTAATTATCGCCCGCCCGGCTTTCAGAAGTTACAACCGTGAAGAAGGAAAGTTCGGGACGAAGAACATAAAAAATGACAAGGAGGGAGGGCGTGGAAGTGAAAGACGACAATGCATGAAGTAGAGGAGGGTGGGAAAAACGAAAGATAATAGAACAGGAGTAATTGAAGACATTTGTAACCGAGCGTGGTGGCGCCGCGGCAACGTATGCGACTCGCATTCGGGAGGTTTCGAGTTCGATCCCAGTGGATGACCTTGCTAACCCATTTTTTCGGAGATTTCCCCGGGTTGCTAGGCGAATGCTGGGAAGGATAATTACATACACCCCCGAATTTCATGCCACAACGGTCAGTAAAGGCGTTAGGTGCATCTTGGAAGGGTTTATTTGTGCACAGGAACTCTTTCCGTCCCTCGTTGTCCGGGGATTCGAGTGGGGGGCGGCATCTTGGGTAATTGGACATCGCCCCCAGGTCCCCCTTGGTTGACCCGGGAAGACCTAAATAATTCGAGGTGTCACACTTGGAAAACTTTAGGGCTCTCTGTCAATGTCTGTGCCATTAGTTTGGATCTGGCCGCCCAGTGTCTCCTCTCACTCATCCTTCCTCCCAGGGTGCCCCCTTAGGGGCAGAGGTACGTACAATAAGCCTGGCTTCCGTGCCGAACCCCTTCAGTATCTCTCCTATTCCTAAGACAGTTGTATCACTCTGAGTGTTTTAACGTGGAGTAGCATTGAGTGAAATTTGTTTTATTGACAGAAACGTCCAGACTAACCGAGAAAAGCAGCGGGAAAAGAGATAGTCTGAGGTGTTTTGCTATACCTTACACTTGCGCGTGCTGTATCTTCCTCTTGCAATTCATGACATAAGCCTCAACTTGATAGAAACGTCTCGGCAAAATTAAGGGGTCTTTTACACATAATATGTGATGCCGACCGCGACCATCAAAAGGCGCTCAAGGTCAAGCCACCTCATACCACTGCTTGTGACCGACGACAATGAGGGTGGCAGAACAAAGCGTTTCCAGCGTATTTATGATTTGTATTTTCCAACTTTAGTACCTGTGAACTTCTGGTCATAGGCTCATACTTATGTGCTACCAACACCTGATTTATCCAACCAAAGAAGACAATGAAACTGACTGGCTAACTACCACCCCAGGGCGCAACAGGCCTTTCGGGGTCAAGGTATACCGCCCGGGTCCTGCGTCTCCCACCTATTGAGGTGCAGCGCTGCAGGTTGGGGCGTGGTCAGCACCAAGGGCCTTCGCAAAGAGGAACCCAACTTCTCTGTTAAGTAGCTCCTCAGTTGTCCCCTCAGGGACCTAACAGGCTTATTGCACCCTGGACCAGGTCTCCGAGCAAGAGAAAATCACCATGCCGATACCAAGAATCGAATCCGGGTCTCTCGCTTGGCAAACAGCAGCGCTACCACCGTGCTAAAGAGACGACCCTATAAAACGAACTACTATTAGCAATCTGTGCTATTATTTATTCTTTCACGCTGTTTAGGTGCAGTCTAAGATTGGAAAGTTGAACCAGAATTGAAAAAATGACTGACACAGCCGAAATTCGAACAATGGATCTTCGGATTCTGTGGAACACCCGACTCTGCATCGCATGCCTCTCATTTGATTCGTAGGGATGCTTTCCGATTGATGAGATGCCTTGTGTGTTGGTGAACTTGCGGTGTTATAATCCCCAACTACTTGTAGACGAACTTGAGGGAACCGGATTATGTTCATCAATGCATACTTCATATCTTCTCGTAGGTGTGGGCGGCGAGCGACAACACACAGGTCCGTTGCGAGCGAGGAAATATTAAAGTATGCAGTTATGTATATCAAACAGAACACAGTATTCCAATAAGCGGATGCTTGATTGCCGACTTCGACTTTATTACCCTGTTAGACTTCTCATCAGAAATGCTCTCTATTGCAAATTGACCCCATTTCTTACCGTTAAACGACCACTATAAAATAAATTGCTTTAATGGCTAGTCATTTTAACTGCGGTGCTAAGTAGCTCTGCTTCAGGTCACTTACCTATAAACATTAAGTAATTGTGTAAGTTAGTGCAACTGAAGTAATTGAGGTCATCTTAGCTCACAAGTACTAGGCGACAGTACTGGCTAATTAACCGAGCAAAGTGGCACCACGGCAACGTGTGTGAATCGTATTCGGGAGGTCCAGGGTTCGGCCCCCATCGACCGACCCTTCTGACTTGGGTTTTTCCGTGGTTTCCTCTTGTCACTAGGAGAATGCTGGAGGGGATTCTCTTCTTTACGGATTCCTTTCCCTTCATTTTCCATTTCCCTCCTTTGTCATCTTTCAGGTTTGTTTAGTAGCGCACTGCGTTCCGGCGGCTGTGGACAGATGGCACAGATGCTTGCGCTCTGGAACCTCTTCCCTGGCCCTCCTAGAAGTTATTTCCCAGGCCACGAGGGTCGCTTTGTCACCCTCTCCCTGGGCAGAGGAAACACTTCGGTTGTGCGCCAGGTGTCAATACAGAAGATACTCCTGAGCATGTAATGTTTAACTGTCAGAAATACAGTGAAATAGCACAATTTAACAGGGAAAAGCTCATGTACCTCACTTTATCGGAAATGGTCAGGAATAAGGAAAATCTAAATACTTTAAATGAGTTAGCGACTCAAATCAGTATAGCAGAAAGATCTTTAAGACAAACTGAACAAGAAAGAAATCTAAGAAATTTTTATACACCTCCAGCGACTGTTGTAGCACCATCCCGTCGATCGTTAAGATTGTCGAACCAACTGTAAGCAGAAAGGAGAACGAGGCCAAAACGACAGCCTGATGAGACTTGGACAGCCTACCAGAGACGAATAGCAGCGACTAGGGAACAATAAACTACATGAATACTATGAGATCACATATAACTTTACAATATCACCAATTTTCCTTATTGTTATTTAGTTTAATTTAGGTTAGTAACTTCTGCACATTCTATTCTGAACAAATTGTAATAAATAAGTTTAAATAAATAAATATCCGCACACTACGTCCAGATATAAGAAATTAGGGATCTGGACATAGCTGGCAGATATTATTTTATTTTATTTTTTTATTTATTTATTTATTTATTTTTTTTTATTTTTTTTTTATTTTTTTTATTTATTTTTTTTTTTTTTATTTTATTTTTTTTTTTTGTCAATATCTGTAACTGTGCGTCTCTGGGCTTCGCTCTGACCAGCCTACGTTCACTTCGCCTTATCCTTTCCCTTTGGGGAGGTGGTAACCCGCAAAAGATCCATGTCGGGGTCCGGTGGGTCGAGGTGTCCCCCCTTCATTACTACACACACGCACACACACACACACACACAGGCTGATTGGTTTATTCGGCATAATCCATTAATATAAATTATTGGTCACGTTTAACGATAGATACAAATTAAAATAAAAAAGGTCGTCGAGTTATATGGAATGTCGAACTATCGGGGTTCTACTGTATTAATAAATTCAGTTGCATGTTGGAAATATCGATTTATGTAAACCGCGCTGCAACACGACTGGGACTTAGAAATATTCTTCTCTCCAATTGCGCTCAAACATTTTCTCCGTGGATGTACAATCCAATAGAAATATTGATCAAATTGCGTAAGCTTTCATGGCCGGTGTCATAAAATAGAAAAAGATTATCCGGCTTGTGGGCCGTGGTCTAGTGGAAATTCTCCTTCCAAGCGTTTCGTTCGAAGCTGCGTCGAGCATCCTCAGTGGTGTGACCGTAGTACCCTGCTAGTCTCTGCGACGAGTAAGTGAAACCAAACGACTCCGTGTCAGTCTTCGCCGAGACTAGCAGAGTAGGTACTTTGGTCACACCACTGAGGATGCTCGACGCAGCTTCGAACGAAACATCTGGAAAGAGAATTTCCACTAGACCACGGCCCACAAGCCCAGATAATAATTTTCTATTTCAATAGAAATATTTGTTGCATTTGGCGTAAAACTGAACAGGGAGTCTGTGCTGCTTTAGGAATAAATACTTCGTATGTCATTAAAGCTTGTTGTTGACCGTCCTTAAACTTTCAACTAACAGCTGGTACCTTATTTTAGAGCTTGGCGTAATCCAAGATTATGTGATAAAATAAAATAACATACGCAGTTCTGCGAAAGTTGGTGTTCCCCATCCACACACCGTTGCTCATGTATGTCACACGGTAAGGCAATGCCAAGTGCACCATGCGAGACAATATAATAAAAAATATGCCATCTTGAAATGATTAAACTTACAGTTATCCACATTAACACTGAAGTTGTCCTTGGGGAGTCCGTCAGTCATTCAGCTTAACGTTGGGACTACAAATACGTCCGCAGATTCTAATGAGTGTGACAGCAAATATCGTAATTAACTTTATAAATGGATAAACATCAATCGCTGGTATTACGAGGTTGCAAAGCAGGAAAACGTTTTCATAATGCAAGTTAGAAATATCGACTCTGTGACCATTGTGTTTAATAAGAAAGTGCTCAGAATTAAAGAAAATTCAAATTAAACACTATCTTCATCGTGGTATAGTGTTAAAATTTAGATACATTTGTTTTGCAGAGAAAATAATACGGTGGTATTGGTAAAATCATCCATAGATCATATTGAGAGTCAATTTTATGCTATTTTCCATCAACTCCGTGCATGTTGCTCTTTAATAGGTAGTTTATGGCTACAGACAGACGGACATACGGACCTGCAGACCATGTCTCATAATGTTGTGACAAATGACACTTTCCAATTACTTTTTATTTCTCTTGTGAAACTGAATTTCAGGGCGCTGATGACCATGTAGTTGAACGCCCTTAAACCTACATCTCCACACAATTTACAATTGTTCTTGACCTTGCTTTGGTCAGTGGTGAGGGGAAAATAACATGTAGGGGAAGAGAGCGTGTGCTCGCCTGTTGATCACCCCTGAGATATGCTTTCCTGCATGGGAAATATACCTTCTTCTAAGTATAAATGACCAAGGAGTAATCGTACGGAAAATTTGCTTCAAGCTAGAGGCATTATTATTATTATTATTATTATTATTATTATTATTATTATTATTATTATTATTATTATTATTATTATTATTATTATTATTATTATTATTATTATTATTATTATTATTATTATTATTATTATTATTATTATTATTATTATTATTATTATTATTATTATTATTATTATTATTATTATTATTATTATTATTATTATTATTATTATTATTATTATTATCATCATCATCATCATCATCGTTGTTGCTGTTGTTGTCGTCACTGTTATTGTTATTATGGTTAATATGGTTATGGTTATTATTATTATGGTTGTTGTGGTTGTTATGGTTGTTATGGTTATTGTTATGGTTATTATTATTGTTATTATGACTATTATGGTTGTTATTATGATTGTTATGGCTGTTATGGTTATTATTATTATTATTATTATTATTATTATTATTATTATTATTATTATTATTATTATTATTATTATTATTATTGTTGTTGTTGTTGTTATATAGACAGGTGATATGTCAAAGAATACTTCATTACCACAATTTCCTTATCCTGTTTTCTCCAACGATTCTTAGAGAAAAAAAACCAAGGCCACCTTAACGATATTATGCATTTTGTGCCGTTAGGTGATCATGTCTGGCCTTGTACGTGAGAGTCCAAAGCCATGTTATAAACGTTCATATATCCACGAAGAACAAAAACGAGCAGGATGGTTACAGTTGGTGGATTGCATACCTTTCTGCATCCTTTAGAAGGGGCCGGCTCTACTTCCTGTGCATGGCATTGACACGTTTATTTATTTGACAGCTGTTGTTTCTAATGCTAACATATGGGACGTGCGCGTCATTTGTTTCTTCTTAGCCAGCAATGCAAGGAATACCAATCTAATTGTTATGAACAGCCTTCAGGACGTCAACCTTTGGTATTGTGTTTTGGTAATAAGCTTCTGGCGTAATACTGTGCCCAGGGAAAGGACTGTGTGACCTTGCTTGTTCGTTTCCTCCCATCTCCCTCCCTCTCTTTTTCTTTCTTCCTTGGGACTACAAGCACAGTTTCCAAATAAAAATAAATCCTAACGTAAGTCACTTGTAAAACAGTTAGTCCAAGGGTATACCACGGATGAACGTACCGAAAATCAATGACATAACTAAATAATATATACCTAGTCGGGAACTTAAGTGACGCGTGTCTAGATGTCCCAGTTCTGGCCAACTTATTTTTACCACGACGTACGATGGCAGAAATGTGAACTAGGAGCAACCGATTCCCCCAGTGCGACTAGAACCAATGTATTTTAATAATAATAATAATAATAATAATAATAATAATAATAATAATAATAATAATAATAATAATAATAATAATAATAATAATAATGATAATGATAATGATAATGATAATGATAATGATAATGATAATGATAATGATAATGATAATGATGGTGATAATGATAATAATGATAATAATGATGATGATAATGATAATAATGGTTAAAATACGTTGCACTTTATGGCACTCTAACCGTGACAATAATTATACATAGTTGATAAAGAATATTAACGTGGAAAACAATACTGAAGGCTAGTTCACAACCACCAGTAATGGTAACGATAACCAGAAGGAGAAAGTTGAAATACATGTATTCAAGTGGGAGGATTCACAACCGACCGGAAGCTTCCCCAGGCCCCAGGAACGGGAAAGAAGATTAGGCCAAGTTTCAACTATATCGTTTCCGTTGCCAATTGATGTTCGTATTAGACGTTTCGCTGCAGAAATTATTCTAGAAGGCGTGCCATGAAACAGTCGTTAGAGCTCCATCTAGTCGGAACCTAGAGAACATATTGACCAGTTAGAAACAAATGAATTCCCAATGCGCAATATCGACTTCCACTTTATATCGATAAGCTGATCGATAGTATGCCATAAAAATAAGGTCGATATTAAACTTGCTTCAAAAAATAAATAAAATGAAATTATATATTTAAAGTGCAAAAGATACAGTATAATATGAGCAACATTATCATAAATAAAAATAAAGTATTATAAAATTTATATCGAATAGTTTGTTGCCAAACTGTTGTGAAAAAAATGTGAGTGCTGCTTTGCTTCCCGTTGCCGTTATCGTTACCGTTACAGGGTGGTTGTGAACCAGCCTTTATAATGATATTCCAGTTGTTAAGGGCAATAATGATAATACTGTTAATTATGCTCGTGAAATTGTTATAACGATGATGACAACAATAATAATACAAAATTAGAAACGAAAAGCATTCAAAAGGTGGTAACCTGATCAGTATTGTCTGCATAATGTTGCTGTACACAAAACAACAATGAGGATAGATTTCCCTATTTATTTTGGACTTCTTTATATATTGTGACAAATTGACCCGATCGGTTATCTTTTGAAATCACTTCTTTACTCTTTATTTCCTCTACTTACATTCGTGCTAGCCTCACGTACAGAAATTCATAGAAATTCACACGTAGGTACACAAATACAGTTATTTTTACTCGTTTTTTACAAAGTCACCTACAACTAACAAACAGAACATACAGAACTTCATCCTACCAACGTGACGTCAGCCACGGAACATCAAGCATAAGGAATGCTTCCCGCACGGAAGCTCGGCTCTTAGTGTTGCATAGATGCTCCTTGCCAACGCTACAATATCCTCAATCAAGATACGTGGAACGATAATTAAACCAGTTGCGGATGTAGTAAACCTGTTTTATTCGGATACAATAGCGAACCGACGATACTAGAATGGATAGGGTTGGCAACCATCAGTCATATACTAATTTAACTGTAAACACATTAATGACATGTGCATATGCTCATTAAAGTGAGCAGTAAGATCTATGTGACTCGTGATCTCGTTTTTTGATTGCTTTGGCAACAGTTTTCAGTAAAACCGTATACAAAGAACGAGTTAATCTTCCAATATTGGCTATGGAAGATGTTTCAGGCTGCCAAGGAGCAAAGCTTTTTACAGTTTTGTGCACTACGGATGCACATAATGGCTTTCCTGATAAGAACAAATTGCAAAGAAGCGGTGAAAGCTATTGCAAACGGACCTTGGTGACAGTAACGGTGTACGTGTTTGTGAGCGGTGCTCAGTCAAGTCATGACTGACCGTCTTGAAAACCACAGGCCACCGGAGCATAACTGCTGTGAGAAGCGAGGCAAATTGCCAAGAATATGTTCCGCACTCCCTTGAATCGATAGCACTGACCACAAGAACAAGCGGGTGGACATGTCGCTAGTTGACCTCAAAGGATTTTGGGAACTGACACCAAGATTTCCCTCACAGTGCCATTGTATATTTACTTTCGCAACAAAATAGTTCAGCTGCTATTGTCCACTAATCACAAGAACTATTGTCAGTAATGGATTAAGTCTGTATTACGTGTAAACTAGTTTTAAGTTTCACTTCGCAAACTTTAATCTTCAGTTTAGCTTTTCTGGAACTCGTCTTCCGCTTTAAAAAATTGAATATGTCGTAAAACAGCGGTCTCAGCAGCACATAAGGATATCGGTGAGTTATTTGTGGAATTGATGAGTGATGATGAAGTTGAGACAATTGGAAGACCTAGGTGAACCCAAACTTCCTTAAATAGACTGATTCCTTTCAAATGTGAAATAACCATGACTTTTTAATCAGATTCAGACTTACGAAACAGTCCTAACCTTATTAGGTCAAATTTGAAACTGGATACAGAATGCAACGAGAAGGTTAAACTGTATAGCCATATATTTCTATTAAACTAACAATAATGTTTGAAAATTAAGTGTAAACATAAATACTAGCTACCACGTAATACAATTAACCCGTGCATTACTGAACATGCGGTACAAAATTCTATAAACGAGAATCGCCTGTGGTTTAGCCTTCTGTATGCCTACGAGAATATGTTCCATTTCGGCCATGATTAACTTGAAGTAGATAGAAAAAACGAGTTTTGATAAACAATTTGTAAAATAAATATGAAAATGAGTCGTAATGGGTAAAGTGAGTGTACATCAGATTTTTTTATTATGAACAAATAAATTGTCGAAAGTACCTAAGTTGATACACGTTTTGTTACCGTCTTTTGTTGTGAATGGTCACATTAATTTAATGCTAAACTGTTAGGCTTAATTTCCATCGTGATTGCCCATTATTTCAGAACATTGACTTTGTTTTTAAGCTGACAGGTCTACCAACAGTATTTAGTTGCGGAGTAAGAAGATGATTAGCGACCGTCATTTTTTTCTCAGCCTTCAGGCAGTACCAACACTGCGGTTTAATTTAACCAGAAGGTTATAACTTTTGGTTTGGTATAATCAAACCTCTAGTGAAACTACGTTTATGATACCGGGGCCTGTCCATTATAATTGTGTTCTGTTTAAAAGAAAACAACGTCCACTCCGAAAACAACTTACCTGCTGTTATAGTGCATGTAATTCTGATACTGTCATAATAGGTTACAATTTTAAGCCACGGTAAAGGGGTATAAAACGAAATACGACTAGGTATGAACTAGAACACTAGAACTCACGTCCTGGATGCGCTAACTGAACCTGGAGAACTGGTAGATAGTCAAGTACAAAATTTCTCGTCCATAGTAACTGGGGTTCAATGGTGTTGTCCTAGGAAATGAATTTATTAATGCAAGAAGGGCAGAAGGTATCAGTTCGAACTAGGGTCATCATAGTAATTCTTCTTCTTCTTCTTCTTCTTCTTCTTCTTCTTCTTCTTCTCCTCCTCCTTCTTCTTCTTCTTCTTCTCCTTCTTCTTCTTCTCCTTCTTCTTCTTCTCCTTCTTCTTCTTCTTCTTCTTCTTCCTCTTCTTCTTCATGGTAAGGGCAGAGTGCCCGTTCCTTCTTGCAATAATTGGTCTTTCCACCTCTTTTTGGATCTACCAACATCTCTTTTGTTTTGGTTGAGTAATCTTAGGCAGTCTTGTTTCGGATATTCTCTGTATACGTTGCATCCATTTCTTTTGATATTTTTGAATTTTCCTATTTATTGAGTCTATATTGAGTTCTTTTCTTATGACTTTATTTTTTATTTTATTTTATTTAACCTGGTGCATCCCTTTGTCATGATAATAAAGCAAGGTATTATTTGCCCAGTTCTGTGATGTGGTAGCGCGTCTTCTCACAGCAAAGAGGCTCTGAGTTCAAATCTCAGCAAGGGTGAGTTACCCGGTTTAGGTTTTTGCGACAGCTTTCCCTTACCCTGAGAAGATAAATGTAGGGTAACGTTCTATGGTCCCTAGGCTTTTTGAGCGCGTTTCACCTGTTTCATTCATTGTGCGATATGACTTAATAGATTAAACACCGTTAAGCTTAAATAAATATTTTTAATATATGAGATCTTGATTTGCTTCCTTTAAGGTTGGCTAAAACTAACGAATATAGTTTTGAAGGAACGATTGTTATTTGTTTTAAATTGCTTATAGAAGCTTTTACTGTGTCATTTAGGAGATTTAAAACTATTTATTGTTATTTAAGTACGCCTTTTATGATGTTAATTTTAAATTCTAATCTTTATTTGTGTTTTTCTTGTCTTACGTGGTCTAGAAACTATAACGGTTAACATGTTAGCCTATGGTATCCGAGTTCGCGGAGGGTGATGAAGCTTTTTCGGGCGTAAAAATCCATATGGCTTCCTTCGGAAGGGAAGTAAAGCAAACCGTTAGTTCCGTGTGAATGTTATTTGCACGTAAAAGAACCTCATGTGTTGTAAAGAGAATGTTCCTTAGCAAAACTGTTGGCCATTACACGCCCATAGCGTTCTGCTGATTTCCATGAAAGAGGCATCTCTGGGCATAACTGGACTAATCCCACTGGTTGTTGAGATGTGAAATATTTATTTTCATAATTCACCGACTGCTTACATATTTTTGCGGAACTTTTTATTAGCAGCAGAAAATACGTCGGATTCAAAACTATTAACGCAAATCTGCAATTTGATGCGTAAAAGAATACTGGATTTCGTAATTTTACTTGCAACCAAACATCACAGAAAGGGAAGTGAAACAAGAATTTAAATTATTACTTACTGCATACCTAATGATTAATAGATTAATGCAAATATATGTTTTGGTGCCATGACCACTGTTGCTTTTAAAGGAGGCATGAGCCGTTGGGACACCCCCCTCCAAAAAAAAAAAAAAATAAAAAAAAAATAAAAAATAAAATAAAATAAAATAAAGAGCTGTAATTGAAATTCTTGCTTTTATATTTTTACACGCGGGCGCTCGGGTAGCTCAGATGTTTTGTTGGCGATGTCGTGCTGAGGGTCCGTAGTTTGGTTCCCGGCTCTGGGATGGTCTTCACCTCTGACTGGTTATGTGAAATACCCGCGAGGTCCAACGTGGTTCTCTTAATCCACCGCCATCCTCATCAGCAGCCTAACATTGGGAGTTAACGGATTCCGCCCCATGGGTGCCTTCACCTCAGAAATGGGTCCAGTCTTCGCTTGGTGGAATGTGGTATCCCGAGAGATCATATTCCCTATGGAAAGCGTTAGAGACGACGACGATCAACAACACCAAATTTAGACGGCGGACATCCAATGGTGCTGCTAAGGAAAATATTAATTGATTGGAAGGCAATAAATAATTTAAGAGTCAGTAGTCATTCTCATTGCAGCGGTTACAAAATTAAATTAAAATATGCAATGTTAAGTAAACGCAACAAAACATTCATGTCGTAAATTAGCCATTCTGTTTAAAAAAAAAAAAAAAAAAAAAAAAAAAAAAAAAAAAAAAAAAAAAAAAAAAAACAGAAAACGACAGTATAAAACATTCCAATTAAAATTTCGTATAGATTCACTTTTAAATTTTAGAGAAGTAACACATTTAAAATGCGTTTTTCATTATATTATTACAAAAACTAAAAAGTTCCACGTCCAGTGCGATTGGTCACTTCCAACCTTCAGTGCAAAAGTGGACTTCTTCGTGTGCTTGATTAACATATGCAAATTTGGGAGTATTCCCGTGTGACAAACTTTTGTTTCTTAAATTTGTAATTTCACCAATTTCTTTTGATTTGAAAAGCTAAAGGATGTTGTATAAATACTATTTTATTAAGAAAGTGTAATTAATTGAAGCAATAGCTGTGAAGTTGAACGCTAGGATTACACATTTAAGAGTTATTTAATCCACCTGAAATCCTCAAAATTATTTGTATTAGTAATTATTATTATTATTATTATTATTATTATTATTATTATTATTATTATTATTATTATTATTATTATTATTTTTACTACTACTATTTGTGCCGGTTTTCTCGTAAATAGTTTGCTGAATAGTTTGGTTTTGAGAAAATTTAGATTTTATTGAAGAAACATGCATTTAAGTTGCATTTTCATCAAATAAATAAGTTCTTTTGGGTAATTTAACTTCCAGCAGTCACAAGTGTTGATTCCTTGCTGGATAACACAGCATCACGAGCTGGACGTTTCTAAACCTCAAGTAGAACTCAGTCAAAATGATGTTTCTTTTTAACGAGCTGTCAATTGCCAGGATCATATCAGCGCCACCGGTATGCCGGAAGTTTGTCCTGCAGTTCTTGTACATAGCACGACATGAGGCTGTCGTTTTAAGTACACTTAGAAACCATATTTGAGCCGTGTTTTAACCCGCGAACTTGGGATCGGTAGACCAGCGTCTGACCAACTGAGCCACCCAGATCGATAGTTAAAATGAGAAATGAAAAATCAGCGGCATTCTTTAGTTAAATGACTAGGCAGCATTAATTACTCAGAGGCAATACAAATGCCCTACCTGATTTTGTTGTCATGTATTATTTATGAGAAGTATGAGGTTTAAGTAGCAATGAAAAGAAAACCTCGCCATCGTGCAACTGTTTCAAGTGCTCGATGAGATCTTCCCCCATAACGTGGCAAATGTCCACTCAGTAGTCCCAACTCCATCCGTGCACGCTGGAGTATATCACAGTTTAAATATCAGAGGGTGTCAGATCAGGCGACCGGGGAGACCAACGTAGGAGTAGTAGGAATGTAGATATATCACGGAGAGGACTCGCAACCGGGTCAAAGCACTACACTTAGGCCACTGTGACCCTTGGTACCTGTAAAATCAGTCCAGAATGAGGGATGACTACCAGATGATGATCGGGGTCTCGGGGTTTCTATTCCAGAAAGATTGTATCCGACTCCAGTTAAGCGTGCATATAACCCCCAAACCTCCGGGGTCCCTAGAGACCAGGTATGCCGCTCCACATGGCGGGTCCGTCAGCAGTCCAACCGAGGCCAGAGAGGAACCTTTCCAACGTCCACCTCCACCGCCCAGCGGCAACCCACCGAACGCCGTTGCCTGGACCTTCAACCCTAGCGGTCAAACCGGTGTCCTAGATACTCCCACGAAATTTTAAACCGAACTTGGTGAATGTTTATTAGTATATGATTAATTTATATAAGCCTCACAGTTAACATTCTTTCCATACGGCAAGGAAATCGGGTAAACTATTTCTGCCAGCCCGGTACATGTATAATGTTCAAGTATCAAGTTATCTGAGCCTTTTGTAAACTGAAATTGTATGCTTCTTTCGATCTTTACTTTTCCTGGACAATGAATCTGCGAGTTCTCTCATTTCTGTGCAATTTTATTTATGTTTTATTTTGAGCTTTCTTTTTTGTGCTCTGAATTTCATGCTATCTTTTACTACAGTTGATCTGAAGAATCTCATTTCCTTGCCATAGAATTCAGCTCGTATTTTCATCTCTGTGTTACATTACAAGAATATTCTTTGGATGCAGTTATTCTTTCTTTTCTCTTTCTTCTTTCTTCCTTCAAGCGCTGTAATCGAAACCTATTTTTGTGCTGTTAATTTGTCCTACATAATTTTTCTGCTGCGGCAAGAGGTAATTGAAATCTTAGGTTATATTACATTTACAACAGAGTGTGTTTTGTAAGTGTTTCTTGTGTAAATTCAGTAATATGTATTTTGGTCTATATATTTGTGTCCAACATTTAGGCAGTGCCAATACCAAACCTTCCTCGCGGCCTCAACAAATGTGGAAGGCGGTTGTCAGAATAAAAAGCTTGCAACGTGTGGATGATTAATGGGTAACACTTGCGCAAAATGTTGACTCGCAACTGATAAAGGATTCGGTGCAGCACGCGAAGTGATAACTGTTGCACAATTTAACAGTTTTAGTGCCAGTCAGAAAGTATACGAGTACATGCTACCCGCAGTAACTATGAGGGAGTGCAGGTGTTGTGTAAAAGCTGTGAAACGGAATAGAAGGCTAGGGAATATGTTATCGCTTACAATTTATCACAATAGTTCATCTACTTCCGCAATTTGAAGTGCTGTTCAGCATCAGCTGTTGTTTAAGTTATGATTCAAGGTTTTTAAGTAAGTACTTGTGCACAGTTAATTCTGGGGTTATCGTGAACTAAAGCAATTAAAATATTTATGTTTCATTAGATACCGGCTTTATTATCAAAGGTCATATCGTCAGCTCACTCGCTTATGTTGGTGTTATTCTTTGGATTGGTATTACTATGTGTGCCATGGTCTACCGCCGGGCTGCTTACCTCTTACCTATGCCCATGACCGGCGTCGTGAGCGAGGTGTAGTACTGGAGGGTGGAACGTGGTCAGCGCATATGATCACGCACATTGACAGTCTAGTTCGTACTTCTAGACTCTAGGAGGATGGGGTGTAATCCTAGCTAAAGAAAAATTCCCATCCTCTAACCGGGGAGTGAACCCGGGACCTATGTATTTGAAGATAGCATGCTAACCACCAGGCCACAGAGGATGTCAAAAAAAAAAAAAAAAAAAAAAAAAAAAAAATAATAATAATAATAATAATAATAATAATAATAATAATAATAATAATAATAATAATAATAATAATAATAATAATAATAGTGAAACGGTTCAGCTTATCTTTAATACCCTTAAGGACCGACATTACTTACGCGATTTGACTGAAGGTTTAGTCTCGTTTTATCCGTGATACATGTATGCATAGTTAGGTCCTAGTTGCCACCGAAAGAATGTAAAGAACAAATATGTCACACTAACTACACGTATACCAATAAAAGAAATGGTTTGTAAGTTAAATTAAGCTGACCATGATGAGTCAAATGACATACACTAGGTTAGAGTCATTTAAATTTTCTGTTGATTATGTCTTAATATTTGTAAAAAGTTAATATTAATTTCAATATAGGGGAGTAAGATCTATAAAACAAAGTAGGTACTCCTAACCGCACTTCCTATCCGCACTTATATACTTTAAAAATGAACAATAATGCATCCACATCTCATATATCACTTCATTCTTTATTCATTTTTGTTGCTCATAATGCAATTTAGCACGTGTTAAAAATCCAGAACAAATCTGCTACACTAAAATGTAGGTGATAAAGGTTGTACCCTTATTTGAAGTAGCATACAA
The DNA here is from genome assembly GCA_030765045.1 of Tenodera sinensis. NCBI lineage: Eukaryota > Metazoa > Arthropoda > Insecta > Mantodea > Mantidae > Tenodera > Tenodera sinensis. The sequence goes on along the minus strand of CM060963.1, from coordinate 175,454,431 downwards.
TCCTAATTATAGAATTTTAATCACATAATTTTACTTTGATGCCTATGAAGATATAATTTTATTTGACTAGCTAGCTTACTCACTCATCGTTGTATTTTTTAAATCTCGAATAACAATTTTACTAATTGCATTTACCTTCTTTGACATTATCGAATACTTATGTAAAATATTTTTATGGTGAAACGTCCTCTTTTATCCTTTATAACTGTAATCTTGAGCAGCTCCATATGCTGTAAATAACGGGTGAAAAGTCCTTGATATTCGCGGGAAAGGGTATGAAATATTGGTGTGTATTAGAACAGTAGGTTGAATGTGATTAGTAATATTATTTCTTATATTAATCTCTTTTTTTTTTTTTTTTAGAGCTGCTTATACTTAATAGTCAACATGGAATATATTATTCATAGCATTTATGATGTTAACCTCCTCTGATCGTCGTTTTTGGGCGTTCTATACAGCCTGTTAAATATATTTTAATATGAACCAATTACACTGGTCTACAAAAATTAACTTTTTCTCTTTCACAAGAATTAAAATAACAGATTCTAAAAGTATTTTTCGTGCTGAATTCAAATATAATTACAGTTTGTCCGCATCGGGCAGGAGTTTTGTGTGATATTCATTTGAATTTTTATAATATTCTAAAAAATCCGTAACTAGCTATCTAACTCAAAATTATAACTACTGATTCTGACTTACCTAGAAAGTGGTAAGATAGTGATTTTCGGGTATATTTTGCATCTGGAACATCTCTCATTTTAGTCCAACAGTAGTCAGCCAGCATATTGGAACTCCACTTGCCTTGGTACCTCTTCTCTATCGTAGAAATTTGCTGATGAAAACGCTCACCGTGTTCATCGCTGACAGCTCCAAGGTTTTGGGGGAAGAAGTCCAAGTGAGAGTCCAAGAAGTGAATTTTTAAAGACATGTTGCATCCCATAGCTTTATAAGAATGCAGATGATCAGCCACTATGTCACGATAGTTTTCTGCTTTATGGTTTCCAAGAAAATTGCAACATAAACTTTAGAAAGACTGCCAGGCTGCTCTCTCCAGTGGATTTAACAGTCCCTCGAAATGTTCATCAGCCATTAATGATCGGATTTGTGGTCCTATAAAAACTCCTTCTTTCAATTTAGCATCACTGACTTTGGGAAATTTCGATTTCAAATACAAGAATCCATCAGAAAGTTTATCCATAGCTTTGACGAAATTTTTCGTAACTCCTAACTTAATATGCAATGGAGATAAAATATTTTTTCAGGATTCACTAAAGGGACACATGCCACATTTTTCTGGCCAGGGAGAAGAGATTCACGTTTTGGCCATGACTTTCTAACGTAGTGAGACTTCTTATCTCTGCTGTTCCACTCGCACAAAAAACAGCAAAATTTGGTGAACCCAAGTTGCAAACCAAGCAATAAAGCAATGACCTTCAAATCACCACAGATATTCCATTCATATTTTCCATATTGTATTTTCTCTACAATTAGTTTCATATTTTGATATGTCTCTTTCGTAGCGGCATGCGCTACTGGTATTGATGGAACTTCATTGCCAATATGTAGCAGCACAGCCTTCAAACTTACTTTAGAGGAGTCTATGAACAATCGCCACTCATCTGGTCGGTGTTGATGCCCAAGAGTTTCCATAAGTGAACAAATATTATTACAAAACACAACACCATATTCTTCAGAGAAGTATTCTTTGAAAACACTATGGCGGCTACGATAACTACTTATTCTTACATCTTTTTGGAGTAAATTCCACCCTTTGAGTCTGGAAGTTAAAACTTCAGCTTGCAGTTTAGACAGATTTAAATCCCGAATCAGGTCATTAAGGTCTTGCTGATTGGGAAAGTATGGTTCTGATGAACAGCTACTGGCTTCATCTATAAGATCATTTTTGTTTTCATCTGAATCATTTTGAGTTTCAGTTAGGTCAGAATCAGAGTTATCACTTAAGGTTGTATCTACATATACTGGTACGGGGAACTCTTCACTGTGTAAGACAGGTCTCAATGCAGATTGCAAATTCGGATACTTAACTGTATATTTTGTTTTAGATGTGATTCCTTTAATATTTGTCAAACAAAAATAACAGTCAGTTGAATGATCCTTCGGTTCCCTCCAAATCATGGGAATTGCAAATGGCATATGATGTGTACCATTTTTCCACCCAGTCAGCAGTCTAACACACGAAACACAGCATGTATTTGGGGCCCAGCTCTTATCAAAATCACCAACTTGACAGCCAAAGTAAAGATGATAACACTTCTTTACAAGTGGGGTCATATTTCGCCTCTGAGACTTGAAGGTCAGCTCACCACAAATATAGCAGAAATTATCTGCATGATTTACACACTTTCTTGGCATGATGAAAACATTAAGCACTGAAATACAACATGCACAACATACACAATACACTTCTAAACAGAAAGGAAGGAAATATTTCACTAGTGAACAATGTCACAGTCAGCTCAATACTGACACATCACAATGCCAGACAGGTCTGAGCATGTCTAAACATGAATGAACCTGCACAGTCTTATTTTGTGGTGCTTCAGCGTGATATTACAAATAATTTCAATAAATACGGCTTAAGTAAAATAGCTACATATGAGGTAAAGGTTCCTATGAGAGGTCAAAGAAAACGCTAAAATCATATTTTGAAAAGTAGCTTTCACAGAAAAACTATGCCTGATGGGAAAATTCTGACTACATATCTGAATTCAGGATGAAAAAATGCACTAGATTCACTATTCAGATTTCTTGTGAAAAAAATCTTGTCGACCAGTGTTATTATCCGAGTGGTTCAGTGAGGTTGTAGATAAATGGATGAATTTATTGTAAACCTTAGTTATTTCTCGTGCTCATAGATATTTAATAATACATCGTGATTAACTTGAGTAAAAATCCCTTAAATGTAGACACTATATGTCCTATACCCATCTCTTGCGGGTAAAGGCAGGAACTCTACCATTGTTGTATCATGAATATAAGGCGATTGAAAGCCGCTACAAAAATATTATGGTAAGGAGGCGTGTTAAAAACATCAAAGTTTGTGCATCTGAGCCTAACTTCCAAATTTGGCCAGAAAAATTACATAAATTTGTTCTCTACCTCTTTCTTAGTTAATATTGTGTTACATTGTATGTTGCATTCGAATTTATCCTTAAACTCCCCTTTGTTTTTGATCACGGTGAAGGCAAAATCAGCAAGAACGTCTTTGAGTCGCGTAATGCAACAATTACATAAGTAGAAATTATAAGAAGAAACACAAGATACCCAGTTTTAATTATTTATAGACGTAAGATGTTAGACAGTCGGCTAATAGCATAGCATAAAGATATCTGTTGGACGATTTTGAAGGACTACAGGGTTGAAAGCGGGTCAAGTGCTCCAGTTCAAGATATATAGTAACAGACGGCGCCTTCCATTTCAACATCTGTGGGTATCAGTGCAACGAAACACAGATTGATGCAGTAGCGACTCAGACAGACAGACCTGAAAATGTGAAACAGCCTCTGCTGCATAATGTTTATGGTTATGAAAAAATTTCGAGAACTGCAGCCTCTCCTAACGCAATAATAATAATAATAATAATAATAATAATAATAATAATAATAATAATAATAATAATAATAATAATAATAATAATAATAATAATAATAATAATAATAATAATAATAATAATAATAATAATAATAATAATAATAATAACAGTAACAATAATAAAAAATAACAATAAATAATAATGCATAACTTGTCTGACGAAGGAGATATTGTAGATGGTTGCTGCAACTGCAACGTGTTCGGACAAGAACCACGTGTTATGTAAATTGAATTGTGGTTGAGATTATGGTATGGAGAAGTTGCCGCGCTTGCGCACGTTACCTCACATGGTACTTCTGCGGAAGTGTGCTACCAAGCAATGGCATTAACCTAAAGTTGTAATGATAGTATGGAAACAGCACGGGAAAAGCTTTTCTAACTTGTGCGCTTCTCCAGTGTGGAGACCCTATGCATTTGGCTCCACCAGTTGCGCATGCGCAGAAGCTCAAAACGCGCACAAGTCAAGATATGCTAGAGGCTGTTGCCACATTAGAGGAATAGAGTTAAACCCATAGATTTTAAATTATCACATATACGTAACGTTTAAATAAAATATAACCAATAAATCTGCAAGGTATCAAAAGTTATTGTGCTTACGTGTACTTATGATCCTATACAGCAGCCGTCAGTTACTTAGAACTTCAGTTCCCTAAATACGATTCGGTATTGTATAGATATACTGGAATAGAAAGCAATGATTACTTTGCTTCTATTACCTCCAAGATCAGTAGCAACAATTTGCGTTACCGCTGAAGAGTCCGTTGCTTTGGGGGTAATAGGGAACTTCAAAATGCTATCAGCACTGTTATTGGTGCACTTCCGAGCTGTACGTAACCATAATAAGTGCAGTAGACGCTAAGGATTCACTATGTAGGTATAATCATAAGCGCAGTTTCTGAGCTCTCCTGTAATTTTTTTTTTTTTTTTTTTTTTTTTTTTTTTTTTTTTTTCCATTTACGTATCCTTTCATAAGAACGACAAAGTCCTAATAAGCATTTTGCCGAAAATTCAATGCGCACATTTTAGACATCAGTTGAAAATTTCAGAATTATTTTTATCATAACTTTATTGCCATATTGTTAAGAGTGGGAAGCAATGGCTCTTTTTAATGTCAAGCGTTATTTGAAGAAGGGAAATTTTACAAAAATATTTTGGTTGTATTCTTAAGATATCAGATTCTAGCGTCCGACGTCTGGATTTCTCTGAAATATACCAATCCTGTACTTCTAAAAAAATGCCGTTGGAAATGGAATCAGGCACTTTGATGTTGGAACTTGTGTTCCAGCAAAGACTGTGCAAAAATAGCAACCTTCCTAGAGAGGTATTGTATTTTTTTGTGCTTAACAAGAAATCACTAATGCACAACTTCCATTGCGAGGGAGAAATAGTGTGTGAAAGGGGGAGGAAATTTCCCTATCCCCATTTAATCCACACCCTTATTCAAGACGCCTCAAAATACCATTTTGCATCTCGATATAGAATATTTGTATCGAATACATCTTCACCAAAGGAGCGGAAAGAATTTCAAGAAGGTAGGCCTTACTGGGTCTGTGAAGTTTTGCTCGTTTTTAGTGCTCTGGAGTGAGGCCCTCTTTTCCTGTACTAAGCCGCTTTAATGGAAGGATGTTTTGTCAGTGTTTGTAAGTGACTTGCACTAGTTTATATAGACCGTAAAGCTGAAAGAAATTAGAGGAGACAGCTTTGGTTACCTGGAATCTGGCGCCTGTCCGCGATGATACTCGAGATATGCTTCGCTGTCGCCGCCACAATACAGCGATGCAGGTGCCAGCTTTTTATTGCCAACAATGTTAGGAAACGGCTGATTTACTTTCAGACCAGCTGCATCTACTTAATCAATTAATATGCGGGAGTAATTACGCCTACAAGCTTATATCTTCCCCTCCACCCCCCTATCTCTCTCTGTTTCTCTCTTGGAATTTATACTGCAAGTAGTACATTATTCAAATTTGAAGACAGGAAATTGCAGTGACTGCAACAATTTACAACTCAGTAGATTAGACTAGGAAGTTCAGATATAGGTAAGGTAGCATGAAAAACCTGATAAATAATAATATATTATGTAACGAGACTATAATCGTAGTAATAATAGATGCGAGTTTCCTAATTTTCATACGAGCGTCTTAATTACCGTTATACTTAAGTTTCATCCAACAATTTATGCTCGACTGTACACCTAATTTAATAGTTGAAATATTGTAAAATGTTTTACAGCCACGGGGACAATGACCTACATATTGCATCAACTGATATTTGGAGTTCTGCATAGGCGCTAAATGATCGGTTCGTTTCCAGCACGTCACAGCTGTATTATGAAAATGATACCCTTAGAATGCTACGTAACATTGAAAAATAGAAGGCAAATTGAATATATTGGTTTTCAGATAAAACTTTACTTCATGTATAAGTTATTTATTGCACAATTAGTGAAATTAATTTGTGGGACTGTGCTTAGTGCAATATTCTTGGAAGTTGATGCTATATTGAGGTTAATTTGTGTTTTGTGTAAGTTGCATGTTAGTGTCCGACATTTTAGCTTTTTCTAAACTCGCGCTAGTTGCGTTTAGAAAATCAATCGATATTGCGTTTTGCCATTTCTGCATGGGAATTCTCTGATTGTTGAAACAGCTGTCCTTTAATGAAAATTGAATTCTCCGATTGGATGAAGACCAGTCCTTTAATGAAAATTTGAACTTAAGGATGTTCATTAAAGGATCGCTATCAGACTTCTAATAAATTTGGGTATGGTCGAGCACAAAAGATGTCGCAACAGAGAGGCACATAATACCGTTTATTGATCATGAAAACGCACTGGATAGTAAACACTTTGGAACTGTACTACAGGAAAATGGAATCCCAAAAGCATTAAAATAAAATAAACTAGATACATTTCCATACAAGAGTGAAGAATTAAATGCAAAATTAATTGAAACAAAACACATCTGTCATATTTATACACATCAATGTGCTAAACTGGGTTTCAAACTCCCTTCTGTTTTATTTACCCATCATGCAAATGAAATCCTAATAGAAGGTATTAGGTTCCAAGTAAAATGGTGTAAAAAATACACGTTACTTAAAAACTTTAATTTGTGATCCAAAATGCCATCAAATGTTGAATATTGATTTTCATCCTGGGGCTTAGCAAGCTTTACTCCTGGCCCGTTTATGTAAATGTTTTGACAGTTTTACATTATCTTGGTTGCCTTTTTCATTTTCTTCCCGTTCTTCTTCTCCTGTCTCCCTCTGCTTATCTTTCCCTTCTTCCCCTTGTAGCTGCCGACATGAGCTAGGCATAATGGAATAGTCCAAAGGCATAGCTTTAAGGAGTTCCCATTTGGAGAGAAAATACACTTTTTTTACCTGCTTTTCAAAAGGGCATCACTTTTCGAACTTACATAGATATTTGATTCTGAAATAAAATACAGGATATAGGGCAGTTCTAAATGAATGAAACTACTTTGCATGTTTCATGAATAAGCTGAAGTATTTATTACCAAAATGCTCAATCATCAATTAATGGGAGGACTTTTTGAGTCCTCAAAATGCGCTGTCACGGATGCAAATTGATACAGTGGCAAGCAACTAAGAGAGTGTGCTTTTGGAGCAAGTAGAAATAAATTTTTCCTGCTCCAACAAGATGGTGCACCACTCCATCGTATGACTCCGGTTTGCTTGAAAGAATATGTCTCACAACTCTGTAGTTTAGTGTCCTTTAACAGGTGTATTCTGTGATACTGCCAAAGACCTTACATTTTTAATTAATTGGTCACCTAGGTTGTCTCCATTTTTTCTATGGTGGTTAAGAAAGCCACCTCTACCACTGTGGTTGATAGAACATTGGTTCTACCGTGGAATCCATAGACATGCACTTATTGGAAGGTTATTGAAGGTTTCCATGAGATCTATGCTTGTTGCTGGTAAGTGACTGTGGCGGCGGCGGTTATTTTACGCTAAGTTTATAGGCTTGGCCATGGTGACAATCGCAACTTGCTTAAGGGCGTACTAGGTAAGGCAATCCTGAAATGATTTACTATTGCCCTCTCCTGCATGAGAATGAAAGAAAATCAAAATATCCGTTCTCGAAATCAGGACTAGACCCTTTTTCATGCGAGCCAGGAGCGTTGACCAGTGCACCGATGACAGAGAGTGGAAATCAAGATGGGCAAACAAGCCTACCGGATGTGGAAATTGTTTTTTGCCTTCTGACCCTTTCCATGCCATTCATCATTTGACGAGTAAACTTTTTCACAATATTTACGGCTCGAGATTTCCATCCATCTTGTACCTGTCATACCCTCTTGCTATATTAAGTTTCCATTCATTTCTGAGAGTAAACATCCAATCAGCATTAACGTTCACAAGTCAATGCTTTCACTTGGAGATTCCGATCTGAGTCAACAAAGAAGAGCAGGCTTCCCATTATAGCACATTGGCTTTGTGAGAGATCACAAATTTCTGGAAACACATGGGGTTGATAGGTGAGAAGTTTTATTACTTTCGTGTGCTGTGCAGCTTTGGGCATCTTAATCATACTCGGACAAAATTATAGTATGCGCAATTACTTTTCTAAATTTTGGTATTATAAAATATCAATAGGAACGATTTTGCCCAAATCCGAGTTTCGAAAAGTCTATGAGATCCAATTCTGATGAGAGCCAGGCTCTCTATTCTAAATATTTTCTTCTGCTGTTATCTTTATTTTGTAATTTTGTTGACGACGCTGTCAATTAACAGGATCATATTAGTGCCGCCTGTGTGCTGGAAGTTCGTCCCACCGTAGTTCTTTTATATGCAAGTAAGCCTATTGCCATGGGCTGCCACTTTTAAGCACACTTAAAAACCATCGGTCTGGGCTGGGTTTGAACCCTCGACCACGGGATCAGTTGGCCAGCGCCAACCAAATGAGCCACGCAGACCGACATACTTCTGCTCGAATGAGTAAAGCTCTCACCCATGGTCTCTCACCAAAGCGGCCCGGTTCGATCCCAGGCAACCGCATGTGGGATTCGTGGTGGACGAAACGGCGCTGGAGCGGGCTTTCTCCGGGTTCTCCGGTTTCCCCTGCCATCCCATTTTACCGGTGCTCCATCTTCATTCCATGTATCATTAGTGTCACCGCCTGCGGTGCCGTAGTAGTAAAAGCGGGCGTTAAACACTACCCTTTCGGCACTGTTGAAGAAGTTGAGAATAGAACTCTCCTTTTTACAAATTGAAGTCTTAAAGAACTACTGGCATTAAAATAAGTAGGTATATATTAATATTAATAATGCATTTACTTCAGTATGATACAGTGATGTCAGTACCACTTAGTTTTCGCGACTTTTATGTTTCCGAACTCCCCGTCCCCCATTTTTGGAGCTGCATGCTGCAACTGTGAAATACATACATGCTTTCCTTATTCTCCAAACTCATCCATGGTTATTGAATTCTGGCTAACTTTCCCTTCGTGCTTTCTTTCATGTCTTTTTCTCTTTCCATCTCCTCCCCAGATATTCAGTTTATGCACTAAATAAAACAAAAAACTTTCACAACTCTTAGGTATTTGGGCATTTACTATAGAGTAAACCTTCGGAACAAGCGTTATAATTTGTGTGTATTATACCCAAACATTTACAGAGCAATTTTTCTTCACGGTTCTGTTAGCTTTTCTTCCGAATCGACTTCATTTAATTCTCTTAGGCTCGCTGCAATCTCTGCCTTACTTTTTCCTTCTAAGCTAACGTTATTCTTGACGATATTTCTTTTTTCATGGAACTCATTGATTGTTTACTTAATTATTTAATATGTAATGCACTTCTAGTTAAATGAGCTTGATTTAATTGCGAAATGTGACCTTTCTAATTAAATTAGTCTACTATTGACTGAAAACTACAATGTTTTTTTTTAACGACTACAGTAAGCAGTTTATATACTATTTATTTTAGGGGTAGCATACTAGCCTGTAGTTCCCGAGATCGTGGGTTCAAATCCGGATGAGGACGATGGATTTTTTAGCGTAAAAATCCTTAATATGGCTTCTTTCGGAGAGGAAGTAAACCATGTGATTCCTTGTCGTAGATTTACGGTACGTAAAAAGACCTAAAGCCTGATGGAGGAGTCTGAACAGAAATTAAGGATTGTTTACGGCCAATATAGAATGGAACGCTAAGAACTACAGTAGTTTAAGTGCGTCCATAAATAGCAACTCAATTTATTTATTTATTTATTTATTTATTTTTTTTTTTTTTTTCTGTTCAGTGCGAAGATTTTTTTCCTTCATTAACTACAGGAGTTGTATTATTACTATTATTACTGTTGCATTTTTATTGTTAATATATTTTTTATTATTTTGTTTACGTCTTACAATTTTAATATACGGTGAAATTAATGAAGGATGACTGTGAGCTGTGGGGAAGTTTTAACGAATAGCACATCTGGCGAAGCGGCATTATCGGAGGAAACCGATTATGGATAAATAATGGCGCTTTGAAGTCGTACTAAACTGAAGGCCAAACGATGAGTCAGTTGGCCATGGGAACTAGAATACTACATTCAAGGTTTTGTGCGCCGGTCCCTTCATTACGTCACCGAGTGCTATATAATTATACTTATTGCGGTCACAATGTTGTCAACAAACCGCTCTTGTTGGAATATGTCTCTTGTCCAGTTACAAATTGAACAATTGATGTTTGTATGAACATGTGTGCATAAGTGGTCTCATGAGTGAAATTGTTTGTACTCGTCCAATTTAGGAGAGCAGCGGTTTTGGAAATCAGATCTGCAATACCGAAGACGATTAAGTTAATGGTTCAAAGTTACCCGACTATTGTTCAAAGGAAATCTTATGTGTTACACTCACATGACTTTCTCTACTCTTGTGCTAATCATTCTTACAAACTCTTATTCCTATATCTTCTTCGTGTTAGTTGAGATAAACATCTGCAGCAATTATCTTATTGTTTATTTCCTTGTAGGTACAAGGGGAATATAAGAATACAATAAGTTTTGAGCGATAGTCAAATCTTTTAAAACTTGAGATCCCGTTCGCTTTGCACGCTTAAGTTTTCCGAAACTGACACAGTAGGGAATATCTCCGAAATGGTTCATTCTACAAAAAAATTTATTCAGACACAAATTGTGTGTTTCAGCGAAATCTACATCTTTCGTATACTAAGATCTTGTCTATCTCTTATAGTTTTCGGTTTATTCAGAAGTTATCCAGAGTAAAAATATCTGTCATAAAAATATCTTAAACGTATCTTATTTTAATCAAAATCGTTATTCATTTTCAAGAAAATCAACGTTTTCCATGTAAAGGGTAGTTTCGTGTCGCATCCTTAAAACATGTTAAACTTAAATACCAACTTTGGTTTTTAAGCGAATTTTCATTTTTGAGTTATGCTGTCCACAGACTGACACACACACACACACACACACACACACACACACACACACACACACACACACACACACACACACACACACACAAAAACACACACACACTCACTCACGGACCTTTTTCTAAAAATGTGTTTTTTTGGGTTTAGTGGACCTCAAAACATATATTTCCGGTGAAAGCTCGGCATCGAAGTTTTGAATACAAATACTTCCTCTACTTAATCTACGTAGTAGAGAAAGTAATAAGGGAAAAATCCCACAAGAGGTCTCTGGTTCAGACCTGGTTGCCTCCTGACAGCTTATTCACTATTTCTGTGGTCAAGTGATCAATTGTGGCTTCTCATCTAGGGAACCTGGGTTCGATTGCCGGCTGGAGTGGGAGAATTGGAGTTTATGGCGTTTATGGCAGACAAAAATGTTATGGTGCCTGATACCTGTCTACTACCACATAAATTTTGTGGGTGCAAATGAAATTTATATCACCAGCTTCGCAGCATGATTTCACAGCATGTTTTAACTGTACAGCACCGCAAGGCCTGGCAAGCCTCTGATTGATTTTATGTTGAAGAGCTCCTCATGCCACCCGCCATAGTAAGTTCGTTGAGGTGTGTTAGTACGGTATCTGAAAAATAAACTCGGGTATACAGATACGTGTTATTTTCCAGAGTGTTAACTAAGCCAAAAGTGAAACCTAATTAATAATCGTTAAACACAACAATCCTCGATGACCATATGGCACCTAACAATGATAATCCCCACGACACGCCCTAGGATATGGCAGGCGTCTTCTGTTGGAGGACAGGAAAATTTCCGAGCTGTGTTTGAGCCCGTGAATTTAAATCACAGTAAAGTGCAATATCTGATTTCCAGAATACATTTGTACATGTCAGTGCATTTACCTTGAACGTGAACTCGTGCGGTTTGCCAACCTGGTGACCTTATTTTTACGCAATTGGTATCAACATGCAAAAGTTGGGAATTGATTTCAACTGGTGCTGACCGAGATCTGCAACAGACACTCAGTGCTTGGCGCAAGTAGATACCAAGGATCATGATTTTCTGAAATCATCTACAGGATTGTGTTTGTGAGAAAGTTAATAACATTTTCTTTACATTTGAAACTAGCGGCCCGGAATAGACGATGCTATTTGGGAAGATATTTTTAAAATGTCAATTATTGTACAGTTTTATAGCTCGTTGTTTGTATTGTTACCACTGGTTAAAAATCCAATTACCAATACGGATTAGTGGAATTAGACATAACGTAAGCCTGACTTTTATGACTATTTTTGGAAGCAGGTTCCCTACAGCACCTGATCATAAGAAGACTTTTTGTGCTCTTCCTATTTCCTAATCTAGGGAAACTGTCTTCTTCTAATTTGTATAATCTTCAAGAAGTAGCCTAATTCTAATAGAGTGCTTCGCCGCTTCTCGCCTCTTAAGCACAGATGACATGGGTTCTATTTGAATTAGCCCCATAGTTTTCAGATATTCTCTGAATTTGCCACGCCCAGTTTTTAAACTAAACTCGTCCGAGTACAGGCTTGTTGAGCCTGATTAGTGAGCTACTTAGTTTTTCACAAGTTTTTTCATTTATTATTTGCTTGTGAAATTTATTAATAGAAATTGCTTTCCGCTTCTTTAGGGCTTCATTTTGAACCGGAAATTTAACTGTCTGCAAAGAGCAGACTTGCTTTTTTCTTTGCTAGGACATCAGATTTTTCATTTCAGCTAATACCAGTATGTCCCGGCACCCACCGAAGTTCTACGGTATTACGGGAATATATAATTATGACTCCAAACCAATAAAGATTTAAATTTATGGGAATTGAGGGCGTTAAGTGTAGCTTGACTGTCATGATGTATTAAGATGTATTTTGCTATAATATCCCTTTCACACTTAAATGTTACACGTATAAATGTTATAAAAATATAAAAAATAATTAAATCTTTATTTCGCTTCTGTGCTTGTTAAGCGAAAGTAAACCAAGGATTAAAACCATGTACTTATGATTAATTTGGTTTACATAAACAGCATGTATATAAAAGTTTGCTATGATGTTATTTAATCTGAGAGTTTTAGTCTGCATAACTTGTTGTGATACAGATTCCAGAGAGGCAGCTCCTGGTCTGTTATTACATTGTATGTTAACTGCTGCATTTACCATAAGAGGGACCAGTTAGAACTAGTTTTAACGAACACTCAAAGGTAACAAGTTAGTTTATCAGCCTACAAAGGCCTTCAAAGGCTGTGCTTGAATTAACGTAACTTGGGTATTCTGACAGTTCCCTCGGCCTGCGCGGAAGGGGAGAGGCACAGTGATCTGTTGTCATGTCAGCTAGGTATGACCTTGAACTAGCCAATAGTCTTCGTGACGAGTTTGCGTGACCACGAAGTCCATTGGCTACTTCAAAGTCAAACCTGGTTGTCATGACAACAGACGGCTGTGCTTTTCCCCTACCACGTGCGTAAGGGAATTGTCAGAATACCTAAGTTACGTTAATTCAAATATAACCCCCTGAGCAGTTTAACGACTGCCGAAACGTGGGGTGTAACAATTTACCCACAGATGAGGGCTTTCCAACCCTGTTTTATCATACTTCCTTACTCTGCTGGATCTTGGTTGAGCGCTAGCCTACTGATCCCAAGGCTACGTGTTCAAACCCGGCACAGCCTGATGGTTTTTAAGTGTACTTAAAAGCGACAGCCCCTTGTCAGTATATTTATTAGCATATGAAAGAACTCCTGCGAGACGAAATTCCAGGCACATGGTGACACTGATATGATCCTGGCCACTGGTAGCGTCGTTGCAGGTTTTTTTTAGACGTGGCGAATGGCTGAAGTTGCACTGTGGTTTATGGTCGAATTCACTTTTGTATTTACAAGCCCATAGGGGTGTCACGTTAATATCCGACTTCCGTACAAGTAAACTGCGCAGGACAGTGTCTGATCAAGTGCAGTGTCCGCTCACGTTATCAGCAGTCTCTTGTTTGTTTCAACCAGGAAGCAGAGATGTTATCCCCACCATCAATTTGCATGATGACATTCGCGCAGATCCAAGCAAGGTCATTCGCCACTCTCAAAAAGTTTTTTTTTTTTTTTTTTTTTTTTTTTTTAATTTTTTAAATTCTGTTGGATCGACACGGCTAGCCAAGGTCGTAAAGGTGGGATCGCGAATTGGAGGTCTCCAGTTGAAATCCTGCCAGGACCGTCCTTCCTGACTGAAGCTTTTTTTTTTAGCTTTTCCTCGGGGCAACTGGCAAACGCCGGGGAGGTACCCTACACTTAGGCCTTGAACGTTTCCTTCCCAAGTTTCCCTTTCCAATTAACATTTCATTTTATGCAGCGTCAGAGTCCACCGAATATGGTGCTGTATGCCTTCGTTACCCGCAATTCATTTGTGTAACTAATTAAAATTCGCGTAACACATTTTTCTCCTAGAAATAACCGATGTTCTTACACGGCTATAATACGAAGGTACAATGACTTTTCTTTATGTTACCATGAAACTTACGTAAGTAAATATTGTCCATTCACGCATTCATAAAAGCGTTCAAATAATGACTGGTTTTCTTGGAAAGTGTATAAACCGCCTGCGGAGTGCCCTTTGTCGTCAAGGCTGCTTTTCCTTAACACGTCGTGACCGCTGTTTATTGAAGATTCTCTCTCAAGTACGTGATATAGAGGCGTGACAGGATATCCGTGACCTATTCTCTCTGACAGCTGTGCCATTGATTCGGTACACCCAAGGAAAGTACTGTAGCGCTCTTTGCAGCGATCAGCTTTAGGAAGTGCCAATATATTAAACAAAACAGGAAAAAAATGTTAACTTGTGCCATATCAAATCGATAATATTACAGCAAAACTTGAAAAAGGATCTTAAGCGCATTGTAAGTCTTTAAAATCTGCGTTGGTCATATGGTTAACATACCACATCCGCTTCTGTAGCGTGGTGGTAGCGTGTCTGCCGCACGTCCAAGAGGTCGCGAGTTCGAATCTCGTTTAGGGTTAGTTATCCGAATGTTTTCTCCGCTGTTTCACCATATCCTTAGAACAGGAATGTCAGGTAACTTAAAGCTCTATGGACCTCGGGCTCATTTGAGCATCATTTCATCTATTTCATTCATTTACCGTCCGATATGACACTACGTTGGAGGACGTTGATTAAAAACAAAATTAACAGCCCACCGGAATATCCATGAATATTTTTTAACTTTTATCATTATTTCCTTTGCTTACACCCTAATAGCCTAAGGGGTGTCAGATGTAATGGCGATAAAATAATATCTTCTCCTTTAAGAAAAGTAAACAAATAAATAAAGGATTATATTCTTTTCTAAATGAACCATACCTTAAAATACTACTGGATTGCAAAGTCAAAAATCCACCCGATCGCTGCGACGTCATCTCTGTTCACAACGGGCGTCATGACTGGGGTGCAGTGCTGGAGGGTGGGACGTGGTTAGCCCCAAGTCCGTCCAGGCCGGTGAATGTGATCTTCCCAACCTGCAGCCACTACTTTTCCTCAAATAACTCATCAATTGGTTCCCAGCGACCTCATAAAACTAAGCGCACCCCAGACCAGGAAAATCTACGCCTGTACCGGGAATCGAATCTGGACCTTCTGCTTTGTAAGGAGCTGTGCTGCCGCTTTTCTATGGAGAGGGTCGTTGTCTTAAATGCCTTCTCTAAATAAAAAGAGAAACACAGTATTTGTATTCTTTACTGGTTAAAAATTAAACTAATTCTTTTCTGTGAATCAACAAAGCGTAGCAAAGCAGACGGTGCATGTAGAAGCCACCCAAAAGTTGAACTTCCACTCTCCACCTTTTTAGTTTCACATCACTCATTTTGTGTTTCGTTGCTAGCTGTGGCAATCATTTGAAAACCGCACTCATTCTCTCGCAACGGGGCTGAAAATATGAACAGTCGATTAATCACCAAACTTGGAATTAAAGATCAGCTTCTTTAATGTGACACGAACATTTTCAAGGAAATATCCCACCCCAGATTATCCTTTACATGGAAACTTTTCGAGAATTTTGATTTTAACAAAAATAGCTGCTGCAATTTTGAATAAGATGCCGTATATTTAAAACGTTTTCATGACAAATGAATGTTCTAGGTATGTCCTCAAAAGTCCTCTTCATTCTGAATGACATTTGCATAACAGGTAAACCTTGGGATTTAGACACTATCTTACTACACAAAAATGATTAACTCATTAAAACACACAATTTAAGTAAAACACACTTTTTGTAGAATGAACCAGGTTCGAGATTTTCTTAATTTTCCAATACTTTGGAAGAATACGCGGTTTTTGCTGTTGTTTGTTCCTTTTTTTTTTTTTTTTTTTTTTTTTTTTTTTTTTTGCAAGAGTCAGTAGAAAGTCATATGAGTGCATACATCAGATTTGTTAATTCTATCATCGATACAAAGCAGATAGAGATTAAAAATATATGAGAATGAAATGCAGGATATATGTATAAACGACTGACTCGTTCACAAAGAGAAGACAAAAACAAAGAAAAAACGAAATCCAATATATCATACATCCTACACGGTAATGGAGGATAAATCTAATGTTAAAACCCCTCAATATCTATACGTCTGGATGCATGCAGATCGGCAGTTCACTTGTTAGCGATACAGTATTGTGGATCGAATTTCATGGTGTACTGTCACACACACTTGATCAAGGCGGGCCTCTTGGATATCCGATACGCTTTATATGCGTGACTTACTTTTGACAACCGTGCCAGATGATCCAGCAAATTTGGAGGCCTTGGCCTTTAATTATCCAGAAGACAGATCCTCTTAAAGGTACGACCATGATTATGTAACGTCAAACGTCTCTCACTTGTTTATATCAAGATGTTAATAATTTGGAATCTCTTCAGAAATCTTCTGCAATCTGGGCGATTTTTGCATCCCTGGAAAACCGTAACCGATGGAAAAGATATTAGTACACAGACAATTTAGATCTTGTTAAACCACACAATTTATGTTTAGTGCATTTTGGAACTATTTCGGAGATGTTCCACGTTATTTGCTTGAATTTTGCAATACTTTTGTATTATTATCAATGTTGAAGAAGGTGTAAAGGGATAAAAGGATGATTTAGGCGTAGTTAGAGCTCGTTTCAATAACGAAGTATTCATTAGAGTGTTGAATTTAAATATTTTAATGAAATCCAGAAAAAAAAACACATGTTGGATATATTATTAAAATATTTAACTTCAACAACCCGGAGCTCTTTGATGGATACCTGTTTTAAGTAATATATTACCCCTTAACAAAAATTATATTCCCACTTTGAGGAAAGGTGTCGCGTAGCCAAGCCACGAGGATTTTATTGTTTATGGAGTGGGTACTTTTCGACTCCAATAGAAAATAAATAAAAACTTAAGTGACAATAACATATCCACCATCCATTATACTGTATGTTAGATCGCGTTAATACGCGTTTTAATTACAGTTTAATTAAAGTTGCCATAATGGACGTTATAATCAAAATTTAATATTATATGATTATTAATTAGCACTGCCAAAGGGATGACGAAATGCACACGTGTTGTGGTTTTAGAGACAAAGAGGAAATAGAACATTTGTCAAAATTGCTTTCTAAAATACGCGATCTTGCCATGATAAGCTAATCCGAACTCCTACTTGTTCATTCCATAAAACTTTAACACGGATATGATGTTCCAAATTACTTAAAATATAAGAAATATTTAGAAGATACTAATAACGAGCAGTGACTTTACAGAAACGAGGGAAACTGTGGAAAGTGCTAATAATGAAATAGGTGTGTGTGTGAAATATGTACCAATTTTATAATATAATTTAGTAATTACAGCTTATTACCAAGAAAAGATGGTTCCATTAAACTTGTAAAATTAAGGATATAAAACAATAATCTTCATCTGATTACCCTCCCCATATGGAGAACTGACAATAACTTCTAGTCGCTGCACATGTCAACTTCCCATACTCGTGCCATCCAGGAAAAAGTGCAGACATTGGACACTTAAAATATGGTAGCTTAAAGGGGAAAATGAGACATAGAGAACTGAAGCTATTCAACTTTACCAAACCGTCGTTATAGTGCTCAATGGAATATCACCATTTGGTAGTACTCCATCTGTTCAGTTGGCATCAACACCAGCAACTGTTTCTAAATTTCTCCCAAAGCTAAAGAAATGAACGTAGTTGGTGTTAATAATAGCTGTGAGGTTCGCAATATAGGCATTATCTTGCAGGCACGTAAACCTTTGAATTGAAGGTAAATTATCCTTGGTTGCATGGATGCCACTGTGTACCATGTGGACGTTAATTTGGCATTGTGTTAGTGCTTACATAAGTGTTGTAATTGTTGTTTATACATCACAATTTCGCAGTAAGTGCACAACCATATTCAGCGTTGGGAAATTATTTAATCTAGACGGTTTGTTTCAAAATGATGCTATTTAGCAATCTTGTTTACGAAATATTTTGTCCGTGGACAGTTCCCGTGTATGAGCACAGGAACATGTGGGCATCTAAAATACGTGTTGATTAAATCAGCTTCCGGCGCTAAACATCGCAAAGTGGTATATACCTACCCAGTAATAAATAAATCAACAAACAAAATCCTGGCACCTTGTTACCTATACCGGAACATCTATATATAGAATTTACGTAGCTTTATTATTCACCTTCACTAAATATCATTTTGCAAATATATTTTAAAATTATTAAATTAAAATGAAGTAATAAGATAAAACAAATATAAAAATTAGTAAACATTTTAAACATTAAATAAACATTAACTAAAAATTACAAGTAAATGCTGGAAACCAGTATCAGGGGTTAACTACCTACCCCTTTACCCCTAACTACAACAAAAATCTATATGACCGGAAGCTAATAAAAGCTGCCGACTTAGTTGTATGTAGTAGTGTAACATATCGATAGCAAAAACAAAAAGAATATTTAAGTTCTATAATTTCGGTTAAAGAAAAACTTAATTTGTTTAACACAAACATTAAAACTCTATATCAACTCAAAACATTTCCACATTCAGATTGAAGGTTTTATACAGAAAAAAGTGAAATCAATTTTCAAAATTAATTTTCGTAAATTAAAACTAATTATGATTTCTTAAATAAGTTACACATTCTAGTTTTAAATATTTTGCTGTAAGTATACTTTAGCATGACATGTACATATATAATACTTTAATTTTTTAATTAACCAATTACTAAACTAATTCCTAATTCCAAATTATATACTGACTGGCTTGAAAGTAATAATTCTCATTGTAAAGTTGGCAGGACTTCGATTTAGTTTAACGTCATCCATTCTGAATTCTTGGGAATTGCCATTAAATCATTTCTCCTATAGTACGACATCTGAAGTAGAGCAAAATGCTTATGTAGAGTTGATAGGATTAAAGGGGATTCCTAAGTCAAAGAAAACAAAAGGAAAGCAAGCAGCGAACAACTGAATGAATGGGTTTTGAAACAAACAAAATAAAAATGAAGAGTGAGGGTCCTGCCTGCAAGCTTTGGGCCAGGTGCGGAGAGAGTTATCAGGCGGCCGCATCACAAGTCGAATGAATGTAGGTCTGAGACACACCTGTACTTGAAGAAGAAGAAAAAACTTATTTCAGGGGAATAGAGACTTGTATGGCCATAACTTTCACTTTGAAAGCGGGTTTGTTGCCTGGAGTTTGAGGTCACGGCCAGAGGAAGGCAGACGTACGTAGTTGCATTGTGTCGGATGATACAACAACCGGGAAGTGTTAGCACATCTTAATAATGGGATATTCCTCAGTTTACACACACGATAAAATGTGGAGGGGATTGTTTATATTAACTATAGCATTCTAAAAAGGCTTTGTGCCCGTTTATTTGTACAGTTTTCCTCTTCTACACTCCAAGATAGAGGCAAATACCCTCTTCAAAGATCGTCCTACCATCTCTTCCTGGTTCTTCTATCTATATATCAGTATCTGTTTTGCCAGTCGTTGAGTTGGCTGTTCTTTCTAGATGTTCTTCCATGTTCACTTGTAATTTTTCCGTTTAATATTAATATTTAATATGTTTAATTCTTTACGTATTCTTCATTGTTTATGTGATCAAGTCTGGGGGAGTTATAACACCTCTTAGGAATTTAATTCCTGACGTCTGTAATTTTTTGGGAGTGGGGGGGGGGGGCCTTCATTTATATGCCACCTTTAACATCTAAGATCACATCGCCGGCTTTTGCTTTGGAACAATTGTATATCGACAATTATGTTCACTTGTTTACAGTTTGTGTAACTTTAGGTTTGTTTATGTTTTAGGTTATACAAGTCCATAATACAAGTGAGTGGTAAGGGTGATAGGTCCAGTCTGCCCCGTTAATACTGTCACAATGCCAGCAATGCCATTCCTAGAGTTTAAATATGAACGTGGTCTGTGTAACTGTGTGTGTCTGTCTGTGTGTGTGTGTGTGTGTGTGTGTGTGTGTGTGTGTGTGTGTGTGTGTGTGTGTATGCGTGCGTGCGCATGTGTGTGAGTGAACAGCATAACTCAAAAACGAAACGGTTAAGTACCAAATTTAGTTCAGCATCTACAAAGAATGTGACACGAAGATTTTGAAGAAAATTCCTTCATCCTTTACATGGAAAAGTTTTCGAAAATTTTGATTTTCTCAAAAACACCTCTAACAAGTTTGACTAAAATGTGAAATGCATATATTAAATTATTTTGGGATTATCATCAGGAACCCTCTTTGAGATATCTGGTAAACCGTAAGAGACAAACTCTTACTGCACAATATATTTAGATTTGTTAAAACACAATGTATTTTTTTTTATTGTGAACCATTTTGAAGATAATCCTTGTTATTTGTCTGAATTTTCCAATACTTATACCTTTTATTTCTCAAATATCAAGTGCTTATTCATTTTTTGTCTCTTGAACATTCAAAGATAAAGGAATTTCAAAGCCATCCCATAGCAACGAGCTTTAAGTTTTAACTGTCGTTTAAAGCCTATTGTATTCCAAAACTCCTTTTGCACCTACAAGAAAATTAGCATTAAGATACTTTTCCCAATGTTTAATCTTGATTAATATGAAGCAGATAAAGGAATAAGCATTTGTCAAAATAATTCGCACAAGAGAAGAGAAAGGCTTAGAGACTTCTCTAAGAATGTTTTGTTGAGGTACTGCAGTTTTCTTTAATACACAATCCGAAATGTTTCACGTGGTAAATTCTGCTCACCGTTTTACTGCACTTTTCCTGAAGCTGTAGTTGTTAAGTATGTAAGTTTTACACATGTTCCTCGGAGTGGTATAAGGGTTAATTCGTATGGGAACTTTCATGCTAAAACAGTTCGAACGAGCTTTAATGGAAACCAGATGTTGGATAGCATCACAATCTTTTTCACACAGAGAGGTCCCGTACCCTTCCCACTGCGCAGTTTCTTGCACAGGATGGTCAGCGACTTTTGTGACCTGGCACATAATAAGTAATGGCAGACCGCCAGATTATGAGTTGTACTTAAAATATAGAACATTGACCGGTCTGATAAGTATGATGCACTATAGAGGAAGGGACCTTGTTATACGACTAAAGAAACCTTCCAACGTAGGGTCATTATTTGACCAAATTACACAGAATGGATATGCTTTAATTACTTCTCGCATTATCGGATGAATTGCTGTTTGCTGATGACGGAAGATAACTTACAAAGAGCCATACATGAATTAAATAATATTACAAGAGAATATAATCTTCAAATTTCATATGAAAAAACAAAAATAATGGCTTTTATAGGAACAAACCATTTAAGAACAAAAATTTGCATAAGTGATAAACCCATCCAACAACAAAGTGATTTTAATTATCTTGGCTATATTGTGTCATATACCAGCAATAGAGATATGCAAAACAAAATAAACAAATTCCAAACAATATGTGGCACAATAAAAAGAACTTTTAAAAATTGTAATCGTCAAACTTTGTTAAAACTGTATAAAATAATGGCGATCCCAACCCTGCTTTATGGGTGTGAAAACTGGGTCTTGACTATCTCACAACAGAAGAAAGTGGAGGCTGCTGAGATGAAATTTCTGAGACAGGTGGCAGGTTATAGACTCATAGACAAGAAAAGAAACGAGGATATTAGAAGAGAATTGGAAATTCAGAGTATAAATGAAACAATCATTGCATACAGGCAAAAATGGCAAGATCATGTGCAGAGAATGACCGAAGACCGTACACCACAAATAGTGCACAAGTATAAACCTGTAGGTAGAAGAAATGTTGGCAGGCCACGAATGAGATGGTCCGATCAATTTCCTTGAAGTCGGAACGAGCCACAAGGCTTATACCGTGATGATGATGATGATGATGATGATGATGATGATGATTATCGGATGAAGTATTCAATTTTTGTACAGCCCTGGATTTACCTTGTTCACATGGTCACTAAGTCACACAGTGATCATGTGTTACATATGTATTAATAAATTAGTATAACAAAAATCTGACGTGCTGTACTCACATGACTTTCTCTACTCTTGTACTAACCATTCTTACTAACTCTGTTCCTATATCTTCTTCGTGTTAGTTGAGATAAACATTTGTACAAATTATCTTATTGCTTATTTCCTTGTAGGTGCAAGGGGAATATGAGAATACAGTAGGCTTTGAGCGATAGTCAAATCTTTTAAAGCTTTGAGATTCCGTTCTCTTTGCACGCCGAACATATAAAACAGTGAACAACGATGTTCCATTTCACGAAAGTTTTAAGTTTTCCGAAACTGACACAAACAACAAAGAATATCTCCGAAATGGTTCATTCTACAAAAAATTTACTTAAGACATAAATTGTGTGTTTTAGCGAGGTCTGCCATTTTTGTATAGTAAGATTTGGTCTATCTGTTACGGTTTACCAGTTATACAAAAGTCATTCTAAGTAAACAGGACTACATAGGCTATAGCCAGAAAATTCAAAATATACATTTCATTTGTCATACAAATATCTTAACCATATGGTTGGTATTTTAATAAAAATCGTTAGTCATTTTCAAGAAAATCAAAATTTTCGAAAAATTTTCCATGTAGACTTAGAGAGTAGTTTAAGGTGGGACTATTTTCTTCAAAATCTTCATGTCGCATCCTTGAAAGACATTAAACTTAAATAGCAACTTTGGTTTTTAACCGACTTTTCGTTTTTCAGTTATGCTGTCCACAGACACACAGACTGATACACACACAAACACCCACACACGGACCTTTTTCTAAAAATGCTTTTTTTTTTCAGGGTGTCTCAAAACATATATTTCCGGTGAAATCTCGACATCCAATTTTTGGGTGGAATACAATACCTTCTACTTACCAGTAGAAAAAGTAAAGAACTGTATGAATAATAAATCACAAATCGCGCATTACCTAAGACTACTTATGCGTGTTTTTAAAAATGTTTCATGATCATAGATTGCTGAACATTATTGTAACGTAGTATGTTTTAATTAAATTAGGATGAAATATTACGTAGTTGTATGCATATTAAAGACAAATTATCCAATATATTCCGATAATTAGTTGTAAAACGTGTGATTCTCACCATGGCATTAAGACGGATGTCGAGTATAATAAATATTTAACCCTCTATTGCATGAATTATTTTGCTGCGTATGCCATACTTCTAATTGGTGAACCGGTTTAGGTTCCGTGTCACAGGCACCTTAAAGGAATAGGTATGTTAAAGGCCGGACGAAATGGACTGCCTCCTATTCAAAGCAGAACGTCGTGATTTTAAGCCTAGCGACTGCAGTCAAATATGGCTGTAGTAAAGGATGGGGAGGGTCCACGTAAAATAACCAATGAGATAGCACACATGGATGACGACGGGATTACATTTGAGTACAATTGCATGGATTTTATTTTTGAGGGCGAAAAGAAATAATTAAAGAAACTACAATGACACTGAAATAAACTGATAAATTTATGATACAAATGGCTACCAATATCTTTATTTTATTTTTAAAGTCAATATAATAGGAAAATAATAAAAAACACAGTTACAATATTCTTAAACTTTAACTAAATTTGTTTGTTTGCTAAATGGCTTCTCCATGTCATTAAGACTCTTTGATTTTCAAGGAGGTTGCCATAGAGACAGTTTGAGTTGTTAGAAAGATCAAGAGACAGAAACTAGTATGGTGTCAGGTTTAGAAAGATTAAGAGACAGAAACTAGTAGTGTGGCTGTACTTGAAGCTTGAGAAAATAAAAAGAGTTGTTAAATTTGTTACATTTGGTGTCAGGAAGTGGGATATTCGGAAACCAGGATGATGGCAATGATGAAAGAATTATTTGCCAAAATGGAAACGAGAAACGACAACCTCGCTGCCGAGCTGAAAGAGATGAAGACGGAGCTATCGGCGAAAATTGACGGGCAACTGGCTGGCGTGACGGAAGGCGTGGAAGAACTCGGCGAAAAGGTGGAAGACCTCTGCCAGCACGTGGACGTCGTGGAGGACGACGGGGAACGTCTTGGCGCCCTGGTAGTAGGAGTTGACGAGAGCGTCAAAGTACTGGATGCCAGGGGCAGACGGAATAGCGCGGAGCCGGGGAGGGAGCACCTAGTGGCCGAGGCGACAGTTGCGCCCGTTTCGGACGATCAGCAGGGAAGCGCACAAGCAAACGAGCAACACGCGAGAACCGACTTGGCGTGTGACATGGGGGGACCGTCGGGGCCATCCAATCACCTGACGCATAGTGCCGTGAACGGAAGAATGGTGGACATCATCGTGGACGGCAGGATACAGGAGAGGCCGTGCCGAGCACGAGTGAACACGAGTGCAGCGGTGGACGCGACTCGCGCGGATGTGGTGGGGTTTGTTGCCGGACCCATCGGAAGCAAGGTGGCTGCGAAGGTGCGCCAGAGAGGTCGGCGGACATGGTACCCAGTGAGCCGTTTCAAAGTGCGCAGGATGGCCCGTCAACACACCAGGAAGAAGGGCAACTGGACGAGGGACCGTCAAGACCGGCGGTACTGTTGCAGAATTTCGAAGCAGGATGGCATACATCGTCCTACCTGGACCAAGGGACACTATCCAACAGCGATACCTAGGATCGTGCCCCCTGGAGAGCGAGGTCCTACTGGCCCTCAAGGTTTACAAGGATTCCCTGGCCCTCAGGGTCTGGTAGGCTTGCCTGGAATGAAGGGTGAACGTGGATTCCCAGGAATGAAAGGTGAACAGGGCAATCCAGGACCTCCAGGACAAGCTGGTGCACCAGGACCTGAAGGACCTAAGGGTGACTCAGGCTCTCAAGGACAACATAGAGGACTTCCAGGATTACCCGGCCCAACAGGACCTGCTGGCCTCAGAGGTCAGAGAGGTGCACAAGGTGAGACAGGTCCACCAGGGAAGCCAGGCAGTGAAGGACCTCCAGGACCACAAGGTATTGCAGGACCTCTAGGACCACCGGGACCAATTGGAGAACAGGGACCAGAGGGAGCACCAGGTAAAGCAGGAACACCTGGTATTGCAGGAAGACCGGGAGATAAGGGACCTGTAGGACCTTCAGGACCTCCGGGAACTCCAGGGGCACCAGGTCTTCCAGGGCCACCTGGTCCAAATGGACCTCCAGGACCAGCAGGAGAACGGGGTCTTCGAGGAGAAACTGGACCACAGGGTGTAGAAGGGCCACAGGGAGCTAGAGGAAAGCCAGGACCTCCAGGGCCAGAGGGAGGTAAGGGTGATAGAGGAGAAGAAGGTCCAAAGGGTGCAAAAGGACACCGTGGTCTCATTGGTCTACAAGGGTTACCTGGACCTCAGGGACCTCCAGGAGACAAAGGCATGACTGGACCTCCAGGATTGTCGGGAAAAGATGGTGAACCTGGAACTAAAGGTAAGCCTGGAAGAGATGGAAACCCAGGACCTCAAGGTATACCAGGACCACCAGGCCCTCGTGGACCACCAGGAGAAGAGGTTCGATGGGTTAATCCACCGGGGCGCAAGGGAGATGCCGCAGTGATAGTGCTGGTCGGGACGACCAGCTCTGAGGAGGGAGCAGTGTGACATGGCTTCTCCATGTCATTAAGACTCTTTGATTTTCAAGGAGGTTGCCATAGAGACAGTTTGAGTTGTTAGAAAGATCAAGAGACAGAAACTAGTATGGTGTCAGGTTTAGAAAGATTAAGAGACAGAAACTAGTAGTGTGGCTGTACTTGAAGCTTGAGAAAATAAAAAGAGTTGTTAAATTTGTTACAATATGAATAAAAAGGAAAGTGTATGTGAGGGAGAGAAACGGCATAACTCAACGTTCATTGAATAAATACCATCTGGCAACACATTAGCGGCGCTCAACATTATCCAGCTTGGCGATGAGGACCTACAAACCGGAGCTAGCTGGTATTAATAGATTCTTTTATCTTGGCTGAATGAGCGATCATACAAGCTTTACAATGTTTAGCTTGATATACACTGTAGTCAGAGGTTGCCAGAGTTCCACCCAAACATGTCATGCCGAGATTTCACCAGATATACGCGTTTGAGGTTTCCTTAATAAAAGTGACACTTTAGAGAAAAGATGTGCGCATGCTTGCGCGTGTCTGTGTGCCTTTGTGAACAGCGTAACTCAAAAGTAGGTTAAATTATCAACCTGATATTGTGACAGTGGGCTCCGCGCACAACAAAAGACGGACGCGGCCAAGCGACTTCACACAGCATAGCAAGCGCCGCGCGTATCAAAGGGCTCACGGGCGAGCTTCCCCATACAAGTCACGTGAGCGAACACGTGACTAACAATGAAGCGGTAATACAAAGGATTTCCGGAGCCTTTGAAAAAGATTTGACTGCATCATCACCGGCACGTTTGTGGAAGTCGAGAAAGATCCGTGTGATGTCATCCCCTCTATATAAGGAGGCGAGGAAACAGCAGAGTTTGAGTTACACTTACAGACACGAATCGGTCAGTGTGTCAGCTGTGCGTGTAAAGAAGATTTAACGAGCGTCGGGTGTTTGCATCGTCGTAGTTAGTGTATGAGAGACAGAGAACATGAAGAAAGACCTGAAAGGGCTGAGGCAAGGGTACGAGAAGTAAAAGTTGTGAGTTGTGGTAGCACGAAACACTGCAGACTGTGTTAAGAACGAAAAGAAAGCTGTGTATTTTGTGAATAAAATTTAGAAGACAATGAAGTGATGGAAAAGCAGCCGGGCGGATTTTGTCATTTATCACAATGTTTAAATTCAGCGTGTTCCAAAAATGCTAAACGAAGATTTTCGAGAAAATCCTCTTTCCAAACTACCCTTTAAGGGGGAATATATAGTTGCTTTTTATTTTCTCTGGGTCTAACGAGTTTGATTATTTTTGATATTTTTTTTTTTTTTTTTTCAATTAATTGCCTGACTCTTGACAATCTTTTCAAGCAGAAACATTATTATTAGATGAGGTTTTGGATGCGATAGTTGCAATTATCGATTGCCCTGATTGGTTAATTACCAAAGCATTCTTAATTGATATTCAACCATAGATCATTTGAATGAAACAAGCATTCGCAACCCAATAATCGGAGGATAAGGTAACTCCCAACAAACAAATTATTTTATTTTAAAAGCTAATCACTAAGTATGCGAATTGTCATTTTTGTTGCTGACCGACACTTTTCCTTTTAAAACATCTGTGTTTGATATCTTGATACGTAGTAATCGTCATGCTTAAAACTTTAGCTAACTATAATCGTTAAAACATTAGCAGGGAAATCGTGTATTGTAATTTAAACTTATTATAGTTAACACTATTAGTATTTTAAACGTTAAAAGTAGTGCATTTTTTAAATATGTAGTTACTTTGGCAATTAAACTGTGTGGTAACCTCTAGTATCATATTTATAAGAAAATCATATTCTGAACATTGCAGCAGAATAATATACTCGGACCCTAATGACCTAGTTGTCGACGGGCCCTTAAATCCAAATCACTCACTCACTAATATAGTACTGCTAGAAATTCTTATAAAAATTGATTCTCATTATTGAAAATATGTATAAAATATAAATTATTAAGGTTAAAAGACCTGAGAAGTGGCACAGGTTTAATTGGCAATCGAAGACTCTGTCTTTGGTAATAATCTATGGGTTTTTATGGTGAATGTAGGAGATCCTACTGAGTTTTTAGCCAAATGGTCAAAACTTCAAAATTCGGATTCTCTCATAAGATCATACCGCAATCGTTCCCACAACGGGGATATAATTTTTTTCATATGTAGCCATTTTTAAGGGTCCTACTCAGGTGGTGCATGGCAATGAGTTACGCCCAGCCTCTGAAGTTGGACAAGTAATACAACTTATTTTTTTCGGATTTTTTACCTTTGAGTTTCATTCCTAATACAGTAACTGCTAGACATTGACATCTAAATGGTGCTGCCATCTACTCTATCTTCATATGTGTGCTGATGGCAAATTCTAATACAGATGAAACTTAGAAAATATTAGATTTTAAATAAAAATGGGTTTTTTTCTCATAACACCTTTTCATCATTCAAAATGCACCACGTGTCGCAATTTAATTCAGATCTCCATGAAACATTGCATATATATTAGCATCGGTATTATGTGTAAAATTTGCAACGGGCATAAAATCTGTGCATTACTTAAAAATATCTCTCGGAATCAAAGAATCTGAAAAACATTGATTTTTTTTAAAACGGTAAGAGATATTAAATTTACGCCAATAAACTTACTGTTGGTGTTTTTGAACACACAAGCTGTGGCATTGAATTTTTCAGTTCCAGTTCTACCTCCCGGTAAGAGATATATTGCTAGCCGTGATATTATAAAAGAATATGCCGATAGCAACTTTGTTTACACACCCATAATGTGGTATTAAAAGAGTTCCAGAGAAAATATTTAAATAGTTTTATGCGAAGTACTTTTTACAGAACGGGTGATCCAAAAGACTGCGAACCGGCTGCGCTGTGTTTTGTCCGTACGGGTCCTCTGCGCTCGTCGCCGACTGCCACTGTCATAGAACAGCGCGGATAAAACCATACAACATATTTAAAACTACTTGTAATGGCTTTACTTACCAATATAATTAAAGCAGATGCTGAAACAAGCCACCGGCTATGTGCATACATTTTTGGCACCTCTTTAGGATACTATCCATCACTCGCCGTAGTTCACGTTGAGAAATGCTGGCAATTTTCTGGCGGATATTTTGTTTTAATTCTTCCACGGTGTGTGGGTTTGTCTTGTGCACTTTATGCTTTAAGTTACCCCAGAGATAGGAATCGCAGGGGGTGAGGTCGGGGGACCGAGGGGGCTACAAATTTGTACTAATAATTCTGTCCTGAAACACATTTTCAATTGTTCTCATCGAAAGATTAGCTATTTGAGCTGTTTTAGAGTCTTGTTGAAAAAAGGCAAAATCACGCTCCCTGTTGGTTAATTCTCTTAAATAAAAAATTTAAAATATGTGAATACCGGAAAATTGTATTCACATATATACGGGTGACAAATGTTGACTCGATGAAAATAATAAATACACGCTGTGCAAAAGAAAACAAATGCTGAGCCGTAATACACTTTGTGAATAAGTACAGGACTAAATAATAAAGCACACTGGTAATAATGCAGCCGCACGATATCGCGTCAGCTCAATACTGATTGTGAGCAGAGCAGAGAAAAACAAGTCATGCTCGTGACCTTGTGTATATCAGCTGCTGTTTTCGTCTGGACAGTGGAAAAACACCGCGCAGCGGTTTCCATGTATTTGGATCAGATAAAGATAGCCCGGCATATCCCATTGGGAATTGGGGCCTCCTACAACTTGTGGGATTAGGCCTATGGAGTTCACAGGGTGAGCTAGTTCTTGTGAATTTTCTTTCTGGAATTAATTGGCATGATTGGAACCACATTAACTTCTTTCCATCTCTATGCCTGTTGCCACTCTTGTCCAATGATCACCAATCAGTTCACTAGATTCTTGTGCCCATACCTGCGTGGTTGTCCTCTGTTTCTTTTTCCCAACCTCAGATCTCAAATTTGTTTTACTTCATTATTAAAATAATTAAATTATGCACCAGAATGTATTCAAAGTCGGTGCATATCTGAATTTTGACCATCTAATAAAATATAGTGCAAATTAAATAAAAAAATAAAGAATTTCCAAAACAGTAGGATCTCTCCTTATATTATAACATTTTATCATTCCATCCTGAAAATTCCATCCTGAGGCAATGGGATGAATATAACAGGATTATTACGATGATGAAAATCAAAGGGTACAAAAAGGTCTTGATGAAGTACAGCTTATGGATAAGTCCACCATTGGTGTCTGGTTTGGTGCTACACGTGGAACTGGTCCCTTTATGGTGCATGGAGAATGGAGAGTCGTAAAAGAAACATCTTAAGTGAACGCGTTTGATGACCCACGTACAAACGCAGCAATTATCTTTATCGCGTTATTTACGCATGCATTTGAAGCACTCCAGCAGAGCTTAATGTGGCACATGGTGATCCTTGTTTGTTTTGTATTCTTATTTCCTTCGATATAATATGTGAGCATTCAAGGGCTTCTGGCTTCTCTTCCGCTGAAATTAATACAAAGCTTGCTTAAGAAATATACAAAATGAAGTTGGTTAGAGACTGCGCTTGTTTAGCAGCAGTCTATTTTAACCACATTCGCAATTGCGAAGAATTATTAATATCACTTGATCCTCCGTGCGACGTGAACAATATCGTCATCTGTTGTACATAGTTAAATTGTCGGCCGATTGACGTTCTCAAATATATCGCCTCACAACCAGTCAACTCTTTTTGTTAAAAGTACTCAATAAGAGTTGGGCAATTTGCCAGAAACCGATGGAAAACTGGCATGTAAAGTATCTTAAAATGTTTTGATTCTTAGATGAATCGCTGCACACGCGATGTTGAAATTTTACATAAAAGATATTAAAACATTTTCGATTTATTTTAAATTTGACTGAAATCGATGTGAAATAGATAATTAGTGCAATTTTAGCGCAGTGGCAGCGCGACTGCCTCTGGTGCGCAGGACCCGGGTTCGATCCTCGGTACCGGTGAATTTTCTCCCGCTGGTAGATCTGGTACGGGGTGCACTCAGCCTCGTTAGGCCCAGGAGAGGCCAATTGAGGAGCTACTTGATAAAGAATTAGCGACCCCAGGTCGCGAAAGCCGCATAACCGGCCGGGAGTATCCAGTTCTGCACCCTACTCATGACGCCTGTAGTGGGCAGAGGTGGGGAACGCAGCGGCCGGGCGGTAAGCCTTAGCCTGTGAAGGGTTGTTGCGCTGGGGTGGTATTATATTATTATTATTATTATTATTATTATTATTATTATTATTATTATTATTATTATTATTATTATTATTATTATTATTATTATTATTATTATTATTATTATTATTATTATTATTATTATTATTATTATTATTATTATTATTATTATTATTATTATTATTATTATTATTATTATTATTATTATTATTATTATTATTATTATTATTATTATTATTTATTTATTTATTTATTTAAAATTAAGGGTAGAAGCCCCAGAACCTACGTAGGAAAATTCTCCTTCGTTAATAGAACCATTGAAAAATGCAATGAATTGCCCTTAGCAGCCTTTTCCTGTGTCCGTGAAGAAATTAGGAAAAATTATTATAAAAATTACTTGGTTGTATGTTTGACATTTTATAAAATTATTGTGAACACCAGTGGTAAATTGATAGTAATACCGACAGGATAGGTAACCAATGAATGTAAACTAGTAAAGTAATTAATAATTTCAAAAACTAGCTGTTATATTACAATACCATAAGCTGATAGCTACAATAATCTGATTCGTAAATGGAACCGTTTTATTCATAGTTTTGTTGTTTATTGTATTACTATTGTTTATGCACTGTTTTAAAAATTCTAAATTGCAAAATTAAATTTTCCACTGGGTAATACCCATTTGCCATGAATAAATAAACACATAAAATCATAATTTTGCGTGAAATGGAATACAAATGTAGATTCCTGTACAGTTTAGTGGATTGTCAACTAACATGCACGTTGTTAAATTTAATTCCGCAAGTATAAGGAAATCTGGCAGGGCCTGACCGGATGGCCTGAAGGAAGTTTAGGAATGCGGGCGGGACGTGGGCCGATGTAGCATGCAAGGTAGCGTACGTCAGAACTAGGTATAAATAGACAGGGGATGGATCTGGCCAGATACCTCAATGGGTTCAGCATGCCGGATTAGTTTCTCGGCAAACGGCGGGATCATCAGTCCACATGGAGGGTCTTTTCTTCAAGCACTTCTCCAGGGTGGGTCACTAAAAATGACAAGTCAGTGAAAAGTGGTTCCTGAATATGTTCGTTTTAGGTTCTCTTAAACTGGCATCAGCCGCGTGCAATCTACGAGGTATCACCGTGAAGTGCAACTGACAAACAAGAGCGTCTTTATTTTTTGTATAAAAGCAACGTGGTACTGACTAGCCGACATTGACATTGAAAACTTTTCGTTTGAGCGCGTGATTTGACACCGTATTTTTATTATGTTAGTCTCATTTACAATAGCCAAAAAAGTTCTGCTGAACGTTCACATGCTTTCTTGTGGCATACTAAATGGTTTGTTTTTCAAGCCTACGTTCACAGAAAACTAATAGGAATAAGACCAGCACTCAGCAGAGCTGGCAGGTTGTCGAAAATTGATATATGTAAACCGGCACTTTACTGTGTGAATAGTGAAATCTAGGACCTATCCACGTGCAAAATAAGCACCAAAAAAGGACCACATTCGTAAAAACAGGACAATTCATAGAGCAGACAGCACATTCCAGAGCACAGAAATGTCACTCTTAGGGAAAAGACTAAACTAAGTCATAGCAGAGGACCAAGAAAGAAGCTCACACACTAAATCGCTCAAAGGAAGGAGAAAAGCGGTATTGTGCTTTAATAGTTTTTAATATATTGTATATGGGTGCCGAACACCATGTAATACGCTTTTAATAGCATTTACTACAAAGTGCATAATAAGTCTTTCATAAAATTGTCCTAGCAAAAGAGCGATCTGCACAAAATTTCATAACAGAAACCTACCTATTACTTTATTTTGCATTTTCTGTGCTAGTTTAATAACTACACTATAAGTACAAAAATCGGTAAGTGATCTATCTCTCGATAGAGCTAAACATATAATGACGTCGAGCATATAAAGGAACAGTGTAACAATTTGGTTATCTGCCATACTATTAAACATATTCATAAAGAGACGGCGTTAAAATAGCAAAATTATGTTTGTTCAGAAAAAGTTGCTTGGTATACAATATGAGTACACGTAGAGAAAACGTGGTATACAATAGAGCATATGTGGAGTAAACTAACAAATCTAATGTGTCAATAGAACAGTGTAAATAAGACATTTTAGAATCCCTATTTGAAACACACATGACTGATTTTACTTTTTAAGCACAAAATATCACATTCTCTAAATCTGAAGTGAAGTGATTACATTTTAATGTTACGCTAAATATTCTAAATTCATTGGTACTTAAATCTACTTTGCTTCCCCCTTAATTCAAAAAGCATCAACTAGTGTTGATCAAGCCAACAGTTTTTGGTTTCCATCCTTTGGTGCGAATTGCAATAATTGTTATTTGAGAATTATTTCTGTTCATATGCGAAAGACTTACCTTATAATTCGCTAATGAACTGTTTTTCTTTTTCAGACCGTGAGCACCGCGCCGCGAAGCCGACTACCTCAGCAGGAAGCAGAGCCTCTCAGCATGGAGCACCCAGGACCCTTTCCACCGATAGGACGAAGAAATCGTGTGCAACACGAGCCCAAAAAGAAGGAAAAGAAATGGTCCTTAGGAGGATTGTTCAGACGTCGCAAAAAAGATGCTGCCGGTTCGGATACGAGCTCCCAGGAGGATGACGACGAGGATTCGCCAGCACGTCGCAAATCTGGTGGATTTTTGAGTAGGCGTCGGTCATCCCGCCGTGATAAGGCTCGAAAACAGCGTACCACTTTTGACCATGTAGTGGTCAATCCTTTAACACAAACGCTGAAACCCAAAGAGCAAGTTAATGGGAATAAGGAGGTGGACAGATCGCCAAGACAGGATTCAAGTGTTTCTCGTAATAGCAGCAGCTCGATGGACCAGTCGATCACTGGAACGGGCACTGGCACTCGCAGGAACAAACGTTGTGCGGTAAAGGCAAGGGTAGAAGCAATAAGGGATCGTCAACGTGCAGAGTCTAGCTCAGAAGAAGGGGAGCCAAACTCAACGTCCGCTGGATCCCCCAGATTCAGGAGTGATGAGTCCTTGCTATTACAAAGAGAGGGGTCGCTAAGTAGACGTTCTAGGATGGCACGAACTGAGAGATATATAAGACGTTTATCCAGAGAGGAAGAAGGCGTCCTTAAGCGGGAAGCGGCAGAGTTGGAGCTGCAGCGACAGCAGCGAGTAAGCAAATCGGATGCGGAGGCTGGATTTGGCGTGTCACCAAGTAGCAAGCGAAGGGTTACTGCTTCCGGTAGGTGGATGATGTATCAGGACTCTGGGGAACCAGACCCTGTCAGATTCGTTAGAGGTTCTTCGGCAACCCCTAGCCCAGCCCAGAGTCCTCTAGTTAGGCGGAAATATGCAAATCCCGATCCTTCAACGTTTCCTCCAGGCCATAGTATTCATTATGCTATGCCAATTGCAACAAGCAGTTTGGACCGTAAAGGACCGACGCATTATGCCAGAGTGCGTGGACCTTCTCCTTCCAACAGGAGTGCAGACTCCGTACCTCTTATTGGTATACCACGAGCTCGCATAGATGGATATCGTCAAACCAGACAGAACTTTGATCCGGTATCGGTAGATCAACGGCAGTCGAAACCACAGCATCAACAAAGAAGTTTGTCATACGATAGCAATATTCACCGTGTGCCTCCGGGTTTTTCGCCAGAACACGATCCCAACGATGTGATGGTCGTTCAGTTTCCTGTAGCAAGACTTCCAGGTTTCACAAGCGTTAGGCACGGTGCTCCACTCCCACCGCCACGAGATCCTCAACGAAGGTTAATGTGTGCGCCTTCCGTTGGACAGCAAGAAAGGCCAATGTCGTTTGCTTTTGATGCAAATGCTCAACCTGAGTACATTGGAACAACCATTGGTAGCATTCCGCATCCAAGGCTCCAAGGAGATGTGAATAACGAGACATCTTGGGTCATGGGTAGTCAGCGACGTTCTAACTCTGACAATCAGTTAGCGACGCAACATTTTGGTGGTCACGTTCTTCGTCCTCATGTATATAACCCAATGAATCGCCCACGACCTTCTTCTGTAACGCCCGAGGCTACAAAACACTTAATGCAGCAGTACAAGAAACCTTATGAGCAGCAGTTTCAATACTTTGCAGATCAGCAACCACGAAGTAGGCGTCCGATTCATATTCAATGTAATACAGGTGCAGCCCCTGCCAGTGATCAGCCATACTTAAGCGATTCACAAGTAGTAGTGATGAAACCACCTTACCAGCGGCTAGGATGGCGTCAAGATGGCTCCATTGGTAGAAGTAAAAGAACGACCACATCACCAAAACTGTCTTTACATCAGCCAGCAGTGAATGATCGTTCCAGATCTAGTAGTCCCCGGCCTAGTGGTCTTTCATCGTATACTGATTCTGCAAAGACTTGTAAAATGCGGGTGCCACCTTTATCACTCCCTTCAGTTCGGCCTGCCGATTCTTTAAGTTCACTTAGTGGTCATTCTGACATGTCTAGTCCTATGCAAGGCAATACCTCCAACAAACTATCCCCTGATGCGGTGGAGCCTTCAGAGTCCCCAGCGCTAGTTAAGAAAGATAATTCCCATCGTCCTCTATCAATGGTACTGGAAAAGACTGAAACTCCTGAACACACTCCTCAGACGGAGAGCATTTCTAGTAATTTGATTGTGGAAGAAGAAGAAGAAAAACTGAATTCGATTAAAAATACTCCACCTATACCTCCTACACGACGCTATTCTCGTCAGAGTTCAACATCCAGTACGGGAGATATGTCTGAAGATATGGGCAAAGGAAATTGTGCAAAACATAAGAAGAGGAGTTCTAGTAATCTTGAAGATGCTCTAAATGAATTGGAAGCAATTTATAAAAGTCTTAAATTGGGTGATGAGGATCTACTTGATCGTGCTGAAAGAAGGGATTTGCCCACTCCTCATCAGAAACTTGCAGAACCAAATTCTCCTTCGAGGGGAACCGAATCCGATTCCGGATATAATTATAGCTGGGGGTCATCTTCATACGAGTCTCTGTTTGATAGTCCACCTCCAAGAAGACAGCGAACTCCAGGTTACCGGCGTTCAGGCATACCTGACAGAGTTGCAGATGATATGGCGTATCGCAGAATGTGCCGAAAGGAGCGTCCTGGTTCACAGGACATACGGAATGTAATGTCTCAAGCGGGAAGTTATTTGGCTACATCTCCTGCTGCCGCAGCTGCTGAAATAAGCCCTGAGGACATTCCTCAGAAGTCACTATACGCACCAGTAAACCAAGAACCTGATATTACTCTGGATGATGTGGTCTTCAGAACTATTCGTCATGCCAACAACACACTAAAAGTACTTGATCCACAACCTCCTTTTGGGATTCCTCTCGGCCCTATAACTCCAGCACCTAACTCCGATTACCTTCATATCACTCCAACAGACACTCGCAGACCAACGTTTAAACCTCGCAGAATACCAGATGTAGTTAAAGATGATCTTGCCTTTCGGAATCTTAGAAAAGACAGCCAAAAAGAGAATCTCCCTCAAGTAAACGAGGATTTCTATAATAACTATAGTCATGTACAGCTTCAACCTCTAAATGATAACTTTTCTTTGAGAAAAAAGAGAGCTGTTAGGTCTCTTTCTGCAAATATACAAAGTCTTGTTCACAGGGAGCCATTGGCCATCGCTTTAAGGGACGGGGATCAAGAATTTGAGAAAGCCCAAAGTCTCACAGATCTCCCAGACGCTCTTCAAGTCGCGCAGAAAATATTGGAAGGGAAAGAAGTTATTGGTGGGGGATCAGTTCGGATACGAGATTTAACTGCGAGCAGCAGTCAAAATGAAAAAGAGGGCACTCCAGTCAGACGTTACTCACCAGGTGCCAGTTGGGTGGAGAGAGCTAATCTCATGGATTGTGGAGAAAGATCGTCTTTCCTTGCCAGTACAAGCACCGAAACGCTTACAGATAGCAGAGCAAATTTACTTCAACAGGATAACAAACGAGGTAGCTGGCAACAACGTCTTAAGGTATTCATCCCTCCAAGTGCTACCGACAGTGTTGAAGAGAAAGAAAGGGATAATTCTGAAATTGAAACCGTGGTACAAAGGCCACCACCTCCTCCTACCCCTGAACGAACCTCTAGTCGTGTTTTTTGTGATCAAGTGAAGCATGAAACTGCTGTGAAGCCCCCACCCACTCCAGAAAGAAGTTCCTCGCGAAGACCTTCCTTAGATCAAAGTAAAATCCTTACTAGTTTTACTCCTGTAGTTTCTTCCCCAGGTGTGCTTGACAAAGAGGATAAAACAATAGGTCCACCTTCTCTCAGAATAACATTACCGATTGGTTCCAATCAGAAAACAAGCGATAACTCTGTGCATAATAAAAAGGTTACTGTGACAACCAATTCCGTGCCGAGAGATGAGACACTTCCACTTCCTGAGGTAGTGCCGGGATCTCCTATAGATGAACGACAGTTGGATGAACTTCTTACTGCCCTAGCACGAGAAGCACGTGCAACCAGTGAACGATTAGGTAGGGAACTAAATGACCTGGAGCATTCGCCTGTAAAAGATAGCAAAGATGAAACACAGATATCAACCGCTGTTTTTCAACCCAGTAGGACTTCTTCTCTTCCCAAACAGGAGAGGATCGCGAAAGTTGATACATCCACAAACACTGAAACACCTCGAGACGAAACATCAATGACCAAGTCTAATGAGAAGCTCGAACAAACCGAAACATATCTATCTGCTAAAAAATTGAAGCAGGAATCGAAACTGGTGCAAAAATCACATGGACAGCAAGAAGATCAGGAGAAAGTTACATTTGGCACAAAGAGCTCTGAATCTAGGAATAATAAGGAGCTTATCGACTCAAAGGCATGTAATTCTTCAGAGAAACCCGTAATCCAATTGACCATTAGTGAAGACACGGTAAGCGATACTCTCGAAGAAAAGCCAACAGCTTCACAAGAGGGAAAGCAAAATAAAGAAAAGGGACTTTGCGAGGATGATCGAGAATCTGTAGCTGCTCCTATGAGCATAGACACCAATAAGAGCTCGGAACAGCAGAAGCAAAATGTATTTGTATCGCAATCTCTACAAAAGAAAGAAGATACTCCTAGAGAAGATGCTCAAACACAGACACATAGTGAAGATATGCAGTTCCAAGAATTACAGGGATCAAGTTCAGGAGTTCATGTAGCTGAAGTAGAGTTATTTATAAGAGAGCCAGGAGATGTAATGCAAGCCACACAAAAGGAATCGGTGCCAATAGAAACACCGATGATTAATGAGTCAAACTGCGAGTGTGGAGAAGATAAAATATCAGAAACTGAAAAACTAGTAGAGCGAAATGCTGAATCTCAGGAAAGTAACCCTATAGTGTCTTCATCCGTTATTGTAGAAACACAAATACAGCAGTCAGATAGCGAGTGTCCATCCAATATTCAAGATTCGAATGTACACCAGAATACGGAAGTTGTAGTTGATTTCTCTCAGGAAGCACTATCTATAAGTGAAACTCAGTTGCAGGTAGAAATGGAACAAATAATCAAATCAGTGCTTGCATCTGTAGACATTTCAGATACGGAAGATTTTGAAGCTATCGTGAGTGAATCCATTGAAAAGGACCAGAATGTCTTGTGTAATACTGAACCTATGGCGGAAAGCTCTGTATCGGATACAGCGGTGGCTCCCAAAGAAATTACAGCAGAAATTACAGTGGAAGTTGAACAAAACGCAGTGCAAAAACAAGAAACCAAAGTGCAACAGCAAGCAAAAGTTAGTGTGAGTGACAGTGTGAGAGTGAGACATCAACCCAGTGATCCAGCTTCTTCATCGACATCACCCGGTTGGTATTGTGCTCCCGTGGATCCTGCCACAGTATTGGTTGCATGCTCCTATTGCATTGCATGCGCGCACCATCTCGTGGCCGGCGTGGACTTCCTCACAGTGATCGGTATACTCCTTGCTATAGTCTCCGTAGTGGCCGCTCTCATATTCTGATAGGGTCAGCTTGCTCAGGAGGCATTAGAACTATTCTGTTCTCGCATAACTGTTTCTCTCAGATGCAACCCATGTGCACCCTAGTCGGAGCTCAAAATCAGCGTGTTCTG
Organism: Tenodera sinensis; assembly: GCA_030765045.1. Lineage (NCBI taxonomy): Eukaryota > Metazoa > Arthropoda > Insecta > Mantodea > Mantidae > Tenodera > Tenodera sinensis. The sequence goes on along the minus strand of CM060963.1, from coordinate 175,415,040 downwards.
AAAACAAACCTTCTCTCGGAACCATATAAAAGCACAAAGACTATTACTGCCATTCAAATTAGGTTAGTCATGGTGCAATTAGCGTTACCAGAAATGTACAGCGCGTTTGTCATTTAGAAATAAAAGAAACCGCAAGAACCCATGAAAAATGCTTTCGAGCAGAAATGTAAACGTCTTAGATGTTCACAAACCTTTCCTTCAGAGGAAATGAACCTAAACCTGTTTCCAAAACTCCGCTTTTAAGTTTGGAAACGCGGTTAAATCCAAAATTATTTGCTTTTTGTAAAAATCGCTGGGAAAGTGCAGGTGTTTTGCTGCTCTCTTTTAATATAAACTTTAACGTCCTCTACCGGGTATGTCACGTCAGACGGCGAATGAACGAAATGATTGAAGTTATGCTCAAATGGCCCAGGGTCCCCAGAGTTCGAGTTCCTCGATATTCGTCTTCTGAGGATACAGGAAATCCGGGGAGAAGCCCTTAACTCACCCTAACCAAGATTCCAACTGATTTCTGATCGAATGTGGGATACTCAAGCAATGGGAATATTTTTTCCTTCAGTTAAAGACTTATTCCTTTAGACTGTTCTATTCAATTCTGTCACTAAGAAATGGTCCTTGATTAGTGATCAAAATGTAAGTAAACAAGTAAATACGCCAGAAACCGTAACAATAATGTCATTTAAGAGCAACTACCTTATAAACAGAAGCATATTCTGGCAATTTCTAATGTCTCCGTAAAGCAAAGTTGTAAACCGCCGGTGCTATTAGACCACTTTCCTTAGGCTAACTATAGTATCAAGCGAATTGCAGTATTTTTATTCATTCCTGCACTGCTTCCTTCTGCACATGCTCGAATTCGCTCTTCACCTGGTGGTAGAGTTTCTGCATGGTGATTTCGGAATTCCGAATCTCTGTAAAAAGGTTCATTCTTCAGCAAACCAGCATTTCCTGTCGAGGAGATTCAACGGTCGAAGTTGTGAACGAGATGTTACTGAGCTTAAGAGTTGTGGTGTGAAAGCAGTAAAGGTTCATGATTTTTTTTTTTTTTTTTTTTTTTTTAATTTGTTTCTCCGTGGCTTACTACATCAGAGTTTTGTCAAACACGTTGTGGAAGAGCTCAAAAATAGTCGAATCGATAGTGTGAATTCAGTACGAAACCCAAGGTCCTTTGATTTAAGTATATTGGAAGCTTGCTAAAAAGAAAAAAAAAAAAAAATTAGAGGAGAGAGAATTGCTGTAATATGTGTGTACATAAAATAGTGCAAACATAAGCATATGTAAAACATTTTAATTTGTTTAAATACTCGTAATACCTACGCTCACCTCTTTTAAGTTATTACCGTCATGTTCTATACTTTTTCAAGCACGTGGAAGTTGTCGGATGCCCTCAGCGGAATGTCTTCTGAGAAGCGATAGAATGAATGAGGATCCTAATGCTTAAATACTGCTTGTATATCACGTAGCACCACTCCCTCGAGGATTTCTTTCATCTTGGGGACCAATTTGGAGCCTTTATTCCATGGATAGGAGGTTTATTTCATCATATTCTAATATAATTTGTGTAATATAACCTCGCTGTATCTGACATATGGTAGTCATGCCATTTAAAATTAAACATCATAGAAAATATGTCCAAAAAAGAAAAATGCAAGCAGTTTCGAAGAAAGAGCAGTACGCTTCGGGCCATATTTTCAATCCATGAACGACTCCAACATGTGCTCAAGCCTAAGAATGACTGATAGAATGTAACCCTGTCAATTATAAGTGGTTTGTTGAAAGTGAACGATTAAATAACGAAAAATACTGGTTTGCTCTCTTAAGTTCTTTTCAGCTTGCTAATGGCTAGCGCATCTCTAAATTTAAAAACAGTGAAGTTATTAGTGGTATATATTGTAAAAAATGGCAACATCCGGTTACTTTTCAATCTTTTTATTGTCTTCTAAGTTTTACTACACATTTTTCTTCTCGTCGTTAATGCACTCTGCAGTCTTCTATCACAACTCATAATTTTTACTTCTCACAATCTTGCTCACTCATTTTAGTGTTTTTCTTCATTTCTTCTCTCTTCATACCCTAATTGCATCACAATCGCAACGCGCGTTGAAACTTCTCACGACACACATGCACAGCTGCCTCACACTCACTGACAACTGACCGACTTATGTCCGTAACTCAAATGTAAATCTTACACTCATATTCAGATTCATATGTCATTCTGATGTCTCCTTATTTACTGGGGATGACGTCACACGGATCATTTTCGACTTCTACACACACACTGGAAATGGCTCGGCTAAAAGTCTCGAGAACGTTCTCGACACCCTTTTGTTTCTGCCGCCTCGATTGTTAACAGTCACGTACACAGCAATACCATGAGGCAGTCCAGCCTTGAACGCTTTTGCCGCTCACCGGCACGGCATGTGGTGTGAAGCAGCCTGTCCCCGTCTGTCCTTTGTTGAGCGTCGAGCCCGACGTCACAATATTTTAATATTACTAACTGAAGCATTATAATACAGCTCATTTGAAAAGCTTATTAGGCAAGCAAACAATATGGTCATGTTTGATATATTACTGCTCATGTTGGAGTCGGATCCCACCAGCACCTGGGTGATAAGGGGTTATCAGAGACGTATACATTGGTGAAGCATCATGTAATTCTTTGGTTTGCCTCTTAGTGTGTCATTGCGTAATCCATATTTCATTAATACGAAATCGAAATGTATTGGAACTATCTCCATACTCGTTGGGAGCAAGACTTGTGATTTTGATTTGCTCCTCCGGATGAAATATATTCAGGTGCCATGAAAAGCAGGCTCCGAGCAGTGTTCGAAACTTGCACTACACTAATCCAAGCTTCCCCACGCAGCAAATAGCATAGAATAGGCAATCACTTTTGCGTTGATTTTCATGTAGGCCTAAACTCAGTGTTCATCATATGTGTGTTGGGCTCCTATTTTTAGAAACAACTGGCATATTTGAGCAATTCAACATGTTAATGAACAAAATATCTAACGCTCCACAGTCTGCATTGGTGAAAGTTGCTCTGATGGCATCCATTGCTTGCTCATGCCTTTTCTAGGCTAAATTTTTCCCACGAGCTTGGCTTCCAAATTAATTCTTCCATCGTAGGATAGTTTTGATTCATTGTTTGCTGAATGTGTAGTAGAAAGAGTAGGTATTTAAGCCTCTTGAGTACTTACCATGAACTGAGAAACTGCAGTGCGAGTTTTGTATTAACTTTGCATGCTCTTCGACAGCAAAAAGTGATCTGCTGCAGTTTGCAAATATAGTAACAGAAAGCCTTTTACTTTGCATAGTTTCAATGCAGCTGGACCTTGTAGCTGAGTGAATGTACTATTGAAAAGCATGTAGCATGTATCTTCATTTGTGAATTTTGTATCTAATAGAATAGAAGCATCAATAACCGTACGCCTAGATTGTGTTTCACTCATTAGATGTACATGGTGATGTGTTGTACAAATAAATAAATACACTGTATAAACAGCACTTTTTGCACTTCAATTTTTTCAAGCAACCGAACTGGAAATACGTAAGTACTCTACATTTTATTTTAAATCTTTTGGAAAGAGTAAGAATTAAAACAAATGTGTGTAAATGTGTTTAATAATGTGGTTTTATGTATCCATGTATATCTCATAATGACATTAAGCTTTAATAAGACCTGTCTTTTGGTAAAAATAAGGTAATCCAATAATAATATTATTAAAGCATTGCATGACTCGCCGCAATTTACGATGAGAAATGATTTAGAGATTTATTGTATGATAATTGTTGATCAGTAATTTATAACACACTCTGGGTTCAAAAGTTGGTGTTCCTACAGTAGCTCTCACGTTGACCAAGCAATAAACAGTAACACAGGCACAACTTCTCAAAATGCCCAGAAACAAACGCAGTGATTTGGCAAGAAAGAAATTAATTAAAATGAGGAAAGTGTGCTACAACTGAATAAACAGACCCATGCATGACGTAGAAAACACTAGATCACATACAATATTTTATTGTATACTCGATTTTGTTTTCACAAGACTTACTAGTCTTGTGTTATTTAACATTTATATTTAATATTTTAAACAATTACTCCTTTACCTTCAATAATTTAAATTTAAAGGTTAGAGCTGAGCAAAGTTATGTTTTATTAGCGCTTTATTTGATACGAAAAATCTGCATCTGTAACTCCAGGCAGGTATTATTGTGATAACGATGATCGCGGCTATGAGTATACATACCCACACCGCATGACGTCACGGACAGCGTGTGCTACAGAGAAGCCTGCGCGTGATACCTACCGTATTACTCAACATACGTGGCCAGCACCATCTGCTGAAATACTTCCAATGAAAGATCGCCAATTTCATCTTGGAATTAATACGGTTGTAAACATAAAATGTACCTCTTCGCATAATTTTTAACAGGATCCGGTTATTTAAATAAACTATTAGTACACCTCTGCTAATACGAAAAGAAAATACTAATAAAAAATTAGAGCCAATAGCGATATAATTGGTGAATCTGTAGACTAAAACTGAATCTTTGAAGTCCCTGTTGTAAACTTGTTAGAAACGGTGCGACCGCAAAGGCCTGATCTTTTCCAAAGAAATATTGTGTTCTGAAGGAAAATCTGTCTGGTGCACCCTTTTAGTTTTCACTTTCAAGCTGTTAAAACCGGCTACACGACTTTCTGAATGATCCACGAATTTCCCCGCGTTGTATTAGTCCGCAATGTACGCTCTATTTCACTCATTCATCATGATGATGTTTAGTGAATGTTAGGTATACTTATCGAGTAGAAGTACAATGAATGAATTTGCAATTAACTTCCCAAAATCGCGCTGCAATACGCTCCCCAAGGAAAAAGATTCTTGGATCAAAGAGAACATGGATTGAGAATGTTTCATTGAGACCATAACAGTCCTCGAGCCTTATGCTTGACTTGGATGATAATGAATGACGATTAAAGCTAATAAGATTTCACTGCAAAGACGTGTTTGCATTTATAAAGGACATATAATCAGTTTTTATTACAAGTAGTAACTGAATTTTGAGAACGTTTAATCAAGTACATTGATGTTTTAAAAACTATATCGGGAGAGCAAAAAACCTCCGAACCGTCTGCGCGGTGTTTTTCTACTGAGCATGTGGAAACGTAACACTGCTGCTGTAAACGAGGTCACGCTTTACTCTGTGTGCAGTATTGAGTTGATGGTGATCTTACGTGATTCAGTTATTACGAGTGATTTACTATTTAGCCCTGTACTTAGCCACAAAGTGAATTATGCTCAGCGTATGTTTTCTACTGCACAGGTGTATTTATTTACGATTCGTATGTGTTAACTCAGTCACCTCGTCAAGTAGAAGTACAGTTTGCAGAAAGATTTCTAGGTGTAAAAGTTCTAGGTCGTACAATAACCCAACAGTAAATTTCAGGTCACAGGAAGTGTTCAGATTTAAAAGACGGCGTACTGTTCTTACCGAAGAAACATTCGACGACATCGGTCATCGTTTGGAGAATTCCTCCCAAAAATTGCTTAGGCGTCTTTCACAACAGGCAGGCATTTCTTATGTCTCTTTGCGAGCAGCTACTAAATTGCTGAAGTTAAAACCATATAAAATGACTGTGGCACGTGTTCTTCAACCAGGTGATCCTGTAATTACGCGCTCGTTTTGTGAGTGGACTCTCAATAGTGTATAGACCCACATTTAATATTTTTCACATACGAGGTTTGGTTCCACCTTCATGGATATCTGTGTACATAAAATAATTGTTATTGGAGCTCTGAGAAACCTGATATTGTCCATAAAATACCCATTAGCGGAGAAAGACTTATAGGCCCTTTTTTTTTTTTTTTTTTTTTTTTTTTTCGAATCAGCAGTTGACGTCCTTACATACGTGAATACGGTTTTGCCCCCATTTTAGAGAATTAACAACAGGGAGCGTGATTTTGCATTTTTTCAACAAGACTATTTAACAGTTTATATGTCCAATCTTTCGATGAGAACAGTTGAAAGTGTTATTCACCCTTAGTTCCCCGACCTAACTCCTTGCGGTTTCTATCTCTGAAGTAACTTAAAGCATAAAGTGTACAAGACAAAAAGAGTTAAAACAAAATATCCTCCAGGAAATTGCGAGCATTTCTCAACGTGCCAAAATGTATGGACAGCGACGGTGGCCAGTTTCAGCATCTCCTTTCGCAAAGTTGGTAAGTAAAACCTTTAAAAGTAGTTTTAAAAATGCTGATGGTTTCATCCACGCCTTTCTATGATAGCTGCAGATGACGAGTGTCGAGGAAGCAGACAGGCAAAACAACACGCAGTTTTTTGCTCTCCTCATGTTAGTGTAATAGGATTATTTATTTTTTAAGCATAAGTTGAAATCGCGGGATATGTCTCTAATATTCAAACACTAATCCCCTCGTTGATTGCTCTTGCTTTAATGCTCCTGCGGAGTTCAAGCAATAATATTTCAAATAAGCACTTTGACTTACGTCTTCCTAAATGTTTTGTTGAGGAAGTCACAAGACGTATAATTTAGGTAAGCTTGTAATTAAGGAAATGTACAGTTCGGTGAAAATTGCATTATTTTATATCTGAAAAGAAATAATTGCTGCCATAAAGTTTAGAAAATGCCACCTTTTACGTGTTCCTCTGTGGTTTTATGTCTGCTAAGTCATAATGTCTCTGCAGTAATACGCTTTGTGCATGAAAACCACTCATGCACTACCTCCTGCATATATCTCCATTGATTGTCAAATAGATAGCACTTCATGAGCAATGACTCAATTATTAGAATATGCAGTATGCGTCATGCTTAATAGCTCTCAACTAATAGAAGTAAACTAATAAATAAAAATAAAATAAACCATAATTGAAATGGAAGTTTTTGGCTACTAATTTTCCGGAATTAAAACCGCCAGAAGCCTGCTGATAGTTCAGCTAACGTAATTATTTCACAAACCGAAAATTGCTACTCTTACTATCTGTTGCTGTTCACAATAAAATTGTCAAGAAAAAATGTGTTAAACTCATATTACTTTCTCTACTCACTTCTGTACAAATTATTAAAACTGATTATTGTTAATCTGCAACATGTTAATGGATACAAACGTTTGTAGAAATTGCCTTATTACATATTTCCTTGGAAACAGAAGGAGAATAAGGAAACAGAATAGGCTTAGTCAGTAGCGGCTATCCAAAAAATAAAAAAGGAGCATCAATTGAGTTCTTTACGAAGGTCCACGCTTTTTCAATAATAAGGTTTTGTGTATCTCTTACGGTTTACCAGTTATGTGGAGGCTATTTCCATAAAATTAGATATACATTTCTTCGTGTTGGAAGATGCTGAACTGAAATGCCAAGCTTGGTATTTAACAGACCTATCGCCTTTTAGTTAGTGTTCACAGACACACACACACGCGCGCGCGCGCGCACACCCGTTTCTATAATGTGTACTATTATGGGACCTCAAAACGTATATAGTCAGTGAAATGTGAATATCGATGTTTTGGTTGTAATATACTAGTTGCACGTTTTATCTTGAGCTCTCAGATGATGTCGAAAATAGCAACAGGATTTTTCATGTCTTTTACGCAGTCCTGCTTTAATTTATATCATAGAAGATCATGAATTGTAGTTTCCGCAATTGTTGTTGTTGGTGTTTTTTTTGGTCAGGCTTATCAACTGCTAAAGTAAAGGACTAAATACATGGCCACTTTTATTTTTTACAGAAGTTTGTGGTGCCGGTGCTGGATCTGTTTTAGGCATTTAGTACTTAAAATCTCTGAGTTGGTTAAATACACTACCCTTTCCAATCATGTCCTATACATGGCTGTTGTGTGAAGAAACATTAATAAAATTGACCTCATAGTTGGTTAAGCTAGAAGCCCGGGACTGAAGTACTTACACGTTGTAAGTCACCATTTAGGTATGTCATCTCAGAGTTAACTGAGATCTTGTCTGGTTTACCGGGAATAATGCGAGTGAGGTGGAGGATTGAGTGTCATATCGGCACGTTCGTCATGATAGCTTAGTGGTTAGAGCAGCCGGACGATAGCTGGTAGATCCGTGGTTCAAATCCCGGTCATGGCATTCAACTTTTCAGTCTCATTCTACCCTTTCCAGCTTTAATTTTCCGGGTATGGGGCAATATACGCCAATATTTTCGACCCGTATGAGGACATTATGGGGTGGATTTTATAAGTTGGTTCAGAATCTGAGTTCCTTTTTTGCATTTGTTGAAGTGGTATAGTTTACACCTTTGACTACTTCAGCGCTTCAATAACAGTTTGTGTACACACACGCGTTCTCGTGCGCGCACACACACGCACTTTCGTAGCGATGAATGTTGTCCGAGAAACACATTAAATAATGCTCTGTGTAGTGATTTTACACCTTGTTTGGGGTTGCACTTATGCACAGGATCAAATGCACACAAGCTTATGCTCAAGCTCATTCAGGACTTTACACAAGCATGATATGAGGGTTTGTTGCGCAAAACGTCTGAGTGATTTTTTTGAATCAAAGTCCTCTAATGTTTCTACGACTTTATTTCACAGCTGTTATAACTGGACACGCCTGAAACACATTTTAAAGATTATGGATCGTTACGAAGTCTGTCTCAGACAGACATCTTTGGGCTTGATATGCTGAATGACTCTAATATATAGGTATGAATCATAAATTAATAAAAGTTGTGCTGTAAAATTTACTTTGAGGCATGATCCACTTGGCGAATAAAGAGCAAGACATGTCATTCGTAATGAACCGAATTCACCACAATAAGATTCACTGTGAACGCCAAAAGCCAGCGTGACCTTGTTTTCTGCAGTCAGTAAAAATCACTGCCAGTTGGTTCATAGTTCATTGGATGTCTGTATTTAAGTTGATGCAATTCGCTGCATAAATATTAGCTTATAAAGCAGTTCTTTACAGATGAAATACTCTGCTGTTTCAAACGGACGGAGTTTTTATAACTCAGTAATCACAAATTGTGTACTTGTGCTTGTAAATATGACATTTGAGAGTATACAGCAAATTTTGAAACAAAGTTGAAATCAGTATAAGAAGTGTAAAGTATGGTTTTACTTGGAAGATTGAGGATATCTCTTCACACCCATCAATCTGAAATCATACTGCCAACAATCGTTCAAAAGTATCAGGATGGTAGGCTTTACAACACTTTCTCGGACTGATCTTCAACCTGCAAACATTTTGAGTTGCGTTGAAGTAAATAGAACATACAGATAAAGTAAACCAATGGTTTAAATGTTGAATTTGGGCAAGGTTTGCTTTCTCGGGGAAAAGCACTTGTCCCAATTTACTTACACTACCCTCTCTAAAGAGGATTTATAGATGTATCTGAACTTTAGAAATAGTGAAGCAATAACCTTTTTAAGCCAAAATAGCTAACAGAGATCTCAACGTATTTTGAGCGGCTAACTAAAAATTATGTTCGTTGAGACCTATCCCAATGCAGTTTTGGGAGTCAAATATGTGGTTGTTAACTCCTCTGGGATCCCACACCATAGAAGCACTACTTCGTGCCATCCGCCTCTTGACTGCTAGGTCTGGCTCTCTTTGCCTTGCGCAGTGGTAGGAGGGAAACACGTCCATAGGGGAAACGAGCGTGTGCTGCAGGGTTGAGCAGCCCTGTTCTATATTAAATCGACTCACCACGATAAATAGTGTTTGCAAATAAGACATTCATTCTGGAATACTGGACGTTTGGTTGTCATTGCGAGGGTCGTCACTGACTGATTGGAGTGGAAATGCTTCCTGCACCGTCACAACCACAAACCGAAAGGGTTGGGGTGATTCAACTGCGTGACGTCATTAGCTCATAAGAGCGAAGGTTGGACAACGCTGCTGTAGCCCATGACCAAAACTCACTTTCAAATAATTCGGTGTTGGTGCATTGGAATATTAAGAACTTTTGTTAACGCGTTTCCTGCAGACCGAGTATGAGTTATAACGTAAGGGCGCACATTTCGTACCAAGCACAGTTTTTTTCACGTTTCCTTTTCTTTGAAAGTGATGACTTTTCCAGTTTTGTACTTTTCCAGGCGAATAAAGCTGACAAGTTTTACGGAATCTCGGACGTTAAATTAATGTCTTTAATAGCTAAATTTTGATATTTCTCACAAAACTTTATGACATATTCAGTACAACTTTCCCTTTGGAGTGTTTCATATATGTAAACATTTTTATTACTCACAATAATTTATTATTAACCTTAACCACCGTTAACCATACTGCAATAAACAAATTGAAAACAAACGAGTGTCGCTAAACGTAAGACTGACCAACTCTATTTCAGTAATAGAAAGTGGTATATTCGCATATCCTTATGCATTAAGTTTTTAATAATTATATGTGTCCTTGCTGCATGCTACCAAATTTGAGGCAAAGGATGGAATTGGCTCACACAAAACAAACGTGATTGGCACGCATGGATATCAATGGGTTTCGGGAATGGAACAACCACTTTTGCATTTTAATTAGACAAAACATCATTCTCGCGTCGTCGTTCGACCAGAGCGGACGTGATTTGCTTCTCACTGGTGGAAAAGACGGTATCCAGAAAGCTGACTCGCCGGAGCAGGAGATCCCGTGCCGACTTGGTGGAGTGTTGTGGTGTGCGTCGGTGGATTGCACGCTTCAATCTACGGACTAATACATTATATTAGTCACAGCACAATTTTGGTGGAGTTCCTAAAGGGGCTTGGCAAGCAAGCTTTGGAACTCACCAGGCTAGCTTCCCGGAGTGGCATAGAAAGCTACTCAGGTATTTCCCATTTCTTTCTACTCTTTTGCTTTATTCTTTCTTTCCTTGACAGACTTTCAGACTGACGACTTACGTGACAGCGGGCTCACAAGATCCTAGCCAAGGGTTGACGGCTTTGTGCCTGAAACCTCGAGCCGAAATGGCTCGCAAAGGCGCCGCCTTAGAGGAGGTGCGGTCCTCTGTGAGCAGCCGGAGGGCAACCGCGCTTACTGCCGATGATGGACAATTACCCTCGACATCATCTTCATACAGATCCTTATCACCCGAAGCAGTGGAGCCAAATAGGAAGCGCTCCAAGACCGATACGCAAAAGCGTAAGTGCTCTACTCCACGCCACATACCCTTGGCAGAACTAGAGAGCCTGGGTTCAGACAATCCCTTACCTGAATCTGACTCCGAGTCCGATATGGAGCTGGGGGAGTTTACGGTTGTGGAAAACCGTAAACGGGGAAAACAGACGCCATCACCAAATATGATGCAACATGCACAGGATGTTGCATCATCCAATATGATGCAACATCCTCAGAATGTTGCATCATCCCAAGCCAAGAAGGGGCCAAGAATTCCGCCAATCATTGCGGACGTATTCCCTAACCATGTTAGGGTAATGCGTACACTGGCCAAACACCTCAAGTATACTTTTGAGGCAAAAAGGAAGCCTAAGAGCGTCCATATCCTTACCCACAGTTTGGGTGATTTGGAAACCGCCAAGTTGGTGTTACGAGAAATGAACATAACGTTCTACTCGTACTCACCACAACGTCCACACATTGAGCGCCGAGTCATCAGAGGCTTAGACTCAGAGTGCACCCCTGATGAAATCAAAACTGCACTTAAAGAAGAACATGGCATAACTGTCAATTCAGTGGCACAGTTGAAGAGAACCGTTAATACCGAGGGGGGTATTAACAAAGTTCCTATGCCACTATTCTTGGTAGTACTTGACAAAATACTTAACCAAGAAGTACAACCAATTGACACAGTAAGGAAACTAATTTTCACTGTAGTCAAAGTGGAAAGGTATTATGGCAGAGAGGGACCTGTGCAATGTTACCGATGCATGGGGTACAATCACTCCAGCATGATGTGTGAGCGAAAGCTTACATGTCTGCGGTGTGCAGGGAACCACTTGCTAGAGAACTGCCCTAAACCTAGGGAAGAGTGCAAGTGCGCCAACTGTGATGGTACACACGTAAGTGTGTACAAAGGATGCTCCACAAGGAAAAAGATCATAGAGAGCCGCCGCAAGAACCGCCCAGATGATCAAGTGGTTCGCCCAGGTGTTTCCTTTTCCAATGCCTTAAATAAGGCAGAGTCCACTCTGCGTCGAGTGGAACAAGAGGCTGCTACACCAAAGAGCGATTCCCCATCAAATTCTGCGCCACCACCTCCAGGTCCTATAGAAAAGGCAATAGTGCCTAAACCCCCTGCACCAAAACCACGCAGGAAGAGGAGGAACAGAAAACCTAGGCAGAGCAAATCTTCTGCCCCCAATGTAACTTCGGAGCCACAAGCTCCTGTAATAACTACAGACGCACCTGTAGAGGCAGAGCCTATATCCAAGGTTAGGGATATTCCCCCTACCCCTATCCTACCAATGCCTAACACGGCAACATCCTCCTCCACACTAGCGACTATTTCGCAAAGTGACCTGGAGGAATTTAGCTCTTTATCCTCATGGTTTGGGGATTTAATAAACAAGGCGTTACCTGCTCTGAGAAACTGTAAGATACAGTTGAACAACCCCAACCTGACCCCCATGCAGAAGCATTCCATCTTGCTTCAGACACTGGAACAGCTCTACCCCAACTCCGCTCAATAATGGCTGGAAGACATGTCCGGAGACCATTTAGAGCTGCGATTTGGAACGCAAACGGACTACGGAGTCATTACCCTAATATTTCTAATTTTGTACAGTATTTCGGAATCGACATTCTGATGGTCTGTGAAACTCATTTGGATGCTGCCACCAACTTCTCCCTCCCTAATTATGTCACCCATCGGTCTGATAGGGTTGGCCGACAAGGGGGAGGTACAGCCATCTTTGTTAAGAACCATATTACCCATAAGCCTTTCCCTCTTCCACCACTTCAGCATGTAGAAGCCTGTGCTATTAGGCTATCTTTAGGTGGTCTAGATACATTGCTGATAGTGGCATATGACCCCCCTGATCACCGCTTCTATGAAGCAGATTACACGGCTTTATTAAACCTCCACCCTGTGGTCTGCATTGCAGGTGACCTAAATGCAAAACATGCCAACTGGCATAGTCGTGCCACCAATGCGAAGGGGCGAGGACTATTCCGCCTTATAAGCGGTAACCCAAGCCTCATAGCTCATGGACCGAGAGAGCCCACTTTTCATCCTGCCCGAGGGAGACCGGACGTGCTGGATATTATGGTCACTAAAAACTTTAGATTCCATATAGACCTGACGACAGTCAATGAACTGGATTCTGACCACGATCCTGTGTTAATCGACACCAATGTTAATATGTCAGCATTGGTTACTCCTGATTGGTCGTATGAGGTAGACTGGGATGCAGCCGTCCTTGAACTGAACCAATCAGTGGATCCCAGACCGCATATAAATTCTATCGAGTCGTTAGAATTAGCGGCAAATGCATTCTCCCGACAAATATCAAATGTGATACGAGGGCATACTTACCGCATTCCTTGCAATACTCCTAACCCCACAACCATCCCAAACGAACTCCGACTGTTGCTGAGAGCTAAGTCAACAGTTCGGAAGCTTTGGCAGCGTTTCCGCCATCCCAGATTGCAGGCAATTTATCTGCGATTTAAGACCCTGGCTAGACGCCTCTTACGTGCACATCGCAAAGAGGCCTGGGAAAACACCATGAGGAACGTAAACCTCTCTGAAAAGAAGCCCTGGCGGATAATTAAATCCCTGAGAAGGGACAAAACGCTATATCAGCATCCTATACATGGCACTCGCGGGAGATTATCTTTCGAACCGCAAGAGAAAGCCACTGACTTCGCGGACTATTTAGAGTCCCAATTTGAGCCCCGAGAGGACATAGAAGACGAGGACTTTTCAGAACTAGTTGAGGCAACGGTGGATTACCTCTATGAGGATCCTCCACCACCTCACGAGGCGACTCGCATACCAATTGTCACACCAAGGCAAGTTTCCTCGCAAATTAGGTGTCTCAAACCCAACAAATCCCCTGGATATGATGGTGTTACGACACATATGTTACAACACCTGCCTCGCAAAGCCATTATCCACTTGACGAGAATTTACAATGCTTGCCTGTATCTCCGACACTTCCCTACTGCTTGGAAGGAAGCGAGGATGATTTGCATATTGAAACCAGGCAAGGATCCCAAGTTTCCATCAAGTTACCGTTCTATAAGTCTACTCCCAATAATTTCAAAAATTTTCGAAAAACTTCTACTGTCCCGTCTAACTCCTCTATTTGAGGAAAGGAGGCTCATTCCGGATCATCAGTTCGGATTCCGTCAAGGCCATTCCACTACCTTACAGCTCCTGCGTCTTGTTGAGAAGGCTGCCCTGGGTTTCCAGGAAAACTTCAAAACTGTCGCAGTACTTCTGGATGTGGATAAGGCCTTTGCAACAACATGGCACCAGGGCCTACTGTACAAACTTAGAGATGCAAATCTCCCCTCCCCCTACCTGACCCTCATAGCCAGTTTCCTTCGTGACCGCACTTTCAGGGTGCGAGTGGAGGGCAGGTTATCAACTATCAGACCAATAGCGGCCGGAGTACCGGAAGGTAGTGTTCTATCGCCACTGCTCTTTGCCGCATACATGTCTGACTTCCCCGTTGAACCCAGCACTGTTACGTGCCAATATGCCGATGACGTCCTCATACTGGCCCGTAACAAAAATCTACGTTACTGCCTTCCCCCATTGCAAAGACACCTAGATGCCATTGAGAGTTGGAGTGAAAAATGGAGAATGGGAATCAGTCCACAGAAAAGCTCTGCTTTTGTGTTAGGCAAAATTCATTCCTGGAGACCAGAAAGGGACCTGACACTTGGTCAGAGGAGAATCCCTTGGGTCAACACAGCCAAGTACCTTGGTGTACAACTAGACCGAGGACTTACCTTCACCAAACATGTCACAGCTAAAGCTGCCCAAGGTCACGGAGCTCTGGGAAAGCTCTATCCCATCTTTAGGTCAACTATGCCTACACGACTTAAACTACGCATTTATCGTGCGATCATCCCTCCCCTGATCCTGTATGGATGCGAGGCATGGGGATTCGTGGCTCAAACCACCATCCGCAGACTGCAAGTCGTGCAGAACAGGGCCCTTAGGATGATCTACGATACTGACCGTAGATTTTCTTCCCATATTCTCCACACTCATTCCGGCATTCCATATATTGTGGATGTTGTGCGAGATAGAGCCCGCTCTATGTATGCGAAACTTACACCACACCCTAACCAGCTGGTGAATACCCTGGGACAATATGATCCCCATCTTCCCAGGAGGCGCAAAAGCTATCGTTTACCCAAGGATGTCTTGGGCTGATTAGCTTCACTGCTTCCTCATTTCACCAAACATTCCAATGCATTCGGTTTCTCGCTAAATTGACACTGCTTGACTTGCTGGTTAGACAAGCTGACCTTTGCTAAGTGAGCAGAGGGGCATGGGTGCCCCAGGATGGGTAGACATTCTAACTGGCACTCATATCCCTAGTCTATAGCAAGAGAGAGTAACCAATCATCACCATTGGCTGACACTGACAAAAATAGCTTGTAAAATGACTACATCTTTCATACCTCACGGGTAAATCCATACTAAATGGATAGGTACCGTGGGCATATATCCCGCTCGGGTAAACCCGAGCGACCTGATTTGGCTCTTGGCTCTTGGCTCTAGACAAAACATGCTATAACTTTTATTACTATCATTGCTGTTTCATTTAACTTTAATGTTCATACGTTTAAACAAACTACGTTTGGCTGGCCCTGTGGCGCAGTTGGTAGAGAACCTGCCTGCTGTGCTAGGGGTCCCGGGTTCGATTCCCGGCAGGGGGGGGGTAGGAATTTTTCCCCAGCCAGGATTATTCCTCATCCTTCTGGAAGTATGAATGAAAGTGTGAATGTGTGTGTGAATTCAAAGTATAAAACCCCCAAAGATAGAAAAACCCAACGTAAACGTGTACCACCATTGTCAATAGGCAAGGCCGCCGATATGACCTCTGCTGTTAAAGGCGGGATATAAATGCAACAATTAAAAAAAAAAAAAAAAAAAAAAAAAAAACTACGTTAAGCGTTTGTTTCCGCCATATTTTGTTTTCCTGCAAAGTTGATTATAACCGTAAATTCATTTATAGCGGACATAAGGACAGAAAAGGTAAGCAGATACTCTCTGAGAGCTGTCAATACATAGCCCTTAAATAACAGATTAATTGGTTGTCAAATGCCATCAGGGGTTACAGATCCAAAAATTCCCCCGATAGTTTACAGTCTGCTCAAACTCAGCATGCCTTAAATCACACACTCTAGACGATCTCTGGTCCCAAAAAGACTTGGGGTTTCCGACGAGCTATGGTAGTGTTTATACGCTCTACTTGTCTATTTATAGGGTGCTACTGGCAATGTCCTGGTGAAGGTGACAACCGCCCTTCCTCTACTCATTTATTGCTAACGACAAACATAACGCTCCTAAATAAGAATAGAAAAGTGCGAGGTTGACATCATCCACGCTGAGTCACTCAACCATCCATCAGCGTCGGAACAAAGCAGCTGTACCTATCTGCTGTCCCAAAAAAGGAACGACCCAACATGATGGAACAGAAATAAAACATTGCTATACAGTCCTCACAGAATTCCGAAAATATGCCATTTCCTTTCAGTTAATGTATCGATGAAATTTGGCGAAAATTGCTGAAAGTTTTATTTTTACTTTTTGGATTTTTTATTATGCTTACACTTTGAACTTTAACAGCACACTTTCGTTTTCTCATTTTAAGGCTCCAAGACGCTATTTAAATGTTCCAGTGCGCTAAACCGTCGCTACAGCTTTCAAATGCAATTTTCGTTTCCACTGGTTTTAATTTTAGTCTCTTAGAGGGAATTTTGATTCAGAAAGGTTGTGTGTTGGCGGTGCTGAAATAAATTCGATACATCGAGCTGTAATGCCACGAATCTGACACGTGTTTTGCTTGAAAACAGAGAAATGCAGTCAGTGTTCTGTAATACTGTAATCTTGCCAGGTTATTTCAGTATTCTGTTACATATTAGGCAGTGTTTAGGTATTTAATGGATTTTAAGTTTTTCGTTAGTTTATAGTAAAGCAGTAATAAGTAGATATTTTATGAGTTTGGTGTACAAATTAGCGAAAGAGTATAGTGTAGAGGTTAGCTAAGAACAGTACATTTTCTAAATGTTGTGAACAATGGGAAGGCGAAAGGAAAGTTTTCATATCAAGAAACGACCAGTCGAACTTAGAATTCTCAAAAGCTGTTACTGAGGCCAAGAAAATAGTAGCAGGGGTCCCACATTGCTGCTGGGGAATTTGAAGTTGGTTGGATTTAGATTAAGTACAAAAATATATTGTTAAACTTTAAAATACATTTTTTCTCAGGTCCTTTTTTCCCCAGCATTTTTCGCTTTTCAAAATGCTCCTTGAACCCTACTTTATGACTTATTAGCTTAAAATTTTAAGGAGAGCTGGAGAGGTTCTGAGATTAAGGAAATAAAATTTGTCATGCACTAGTTAAAAATATTAAATAATTAAGCTGAAATTCAATATTTTTCATAACTCATTCTGAAAAAAAAAATGAAAATATCAATAAATTGTATACAAAACATTTTCTCTTAGGCTAATCAAAACTAGGCAATGGCTGTATGACAAACCCTTTATATATCCACACTGACCTCAAATTAAAAATTCGTGTCCTCCAGGGGGACCTCGGCGGAGTCCAACGTCCCCATATGCCGCGCAAAGGCAATGAAAATTTAAACTTTAGAATACTGCAATTATCTGAAGAAAATACTTGTAATATGTCCCAGATAAGAGTCAGTAGAGCTCTGGCTTTGGAACCTATAAGTCAGCAGTATTTTGCAAGTGTGTATACAGGCAAGAAAAAAGCAAGAAACGTATAGCTTAATCTCAGAAGTTGATATCATCCTCACCAGGTGCAAACTGCCCCACCAGTTACCTTCCAAAGTCCGTTTACTCAGGCTGCTGTCCCGCTTATAGACTACGTGACATATTTGCAAGAAATTTATACTGGTAGTTACTGGCGTTCGTAGATCGACCAGACCGCCCTGAGGCGACACCGAAGCGAGCGAGGACCGGCGCGCCCTTCGCCAGGGTTACACGTAAACGACCGGCAAGACATGAGTACGGAATAGAGTAGGCTTTGAGCGATAGTCAAACGTTTTAAAGCTGGTCACTATACGAAGGCCTTGAAACTCCATTCTCTTTGCGCCCAAGAAGTAAAAAAGTGAAGAACGAGCTTCCATTTGAGAAAAGTTTTAAGTATTACAAACTCACACAAATAACAAGGAATGTCTCCGAAATCGTTCACTCCAGAAAAAAATTCCTCTGGACATAACGTGTGTTTTAACAAGATCTATATTTTTTGTACAGTAAGATTTTATCTATCTCTTACAGTTTACCAGTTTTACAAAAATCAAGAACAGAACTACAAGGGCTACAGCCAGAAAACTCAAAATATACATTTCATTTGCCATAAAAATATTTTAAGCATATGGCATTTTAAACAAAATCGCTTGAGCGATTTTCCAAAAAATCAAAATTTTCCATCTGAATGTCAGTTTAGCGTGGAGGTATTTTCTTTAAAATCTTCATGTCGCATCCTTGAAAGACATTAAACTTAAATACCAAATTTGCTTTTTAACCGACTTTTCGTTTTTGAGTTATGCTGTTCACAGACACACACACATACACACAGACACGAAGATTTTTCTAAAAATGCTTTTTTTTTTTTTAAATTCAATTATATTATTCACATATATTCCCAGTGAAGTCTCGACATTGAATTTTTCAGTAGAATACAATACTTTCCCTACTTACTATGCGAGACAGAGAAAGCAAAAACGGTTTTCTGTACTTTTGCATTCACAAGGGGTAGGTAAAAATTAAGACTACTGCCCTATTTGAACTATGAAGACTTCCATTTGTTTGTGCGGATGCGTAACGGAGCAGACAAAAGCCTATACCCAAGCCATATGGTGAGACGGTTTTCTCAGTCCCCGTATACTTTATTTCATGGCCCCCTTCCAAATATCGGTTGAGACGACTTTATAGCCTCGGCGAATGGCTTGGCGCTTTATCTCTGTTAGTGCGTTCCGTTTTTTATATCCTTGCTCTATTATAGGTATAAATGTGAAGGTCTGCTACACACACCAGGGCGCGCGCAGGTTTCGGGGAACAGCAATAAATCTCTGGCGCAGTAAACTGTCGCGTGAGCATCAAACGAATTACGAAAACGGACACAGACTGTATTTGCATTATATGATAGGTAAGGGGCATTCAAGTTGTTCATTTTTACGTTTTCTACTGCTATAACACCAAGGGAAGTACCTATTACATTCCACCCAAAAATTCGATACTGAGATTTGACCGGAAATGCATGTTTTGAAGCTCCCTGAATCCAAACAAAGCATTTTTAGGAATAAGTGTGTGTGTGTGTGTGTGTGTGTGTGTGTGTGTGTGTGTGTGTGTGTGTGTGATGTGTGATGTGTGATGTGTGTGTGTGTGTGTGTGTGTGTGTGATGTGTGATGTGTGATGTGTGATGTGTGATGTGTGATGTGTGATGTGTGATGTGTGATGTGTGATGTGTGATGTGTGATGTGTGATGGTGATGTGTGTTGTGTGTTGTGTGTTGTGTGTTGTGTGTGTGATGTGTGTGATGTGTGTGATGTGTGTGATGTGTGTGATGTGTGTGATGTGTGTGATGTGTGTGATGTGTGTGATGTGTGTGATGTGTGTGATGTGTGGTGTGTGATGTGTGATGTGTGATGTGTGATGTGTGATGTGTGTTGTGTGTTGTGTGTTGTGTGTTGTGTGTTGTGTGTTGTGTGTGATGTGTGATGTGTGATGTGTGATGTGTGATGTGTGATGTGTGATGTGTGATGTGTGATGTGTGATGTGTGATGTGTGATGTGTGATGTGTGATGTGTGATGTGTGATGTGTGATGTGTGATGTGTGATGTGTGATGTGTGATGTGTGATGTGTGATGTGTGATGTGTGTGTGTGTGTGTGTGTGTGTGTGTGTGTGTGTGTGTGTGTGTGTGTGTGTGTGTGTGTGTGTGTGTGTGTGTGTAAATAGCAACACTTAAAAGAAAATTCGGTTAAATACAAACCATTCACTTCTCACCAAAGCGGCCCGGGTTCGATCCCAGGCAACCGCATGTGGAATTTGTCGTGGACGAAGCGGGGCTGGGGCGGGTTTCCTCCGGGTTCTCCGGTTTCCCCCGCCATCTCATTCCACCGGAGCTCCAATCTTCATTCCATGTATCATCAGTGTCACCGCTTGCGGTGCCGTATGTAGTAAAAGCGAGCGTTAAACACTACAAAAAAAAGGTAAACCTAAAGTGATACAAAAACCTTACTACACCCGCTTTATGTGAAATAAAAATTCCATTGGGACGTCTTTTTAAGCCCTCATAAGAAAATGTAAACAACATCGAGTCGAAAAAGTGCGAAAAGAATATAGTGTAACAGAAATCTGGATTAGAAAAGAAAACGTTTATATATCCAGTGAATTAGTAATTCCAAAGCGCGAAGGCCGCAGAGCCGGCCGGAGGCCGTGGCGTTGACCACGTCCCATACTCCAGTACTACCCCCACTCGTTACGCCTGTAGTGTGCAGTGGTGAGGGACGCAGCGCCCGGCGGTACGCTTTGACCTGGTAACGGCTATTGCGCTGGGGTTTATTTGTTTTTATATGTATTGTAAATCAGAGTAAAGAAGATCAGAAGACAAATGGTAAAGTCTTATGCGGTCTTCTCGACCTGGGGCCGCTACTTCTCCATCAAGTAGCTCCTCAATTGGTCCCCCCGGGACCTAAACAGGCTGTGCACCCCGTGCCAAACCTCCCAGAGGGGATCGAACCCGGGTCCTTCGCGCCAGAGGTAAGAGCGCTACCAACTGCGCTATGCGTCATGTCATTACATAGTATTATAATAATAACTGTTCCGTTGCCAACGCTTGCAGAGAAGAGTGAGGTAGTGGTTAGGGTTTAAGGGTCCGTCGACAGCTAGCTCATTAGAGCCCCTGCAGAGAAGGTATCTCACGAGAATCGGCTGAGCTAGTGCTGGGAATATCGAGCTACAAGAAGATAACATAACCAAAATATTAATTAGAAACACCCTTTAAAAAAAAGAAACACAAAAACCATCACAAATAATAGTTACTCTTACAAAACGAGCTAATAAGCAAAAATTATTAGGATCTTACTTGCAGGTGTTCTTTGTTATTGATATGACTTAAATACTGAACATAACTTTTTACAAGTGAATAGTCGCTGTTCTTTTTTACTTCCTTAGTATGTACTTAAGGAAAATAGACGAAGTATTATATTCTACCCAAAATTTGACCGAGGATTCGCCAGCCATATATGTTTTGAGATTCCAAAATTAGGGGGAAAACAGTAGAATAAAGTGTGTTAGTGCGCGCGTGCTTTTATCTGTCTGTAAACAGCGTAACTGCAAAAGGAAAAGTCCGTTATTACCAAACTTCGTATTTAAGCCCAGCGTCTTCCAAGGATGCATCAGGAAGATTTTCAAAAAAGTCACCGCATCCCAAACTTCCCTTTACCTGGGAAAATTTTTAACATGTTGATTTTGTCAAACGTGGCTCAAAGATTTTGATTAAATTGGTATATTTTAAAGCTATTTTCATCACAAATGAAAAATATAGAGTTAATTATTTCTGAAATATTCCTTGTTGTTGGTTTGTATTTTTCAAACGTTTCTCAAATGTGAAGTTTATTATTATTATTATTATTATTATTATTATTATTATTATTATTATTATTATTATTATTATTATTATTATTATTATTATTATTATTACTACTACTATTGTTGTTATGATGTATGAAATAGAATGAAATTTCAAAGCTATCGTATAGCAACCAGCTCTTAAGAGATTTAACTGCCTAAGTTTATTGTATCCTTATTCCCAGTGTACCTAAAATGAACTGTGTAATAAGAACATTTCTACAAACGTTTATTTCAGTTAACATGAAGTCTATTGTAGAGTAAGAATTTATAAGAATAATATTGCAAGAGTGGGTAGAGAAACTCATTTGAGTGCAGCATATCAGTTTTTTTTTTTTTTTTTTGGTCCATGTTATGCAAAACGCATGGAATTTTAAGTCCGACACATTGCGATCGATTACTTTAGTCAGTTGTTTCCTTATATCTACAAAGAATGTATCAGTATTTAATGAAACTTCATCTCGATTAACAAGAAGCACAGATAGAAGAATAAGCCCTTGTAAAGAGCTCGTAGGAAAGGGAGTAGAGAAAGTCATGTGAATACAACACATCAGATCTTTACTTTCCCTACCAGCTACCTAGAGTAGGTACACACAAAAGTGTCGTACTAGATTTTATGGAAGTACTAATTCAGACATCTCCTGGACCTTAAAGAGAGAGAGAGAGAGAGAGAGAGAGAGAGAGAGAGAGAGAGAGAGAGAGAGAGAGAGAGAGAGAGAGAGAGAGAGAGAGAGAGAAAAGCCCCATGTCTTTCCCGCCAGTTGTGTAACTGAACAGCATAACCCAAGGATTAAGAGTTGGTAATTTAGTTTGGCACCTTCCAAGGATGCGACACCAAGATTTTCAAGAAAATCCTCGCCTTCCATAGTATCCTTTGCAGAGAAAAAATTACGAATATTTTTAATGTTCTCAAAATCGGCTCTAATGGTTTTGATTAGTGTTACATGTATGACATATTGATTTGAGAAACAAGTGGATATCTTGAAAGTTTTGTGAATATTGTGGGAGCTTTCCTTTGTTTGATTTTGCATAATTTTCTACAAGTAAATATTAAGAGCTAGAAACATACTGCAGGAAAGCTTTATAGAGCTAATTAAATTAAGTCAAACATATCTTTCCTAATTGTGAAAGTTCGTGATCCCCCCCCCCCCCTTCTCTTCCGTTTCCTTTCATTATAAGAGTTTGTTACCACAAAGAAACATTTGCATGCTGTTTCATCATATCGAAATCTTCTCTCTGAGTTTGAAATAATTTCTAAGTAAAACTACGTGAGTTACCTAACATTGAAGATTCTTTTTTATTGAGCATTATAGCATATAACGGATATACGTGAACTTATAAGTAACCCAATTAGAGGTTGTGTTATTCGAAAAAATTGCGAAAAACTGCAAGTTGCAAGTGATTTTTGTGTAAGGAATAATGCAACCTCGAGTTAAATTTGATTTGAGTACTTTAGGAAATAATATAAGAGCAGAAGTTAATAAAACTCTAAAAACGGAATATATTAAATAATCTTATATTATTGCCAAGCAAGGCGTTCTGAAGTTTAATGAGTTATTATAAATATATCTTTACTGTCAAATCTCTTTGGAACTATATAGCTTGTCTTGATATTTCCTGGTTGAGAATGTTCTATTGTTTCATCTAATTTTTCAAGCGAAGATTCCCAAATAATGTCATAGATGCCGCCATTCTTACACAATTCCTGTGCACATTAATCGTATGATTGTTACTGTATCGATAATTTGGTCAAAGAGGTTATGCACGGAGATATGTTTAATTGCGAATTTTAACACTGAAACCCGAAACTGAATTTGTGTTGCCAACACTGACCGGAAGGAGTAAATTATCAGGCAACCGTTAATTATCGGCTATGAGCTAAATAGTTATTGATAAAGTCATATGAATAGATCATATCAGATGTGAAATCTTCCTTATTGTGGAATTTTGTGTAATATTGTTTGAGTGGAAAATTATGCTTAACTTTACAGAAATTTAATCTATAGCTTTCGCAAAATTCAATCATAAGCTTGCCAAGTCTTGCAGTATTATGTTGTGAAATCAGGCTGTACAGCCAGTAATGTATCATTTGCGCCCACAAAATTTGTTTGTACAACAGGAAAAATAATAGTAACAATCAACTATCAGCCGCATTTAAATTTTGGGCTACCGTACTAAAACTGCACTGTTTGTGTTAAATAGCATTTTTATGTTTTAAGGATACGAGCCCTTCAAATTAGTATCTATGCTTGAATGACTTGAGATAAGCAATTACTGAAAAAAGTGGAAAAGTTCAGGAAATATCTATAATTTTCTATTTGAAACACCGCGCGCACATGCGCACACACACATATTCCTTTTCAAAAGCAATTCGTATTGGCCTCTGAGCATTTCATGAGCAGCGACACTGCTTGGCAGGTATATGCAATACATAGCCACGGTTTTCTCGGTTCAAATGTCCAACACATTGCACTTGCTAAAAGTGATGTAGAATAATTGAAACCAGATTTTTAGTATATTTTAGAAATTGTAGAATAATTGAAACCAGATTTTTAGTATATTTTAGAAATTGTCATAGAAAAAGTGCTTTGTGCTTTTTAAGATTTTCTTGTACGTTTTAAACAATCTAAAAGAACGGAAAAACATTGAAGTGGAACTACGATTTTCCCTCCTGGAATGAAAATTCAGAATTTAACATCAATTATGTATTTTAAGGTCGTCTCCTCAGCGTGGTGGTAGCGCTGCTGCTTACCAAGCGGGAGACCAAGGTTCGATTCCCGGCGTGGGCAGTTTCTTCCACTGGGAGACCTGGTTCGAGTGCACTCAGTCTCGGGTCCCTAAGGGGCCAATTGAGGAGCTATTTAATTGTTAAGTAGCGAACCTGGTTGCGAATATCGCATAACCGACTGGGAGAGACCGGGGCGCTGACCGCGTCCCACCCACTGATACTGCATCCCATTCATGAAGCCTGTGGTACGCAGAAATCGCGGGGGGGGGGGGGGGGTTAGGCCTTGGACCGGAAAGGGCTGTGCGCCGCGGGGTTAGTTTGTCTTTTTAAATGCGTATATGAGGAAATTATTTCAAATGTGTTTATATACTTTTCTTAAAGTTGGTAAATGGTTAACTGTATCATATGTGGGCTTCGTTTTAGAAATGTATTGCAATTTAGATGGCCGATATTTCAGAATTCACTCGCCTTACAAGAAGTAAACGTGGCATACACGACAAAGCAATTTCATATCTCCTTTGAAAATGTTAATACTTAGTTGAACATTGTGGGAAAAAACGTGATTATATTGGCTAAGGTTTTGTTTTTGTTGAGCGAATGGGTTGTAAGATGGAATCCTATTTATGGAAACGAAAAACACATTGGACAAGTTCATTACAGCATATCAAGGCCATATTTAAGTATAGGTGGACCTTTAGAGGCCGGCAAAGAACGACGTTACGCATACAAGCGTGTCAAATGTTAATGTATCCTTATTTAGTGACCGCCGCTGCTTTAATTTGCACCTATGTGCTCGCAATATGGTAACGTAATAATGAACAATGTCATCATTAAGCATACCCTTTCCTTCCGGGGAAAATTATCAGGTTCAAGGATCGAGTGTCTCTTGAATTTTGGCCATGCTCATTTGTTATGCAGTCTTTTACTTTCTCTACCGGCTGTCTATAGGTAGAGGAAATATTGGGCATCCAAAAATATTCGGTATCGAAAATTCACGAAATGTTGATGTCTCTGGGTAAAGTAAAATGCCTAAAATCGCCCATGTCTTATGTTAAGTGTCTGTGAACAATAATACTTAAAACCGAAAAACTGAGTAAATGCTAAATTTATACTTACGTCAGGTATTAAGGTTGCCCGGTTAACATATTTAAGAGAATTTTCACATCTCAAATTAACTCTTTAAATGGAAAGTGTGTCTTTATATTTTATTCTTTCAAAAACTACCACATATAAAGATTCTGATTAAAGAGTACATTAAACATTTTGAATTTTCTGTCAGTAGCCTGTGAACTCCTCTTCATTCTCATCGATTTTTACATAATTTAATGACTCAGAAACAGTTGGAGATAAATAAAATGACTACTTCGGGTAAAATGCAACCCTCCTAAAACATACATGTGTTAACCGTTTTTCATACCACTAGTCATATCTGAAATAGTTGCTATGTATTGTTGAATTTTCCCAAGTTCAATCTTTTGTTTCTCTTGGGTTCAAACAAAGAATATTAGGACTGCTTCTTCGGCGTGGTTGCGAATCACCAAATCCAGGTTCGATTCTGTGTTTGTTTGTTTGCTGTTTGTTTGTCCAGGATTACTCCCCATCCTCCCTAATGGAAGTGTGGATGAATGTATGAATATGTGTGAATTTAATGTAATACCAATCCAAAGGCGAACAGCACTGACAATGAGAGCAAGTGAACAGCATTGCTGATGCGTAGGCTTCGGCACCGGCTGTATTTCAGTTACTTTTTCAGGGAGACTTTGTGACGTAGCACACATTGGATAGGGCGGTACAGTAGTGTCGCCTTACAAACAGGTCACTGTAGCGGTGTTTCACCCTCCCCTTCCATACTCCCTCTATTGTCAACCTGAAGTGCAAACGAATACAGTAAAGTAGCTCTCAACGTAACGTCGTTTACAACCCGGACCGGAGCCTACTGATGAGCAATTGTTCCATAGCAGAACTAAAAAATAAAAATCTGCATACTGGACCCCGGCACCTAATTTCTTAAACCGGGGTCAATATTCAGATCTTTATTATTTTATTACAAATATAAAACAAATATACACTTCAAAAAATTTACAGATTAATAAAATAAAATAAAAATAAAATAATTTAAAATACAAAATTATAACATCCTGAAACCACACCTCTTCTAACTAAAATTAAAAGGAAAAAAAACAACAAATTACCAAAATAAATTAAAAAAACATTCCATCTCATCCCTAATCATACCTATTCAAAACTTTTATAAATTTGATAAAAAAATCCATAAAAACTTTAAAAACTCACCTCTTTAAACACAAGCTCTTATAAGTTATAAAATAACTTATAAGAACTCTATCTTTCAAAATCAAAATTTATAAAAAACAAAACAAAAATTAAATAAAACTATTACTGGTATCCAGTAATAAAATAAATAACTGGTAACCAGTTACCACTAAATCTACAAATATCAAAATTCCATAAAAAAACAAAATATGACCTCCGGAATCCGGCGACCATCTTGGTACTGGTACCCAGCACCAACTCACTCCTAACTTCCTTTACTTCACACTACAGCTCAATTACACTCATGCATAATTATATAAAATACAATAATCAAAATAACAATTAAACATAAACAAAGTTACACATATTTTTCCGGGACGCGTTTCGAAGGTTAACTTTCCTCCATTATTAACCGGGCAATAACTGGGTTTCCATGGTGTTTCATGGTGCAGATGGTGATGCTTCTTCTGGTGTTTCCTCTGGTGGCGGTTCAATGAACTTACTGAAAATGTCTCTCTGAGGAATGTCGAAATTAAATACTCGGTTTCTATTTTTTAAAATAAAGATTTGTTGTAAGTGTTGTTCAGTGTTATTAATTAACTCACCTTTTAAATTAAATTAATTACAACAACACTGTTTTCAAACTTCTATGAAAGGAAGATAGATAAGAAAGTTACACATATTTGAAAGAATACACATAAACATATAACAAAAACAATGCAAAATTTAAAATCTTAGAACCTCAATTAAATAATTCAAAAATACAAATTATCTTCAAACCTCCAAAATAAACAACAAATCCTTCAAATTTCTCAATCTACTAAAGCTTCAAAACAATTACGTTTATTTAATAAAATAAAATATAGCATTAAATTTAAATGAAATATTAACATTTCAAATTCAGAATTGTATATTAAATATTACGAAAAATATTTAATCTCTAAATTTAGAAAATATTTGAAACTTATTAAACTCTACACTACAGCACAGATACACTCGTGCATAATTATATAAAATGCAAGACGTAATAATCAAAATGACAATTAAACATAAACAAAATTACACATATTTAAAATAATACACTAAAATATCATAGAACATCAACAATACAACATTTGAACATCTTCAAAACCTCATTTTCACAAAAATTTTAAAACATTTCTTCACTGTCGGTATTTATGTCTTATTGGTCATCTTATGTGTTAGATAAATCACTATCAATGTTATTTCGGTGTTGTTGATTTTGTATCCTCTCGGATCGTCTTATTGGTAGGTCCTGATGTTGAATATGTATTTGCCTTGGCAGAGTTTTGGTCTCGATGGCAGATTTGCTGATGGTATTAGCCATTGTCTCTAGGTGGTGGAATATATCCTTGTCCCTTACGATCCTGCAGATTTGGTGTCCTTGTAATGGTGTCCGATGTTCTTCTATCAGGTGTGCATATTTTGGACATTCAAAGAAAACATGCTCAGGAGTGTCTTGGATGTTGCATATATCACATATATCGGTTAATTGTTTATTAATCTTTAGCCAGTAGGTTCCATACGGGCCGTGCCCGGTTAGGAAATGATAGGCAGAGCTGCGTATATGACCTTAGAATATGTTAAAGGCGGCATATAAATGGAACATAAAAATAATATTACTATGAAGCCAGGCCTATGAGTCGCCTCCCACAGGACTTACTGCTTTCCTCCGGAAGTGATTCTGAATTTGAATAGTTTCAATAAACTATATAGGGTGCTCCAAAATTAGACCGACAAACTTTGGAGCTAATAGATAGATTATTTTAAACACTTTTTGTTAAGGAAAGTTTTTTTTGCTGCGGTGCATCTTTTAAGTGCTAGACAAGTTAATGTCATAGATTACTGCCTCTCACCCCGTTTAAGTATTTACGGCAAAATCAAAAATGCAAATTAGTATTGCGTTTATCTTAGTAAGGCATACAATTTTAATCCAAGAAACAAACACAGAACACAAACAAAACAGAAACGTCTCATTGTTTGCAGAGAAAAACTCCTTGAACTTTGCTATTCCTTACGGTTTCCTCTTACACACTTTATGTAAAATGCAGCAATGCGGATATCTACCTAAAATTTATATTTGTTTTATTCAGGGGCTTCAAAACCCCTATGAAATATCTATATCGAATTTGTGAGTAGAATGCAAGACTTCCTCTATCTACTAAGTAGGCACCAGAGGAAGTACGTATTACTTTAGTTTAAGACAATAATGACCGTCTGTTGCTGCAAAATACGTAGCATAAGTTTGTCGTACATTAAGCTCCACTTTTTACAAAATTGTCGCAGCTAATTTTCATTATTAGGGCATGCAGTTAAGATAAACGAAGAAAATGTGCTACGTAAACATATATACTCCATCATGTTTATGTACGCTATTATCTGTCTCAAACGAGAACGATCTTCTTGTAAATACGTGGATGGGGGGAGACAGAGAAACAGAGATACTGGAACGGAACGCTCTTAAGCCCCTGATTGATGGTTCCCGGAGGGAACTGCCTTTATGAACAGCTGTAAATTTCCCTCCACCAATCAGCAGCCCCAGAGAGTTTCGTTACTGTGTCTGTCTCCCCACTCCTATGTTTACAACAGCATCTTTCTTATTTGAGACAGATTATAGCATCATATACAATACACAGTGTTGTCAAAGAAATGGATATAGCTATCACAGCAGTTACATACAAATATTAGATGTGACAGCATAGGTGATTAACATACATTTCATAGTAAATAAATCGAGTTGATTAACAGTTCAAGCCACCTCTCATACACAAGAACCCGCTGGCCTTCTTTAGGTGGTCAGACAGTACAAACGCGTTAGAGTACATAGACAAGATAAATATCACTTGGATATAATGCAGATAGTCCTGGCGATAGAATTTGACTGTAGAACAAGCTGATTCTTTGCTCTCCTTTCAGTTAAACACAGCTGAAAGCAACTTGGTTTATTTAACTTTCACTGGGAAAGAAGGAAAAACGAAAACAGTTTCTTCGCGGCTGTATCTCCAATGCTTGTAGGAATAACAGTACACACGGGCTTAAAGTAACATACTGCGTTCAGTTCTGTTGAAGTATCACGTCAACACTGGACTAAAAATGCATTTGAGTTTGACAAGCAGAAGGATCGTTTCAACAGACGATGGACAAATGTCATATTCACTGTTATTCTAAAGTGTCACATAAAAACGGACGTTAAAACTGTGCAGAGGAAATCATCCGTGAGCCGTTGTAACTGCTTCAGAGGCTGTAAAAATAAAGCTTTTGAACTTCAACATATGCTGGATGACTAAATATATTCCGAAAGAGTGGAAGAGAATAGTAATTAAACCAATATTTGAAAAAAGGCAATAGATCGTTATGCACAAACCACAGGCGCATCCGTTTATTATCCTCATCATATCAAATATTTGCCAAAATAATAGCACGTCTCAATGTTATAATGAAGTCCTTAACATTCGAAAATCAAAGCGGTTTCAGGAAACGAAGATCCTGCACAGATTTTATACTACTGTAGTACAGTTGATAGAGAAGAGACGAGAATACATTTACTGTTTACAGCTTATGAGATAGCTTTCTACCGTGTTCAGTGGAGCATACTATGGAACATAATAATAGTAATAATAATAGTAATAATAATAGTAATAATAATAATAATAATAATAATAATAATAATAATAATAATAATAATAATAATAATAATAATAATAATAATAATAATAATAATAATAATAATAATGAAATGAGTGTCAAAACGTTTAGAAGAAATAAGGAAAAATTACTTAGGAACAACCATAAAAGTAGACCTAATGAATAACATTAGTCTTCATGCTATAAAAATAAATAAAATAATTAAACAAGGATGTCCATTATAGCCTGCTTTAGTTTCTACATCGACTATGCTACCTCAGTTGGGTAAATAATAAGTGTACTAAATATTTTAAAATTAACTGTCAAGAAATAGGCGCTATACCGGCTGGAAGGCCGGCCATACGTTAGCCGGGGATTGTACATGATGAGTGTAACAAATATATCCAATACAATATTGTCAATAAAAAACCGCTTCGCCGAAAAAAATAATTTGTGTCAAATATTTGGAATATTTGGAGCCATCTAACTTCTTGATGAATAAATAGTTTATTATTTCAATAACTGTCGCGCAGACATTGTGTGAACAATCTGTAATGTCTTTTTGTTTCAATTCGAATGAATTTAGTCATAATTTAATGTTAACGTAATGTTGTAAAATCTCTCTTAGTAATTAAACTTTGCATGACATTTTAACATTAAATTGTGAATTTAATACACTCGATTTAAGGTCGTTCACACAATGTTTACGCGACAGTTAGTGAAATAATAAACCAATTATATCCATTCGTCAAGAAACTAGATGGCTCCAAATATTTTACACATATATTTTTTCTGTGCCCTTTGTTGACAATAATTGTTTTAGACATATTACACTCATCATGTAGAATCCCTGGTTAACCTATGGCGCAAGCAGTACCTTCCACCCTGTAGTATATGCTGACTAACAAGCAATGATTGAATAATTATTATTTATTTATGCCAACAAACTTACTGTTGGTGTTTTTAAACACACAAGCCGTGTGTGGGCAAAGTCTGTGGTTCAAATCCCGGTTGTGGCATTGAATTTTTAAGTTCCAGTTCTACCTCTTAAAATGATTGAATAGTTACCCCGAAAAGAGATCTAACCGACAAAACAAGGAAAGTTGAGTTTATAGTGCATTAGTAATGTACTCAAGGGATATCATGGTCACTGGATGCGGAACGGTATATTTCCTTATCAGATCTGATTTATTTGTTTTCTTACATTGGCATTCTGGCGAATAGTCATCTGTCTGCAAAACAATGGCGGAGCTAATGAAGCAATTGATGTGTGGCAGTTTTGAAAAACAATCAGATATAGGTTATAGGCGGAAAATAAACCTAACTGAATGGAAGGATAATAATAATAATAAATCATTAAGAAATGCCGGTAAGCTATATATGAATAGGAAAATACATTTTTTTGCTAGGAAAATCGGAATCGGAAAAGGTGAGTGGCACAACCTAACATCAATTCTGAATATAAGATTGTTTTATTCATTTCTATAGTTGTATTTAAGATTCTAAAACTGATTTGTTGTATTTGATTAATGTTTTGGCTAAATTATAAAATATGCTTATTATCACATGTAAAATCACAATTATTACATTCTTTTCCCTTTCAATGACAAGTTATATACGTACCTAATTAAAATAATAGAATTACGAAAAGTAGATGTAAAAAGAGATATTCAAAATAGGATTGTCCTGTATAATAGCCCCTGACCTCAGCTCTTTCTATTATCCTATATAACCCGTTACTTCATTAGGACCGGCTGAGAAGCACTTTCTTATAGATTTCATGATTTTAATTATTTCTTCGTGCGTCACTGGCTTAAGGAAGATGCTAATTTCAATTGTGATCCATTTAGAAAGGTGGATATTCATATTAGTGCTAGTTTGTGGCAACATTGCTTTATGCGTAACAGTGTTGCAGTGATTGAGGATGTCAGCTACGTCACCTAGATATTTTACAACTATATTATTTACTGTTAGGGATATATTATTTCCAACAGCAGGACTAGAGTTGTGAGTTTCGCTTTCTTTCATATTCCATATAGTTCTATTCCTCTTTGAAGAGTTAAGAATCCGTGCGTCAAAGTAATGTTTTGTATCCTATTATATAATAGGCCGCTATTATACAGGATAACCCAAAATTGTGCTACACAGGTAATTCTAAAAGCTGGTTGACAACCACCCGACAACGGTAACGATAATGATTTCGAGAACGCCAAGCAAGGCGATAGATGATAGTTCACAACAGCCAAGAGCCAAGAGCCAAATCAGGTCGCTCGGGTTTACCCGAGCGGGATATATGCCCACGGTACCTATCCATTTAGTATGGACTTACCCGTGAGGTATGAAAGATGTAGTCATTGTACAAGCTATTTTTGTCAGTGTCAGCCAATGGTGATGATTGGTTACTCTCTCTTGCTATAGACTAGGGATATGAGTGCCAGTTAGAATGTCTACCCATCCTGGGGCACCCATGCCCCTCTGCTCACTTAGCAAAGGTCAGCTTGTCTAACCAGCAAGTCAAGCAGTGTCAAATTAGCGAGAAACCGAATACATTGGAATGTTTGGTGAAATGAGGAAGCAGCGAAGCTAATTAGCCCAAGACATCCTTGGGTAAACGATAGCTTTTGCGCCTCCTGGGAAGATGGTGATCATATTGTCCCAGGGTATTTACCAGCTGGTTAGGGTGTGGCGTAAGTTTCGCATACATAGAGCGGGCTCTATCTCGCACAACATCCACAATATATGGAATGCCAGAATGAGTATGGAGAATATGGGAAGAAAATCTACGGTCAGTATCGTAGATCATCCTAAGGGCCCTGTTCTGCACGACTTGCAGTCTGCGGATGGTGGTTTGAGCCACGAATCCCCATGCCTCGCATCCATACAGGATCAGGGGAGGGATGATCGCACGATAAATGCGTAATTTAAGTCGTGTAGGCATAGTAGACCTAAAGATGGGATAGAGCTTTCCCAGAGCTCCGTGACCTTGGGCAGCTTTAGCTGTGACATGCTTGGTGAAGGTAAGTCCTCGGTCTAGTTGTACACCAAGGTACTTGGCTGTGTTGACCCAAGGGATTCTCCTCTGACCAAGTGTCAGGTCCCTTTCTGGTCTCCAGGAATGAATTTTGCCTAACACAAAAGCAGAGCTTTTCTGTGGACTGATTCCCATTCTCCACTTTTCACTCCAACTCTCAATGGCATCTAGGTGTCTTTGTAATGGGGGAAGGCAGTAACGTAGATTTTTGTTACGGGCCAGTATGAGGACGTCATCGGCATATTGGCACGTAACAGTGCTGGGTTCAACGGG
Source organism: Tenodera sinensis (assembly GCA_030765045.1). Taxonomy (NCBI): domain Eukaryota; kingdom Metazoa; phylum Arthropoda; class Insecta; order Mantodea; family Mantidae; genus Tenodera; species Tenodera sinensis. The sequence goes on along the minus strand of CM060963.1, from coordinate 175,381,314 downwards.
GAAGTCAGACATGTATGCGGCAAAGAGCAGTGGCGATAGAACACTACCTTCCGGTACTCCGGCCGCTATTGATCTGATAGTTGATAACCTGCCCTCCACTCGCACCCTGAAAGTGCGGTCACGAAGGAAACTGGCTATGAGGGTCAGGTAGGGGGAGGGGAGATTTGCATCTCTAAGTTTGTACAGTAGGCCCTGGTGCCATGTTGTTGCAAAGGCCTTATCCACATCCAGAAGCACTGCGACAGTTTTGAAGTTTTCCTGGAAACCCAGGGCAGCCCTCTCAACAAGACGCAGGAGCTGTAAGGTAGTGGAATGACCTTGACGGAACCCGAACTGATGATCCGGAATGAGCCTTCTTTCCTCAAATAGAGGAGTTAGACGGGACAGTAGAAGTTTTTCAAAAATTTTCGAAATTATTGGGAGTAGACTAATAGAACGGTAACTTGATGGAAACTTGGGATCCTTGCCTGGTTTCAATATGCAAATCATCCTCGCTTCCTTCCAAGCAGTAGGGAAGTGTCGGAGATACAGGCAAGCATTGTAAATTCTCGTCAAGTGGATAATGGCTTTGCGAGGCAGGTGTTGTAACATATGTGTCGTAACACCATCATATCCAGGGGATTTGTTGGGTTTGAGACACCTAATTTGCGAGGAAACTTGCCTTGGTGTGACAATTGGTATGCGAGTCGCCTCGTGAGGTGGTGGAGGATCCTCATAGAGGTAATCCACCGTTGCCTCAACTAGTTCTAAGAAGTCCTCGTCTTCTATGTCCTCTCGGGGCTCAAATTGGGACTCTAAATAGTCCGCGAAGTCAGTGGCTTTCTCTTGCGGTTCGAAAGATAATCTCCCGCGAGTGCCATGTATAGGATGCTGATATAGCGTTTTGTCCCTTCTCAGGGATTTAATTATCCGCCAGGGCTTCTTTTCAGAGAGGTTTACGTTCCTCATGGTGTTTTCCCAGGCCTCTTTGCGATGTGCACGTAAGAGGCGTCTAGCCAGGGTCTTAAATCGCAGATAAATTGCCTGCAATCTGGGATGGCGGAAACGCTGCCAAAGCTTCCGAACTGTTGACTTAGCTCTTAGCAACAGTCGGAGTTCATTTGGGATGGTTGTGGGGTTAGGAGTATTGCAAGGAATGCGGTAAGTGTGCCCTCGTATCACATTTGATATTTGTCGGGAGAATGCATTTGCCGCTAATTCTAACGACTCGATAGAATTTATGTGCGGTCTGGGATCCACTGATTGGTTCAGTTCAAGGACGGCTGCATCCCAGTCTACCTCGTACGACCAATCAGGAGTTACCAATGCTGACATGTTAACATTGGTGTCGATTAACACAGGATCGTGGTCAGAATCCAGTTCATTGACTGTCGTCAGGTCTATGTGGAATCTAAAGTTTTTAGTGACCATAATATCCAGCACGTCCGGTCTCCCTCGGGCAGGATGAAAAGTGGGCTCTCTCGGTCCATGAGCTATGAGGCTTGGGTTACCGCTTATAAGGCGGAATAGTCCTCGCCCCTTCGCATTGGTGGCACGACTATGCCAGTTGGCATGTTTTGCATATAGGTCACCTGCAATGCAGACCACAGGGTGGAGGTTTAATAAAGCCGTGTAATCTGCTTCATAGAAGCGGTGATCAGGGGGGTCATATGCCACTATCAGCAATGTATCTAGACCACCTAAAGATAGCCTAATAGCACAGGCTTCTACATGCTGAAGTGGTGGAAGAGGGAAAGGCTTATGTGTAATATGGTTCTTAACAAAGATGGCTGTACCTCCCCCTTGTCGGCCAACCCTATCAGACCGATGGGTGACGTAATTAGGGAGGGAGAAGTTGGTGGCAGCATCCAAATGAGTTTCACAGACCATTCACAACAGCCCGGGAACGATAGCGATAAAATACTAGAAAATGAAGGGGATATTGCGAATTGGGAATTCATTTGTTTTTGACTGACCGATGATATTTTTTCCAGCTTGTGACTAGAGAGAGCTCTAGCGCTGTTTCGTGGTATGGTCGCCTTGATTAATTTCTACAGCAATATGAATCTAACATGCCGTACTCGGTAACGGCAACGAATAACTTAAAACTAGGCCAAGTCTTCTTTGCCGTTCCCGGGGCTCGGGGAAGCTTCCCGTTGGTTGTGAACACTCCCATTTGAATACATGCATTTCAAGTTTATCGTTCTGGTTATAGATTTCGTCTATCTTTACGGTTTCTTTATCGATTATGAATAGAGGACTTCTTCACAGGTTATTCTAAGAAAATTCTATATACATTTTATGTAATGAAAATATCTTAAACTAATTTTGATAAAACAAAAAAGTAACGATTACATTTACCATGAAAAGGGTAATCTGGGTTCAGGGGGTATGGTATTTATAGAATTCTTCGTGTTTGAGTTACATTATTCAAGGTACACACACACACACACACACACACACACACACACACACACACACACACACATGGACATTTCTTTAAAAATGCTCTTTTGGGGTTCATTGGACCTCAAAACATGTATTTCCGGTGAAATCTCAGTATCGTATTTTTGGGGGTGGGATACAATACTTCTACTTATTGTTAAGTACATAGTAGACACTTTAAATAACAACAATCAATGAAGGGGTGGGGGAATAAACACACAAGAAATCTTGCAGCAGTCATTTACCACATAAATGAATAAAACTAGTAAATATTTTTTCTAGATGTTGAGTTGAACATTTAACTGTAGAACGTAAAGTTAAAACTGCAGGAAGCCGGTCCACAGCGCAAGGTTAATCAGCTGGATAATTCTCGATATGACCCAGTGACTCCCACGCAAGCCGGGTCTGGTGAAGAAGCCCTTATAAAGCTTTCCAATTAATGCACAAGTTCGGCTTCTCTTGCCAGCACCACAAGTGCGAGGTAACAAAACCCTCGCAGTAGATAGGGGCTTTTAATTAAAATTGCCACACCTCTACAGATTTTATCAACCGTGGCTTCAATTGTTTACCAAACTTGGTGTTAGCAATTCCATAAGTGAGAACAGCTTTGAACGTCATATGAATGCCATTAAAGTGTAAAATTATAAATGCTAATGCCCTTAACTCAGAATTTATGGTAAAGCCACTTAGGGGCCACTTTCATGTCCTTTACTTTGTCACTCTTTCACACTCAGACAAAATACAAATCTACAGGGTGTACATCAGCAATGTTCAACCTTGTCTCTTTGGAGACGCTTATGTAATTAGCTTCTCTTCCCCACCTCCTCTTACTTCGGAGCGTGAATCAGCTCATAACCAGTCAGTATACCGTGACGGACACGAACAGGCATTGCATAGCAGTTTCAAACTCATAACTTGAATTTTCTGGGGATGTCCTCTGAAGACTTCTTCATTCTGGTTGATTTTTGTATAAATGGCAAACAGTAAGAGACAGACAAAAGCTTACTAAATAAAAAAATGTGGATTTCGTTAAAACACACAATTTATGTCAAATACTTCTTTTTTCTTTTGAGTGAACCATTTCTAAGATATTCTTTATTATTTATTTTAATTTGCCAATACCTATACTTTTCTCAAATAGGAATATATTATTGGTTTTTTTTATGTCTTGGCCTTGCAAAGAAAACAGAATTTCAACGGCATTGCATAGCGACCAACTCTTAAAACACATAACTGTCGCTTAAATACTACTGTATTTTCATATTTCCCTTGCACCTACAAGAAAATTAGCAATAAGATAATTTCTGTAAATGTTTATGTCGATTAAAATTAAAATGTAGTAGATAGAGAAATAAGTATTTATAAGAATAGTGTGTATAAGAATTAGTATAGCCCTACATATAGTTGTGAACACAGATCCTCCAAATTAAACTATACTAAAAGTCTGTATCACAGTAGGTTACGCGACGATCACTTGGTGTATCTTCAAAGGCTCCTTCGACTTTGTCACCACATATTGATAAGATTTCTTAAACCTAAGTCACTAATGAACAGATGTTTGTCGCATTAGATTTGAGAGTGCTTTTATAAATCAAATGCAATAATAGTAAATGCTTACCTACAATAAAAAGAAAAACTACTTCCCAGGCAGGGAAGAAAATGTTATATGACGAGCCGGGGGAATTATTTAATAGAGGGGAAGATCCCCCCATATCCCCGATAATTCGAACCTTGGAGTTTACTGTGATCAGTTCTTACTCTGGTGATGATTGTCCGATCGTGACGTCATAAATTTAGCAAAGAACTTCATCTCTCAGTTTTGGAATAGATAATTTTATGGACTTTAGTGATTGAATTATTGGACCATTGATTGTTAATTCACTTTTGACGTGGAAACGTCTATTCGCTCAAGTACCTGATACCCGGTGAAACTTTCTTGTTTTACAAAATACCACCATCGCTCATAACTACGAGGCTAATAATGCGATAGCAATGGTTGAGGTCACAATGGATAAAGCACGTGTTAGCCATGCAGCTTTTGTTTTGCCCGTGATGTCATCGTGCTAGTGTAAGTGCCTGCGCGTGATATGTGAATTAGCGTTGTTTATGATTATAAATTAGTATAGTGTTAGAACGCGTTTAGCTAGGATGTTGATTCGGGTGTCATTAAGAAGCACTACTGGGACTCAAGGTGAAACAAAAATATTCGACGAAATATACGTAAAAATCGGTATAAAATTGGAAGAGCAAATAAAGGGGAAAAAAGGAAGCTAAGATGTCGGCTCATATGAATGGTAAATATGCGTGAAATTATAGAAAACGCAAATCAGAGGAATGCTTACATCAGAAGGAAATTGAAAACCCTAAAAGGTCCAGTGCCAAGCGAATGCGAGAGCTACGCCAGGATCGAAAAGGAAATGAAAGGGTGCAAAGCAATAAAGCAATCATTAAATCCACACACACACACACACACACATACACACAGAGACACACAGACACACACCCACACACACTCTCTCTCTCACACACACATTTACACTCCCACTCATACTGCTAGATCTAGGGAGGATGAGGAATAATCCTGGCTAAAGAAAAATTCTCATCTTCCAATCGTACCTGGGAATCGTACCTGGGACCTCTGGATCAGAAGCTAGCATGCTAACCACCAGACCAGTCTTTAAAACGTTTTTATTTTTGTGAAGTAAAGTAATAATTTTCAGTACTGATGGTGAATGTTATTAATCTCTTCCAACGTTGATATCTTAACGTTAATAAACGTTAATTCTGTGAAAAACAGCGCAACAATGTTATGTAACTCTTATGGGATTTTGTCGCTATTAGGTATACATGAATGTCGTTCTATGAACTTCTGCAAGTTACGAATTATATCCAATTTCAGCGATTTTTGTGGTTGTTCTTTACTCTTGAAGCTTCACTGGAGAGAATGCCAAGTAGCAATGAACATGGAAGTTTTTCTGCTTCTGCTTTATCCTTCTGACAGACAAACCAATAAGTTGTTTATGCTGCGAAGCTGGCAATGAAGGTAATTATTATTCCTACATTAGCTGAGACTATTTCATACATTAGAGACGTTCATTTATCACATACGATTTACTACCTGGCCATTCGTTTGCTTTGTACCACTTATAACTAGGTCATTTTTTTGTTTAGTCAGTATCGCCAACAGTATTCCCATGAATTGCCGAAAAACAACTTTTACAATCGTTAACAATCAAAATAAAAAATGGAGGGCGGTTCAAAACGATTTGTTGATGCATCAAATGATGAAACTGAAACAATTAAAATTTCTAGACCAAGTAATACAGTAAAAAATATAACGAGTGTGTGTAATAAATTCATTGATTTCTGTAATGAACGGGGACACGAACTTTTGCATATACTTCAATTGAAGATATTGTTTCTATTCTAAAAGATTGCACTACGAATTTGAAAAAGTAATGGAGAATAATACAAAGAGTACACCGTGAACACCATGTGGGACGTAGTGGCTAGAATCCTAAGAAAGTATTAAACAGAATATCAACGGGAATTCAACCCGTTTTCCGAAATCGAATTTAGAAGTGCAGAGAGCTAGAAATGCAAAGAGAAAACAGTTACAACAGGTTCCGGAGAAAAGAAAGGTTAGTTCTTGTGCTTTGAAAACACACGACTATAGTGCAATAATTGGTACATGTGATAAAAATTAGCTCACCGGTTTGCAATTGAAATTTGTTTGACATTATTATCAACTGGTTTTATGTTATAACAAGAGAAAATCGAAAGACGTGTAATTTCTGGATTTCGTTTTCCTCAGTTGGCAGTTACTGAGCAAGTCGAGTGTTGTTGTTGTAGTGTTTAACGCCCGCTTTTACTACTACGGCACTGCAGGCGGTGACACTGATGAATGAAGATGGAGCACCGGTGGAATTAGATGGCGGGGGAAACCGGAGCACCCGGAGAAAACCCGCCCTGACGCCGCTTCGTCCACCACGAATACCACATGCGGGTCCCTGGGATCGAACCCGGGCCGCCTAGGTAGTAGGCGAGTGCGCTAACCGCTCGGCCACGGCGCCGCCGAGCAAGTCGAACTGCATGAATCGTAATTAATACATATTACGCTATTTATTATAGAATTCAACATTTTCTGGTCAAATTTTTGCGATTTAATATATAAACCCATATTTTATTTATGAAATAGTCCGGATAAACATCATCCCGAGGTCATATTACTTGTGATAAATGTTGCTAGGGTCTTATGGGTTTTGGATTCCAACATGCTGAGGATCACTTAAAACATGCAATTTAGAATGTTACAAATGAAGATACTGTCAACGTAGAATGACTAAAAGTTTCATTTCATTGTTATTGTTGTATTTTTGATTGTGTAACGGGTACGCAGTAGTGTTATGGCAATTCATCATATTGGTACAGCTTTTAAACTAAAAGTTGAGGAACTGCATATATCGCTAAAGTTACTAGCTAAACAAGTAAGTTTTTACGTTATGTATCTTTGAGCATGTAATATTCTAAACATTATTTTTATAGTCTATGTGCTTTACTAATATGTGAAATGATTAAATGATGAAATGATTAAATTTTAAATTTTGTTTAATTATTGCATACTGTAAATTATATTTAGGATGTTTCATTCCAGATATGCGTGTCTGGAAGTAATGTCTCTTTTGTAGCTTTGAAAATACATTCCTCATTAACAAGTCATGTTAAAATTTGGCCTTTGAAAGGAGATAAACCAAATGAGATTACACCAAGGCAGATAATCTGCGAAAAAATAAAAATAGGAAACCGTTGGGTTAATTTATGACAATAATTCAGATTTTGATTATAACCTTTTATGTACCTATATCCGTTTTCATATGTTTAACTCTAACATTTTTTAAAAATAAAGTATCCTTTAGGAAGCATGCTTTAAAATTATAACAGTATATTGCAATTTAAAAGCTTATTTTTTAAGGTATCGTTATGAGCATAAATGTTTTTCTTTTAAGTATCTATCCCCTTTAAATGTGAGATACATTTTAAATAAGTGGAGTTAAATTGTTGGGTTTTAAATTACATTTGAATGCTAAAATACTCACTTAGAAGCAAAAGGCAAGTGGCATACTCGTATAATTTAAGGATTCTAGAAAATGTATGGTCTTTATTTTTCAAACAGGAAACTTATTATTTGATAGAAAACGAAACTCGTGGTATTAGCGAAATTTGTGCTGTTCTAGAATATCGTATATTCTAGAATAGCTGGTTCCCAAAGGTACGTAAGTAAATTTAGATGCATTAAAATTCAGATTGCATGGTATACAGCGATACTCAGCAAAAAATTATAATTATAGTCGTTCAATTTCTTTTCACTTATATAATTATAGTCATAAGTTTGTTTTTCTTCATCCCTTAACATCTTGATAAATCTTTGCTTTTTAACTCCCTGAGTTAATAATCTACATAGCACCTTGAATAAGTTCTAATGGCAATGATAAGGTGTGAAGAAAAATGGCTGAATGAAAATAACGGCTTTTAAGTGTTGTGCTAACGTTGTGTTGTTCTCTTATTATAGGACGCGTTGTGTAACACTATGCAGCCCGCCCTTCTAGTTTAGCAGTCCATCGTCTATCTCAAAGGTACTTACCTGCATCTTACTACACTAACGCTATCTAATTGTGTGTGACGCACGCGGCAGCATGGACAGACGCCAGTCACTTTGTGTAGCATTAGTGTCGCTCACTTGTTTTTTTCTCAATTAACATGGATGTCTACAGGTTTTTGTTTTGTAGCCCATAGAATGAAAGGATGGAGTAGTGTTTTGTTTTTAGTTGCAGCAGATGCGCGTGCTATTGATATGGAATGTTCCTAAAATAAGTAGCCATCCTGCGAGTTACGATGTCTCGTAAGAATGCTTAATATTCACACATTTTAAAATTTTGCTTTAAAATCTTAAAGGTATCATTGACTTATCTGTGATGTAATACGGAGTGTTATTTGAATTATTTTAGGCCTAAGTTCTATTGCACCGTTCAATTAGCATTAAGAATTACATTGCAAGACTGAACCAATAGAGATTTCAGTAAGTACTTTAAGGTTTTAAGTTTGAATTTTAACATTCCTTAGAGACCAACACGTTAGAAGAATGTTTGTGCATTTTATAAGCATTCTGTGCCATAATTCTGCATGAATGTCTTAGCTAACAGCTCAATAACATTTTAAATAAAAATTTTAGTATATGCCTTTTCTACCAGCTCAGAAACTGATAGATTGCAACATTTAATATTTGCTTGGTGTAAATAGACATAAAACTTGAAGACATTTCCTGGAGAACTGGAAGCTAGTTCATTTTTGTCACGTGTCATATAAGGTATTAGTACTCAAATTTAAGAGAAACGTTGTTATGTTTTAGTATGTAAATTGGTTCCTTAACGATTGAAAATAGTTGCCTGAATTTACCTCATGTATGCATGCTTTGAATTTATCTGTAAAATTAAAATAATGTAATCTTTTTCTTGGGGTTGAAGTAAATATACAAACAAAACAGTTCATGTTTTGGATTACATTGCTATGGAGAAAACTAAATAATAAAATTGTCAACGAAGGCTTCTTTTTTTATTTTAAGGAGAAAAATAGACACTGCATTGCTATACAACTGTGTTCAATGGTTTGAAACGAAATATTGCTCATCAAAAATATATTTCGTGCTAAAACACAGGTATTTCTGCTTTTCAACTAAATCTTGTCAGCGGTAAATTATAATAAAGGCATGAGTAGTTAAAATAATATAAATTTGATAAATCCCCATTAAGGACCCACGTTGTGTACGCAAGTAATTTGCGGCAAGTAACGATAACCGCTATCACATAAAATGTTTAATACTCGTATGTAATAATTAAAAATGAATTGGAGAGAAGGTGGCAATCAATAGCATTTATTAAAAACTGACATGGCTTTACATACATAGATGCTTATGAAAGTTTTTGGAATTTCTCTGGGCCTTTCAAAATCGCAGAACGTACAAGAATTTGGGATAAAATTATTCGCAAAGCTCCACAATATATCTATGTGCAATTTCCCAAAAGTCGGAAATGTAGTTTTTAACTTACAACCTAGACCCGAATACCATTTAAATTCATAAAGGGAAAAGATTTCTATAAGCTTAGATATTAAAATAGCTTGCATATCACATCTAAGTGTGTTGGGGAGGAATATTAGTTAAAGAAATAAACGTACGTTGATTCGTTATACCTGTCCAACAACAAATTGTTTATTTTGATTCATTTCTTGTGATTTATTCAACCACTTTGTCAAAATAATTTAGTATCAAATGCTATAAAAATATTGATACCATAAAACAGATTATTTATTTGGTAACTAAACTATTTTAATAGTTTCGCTACTTTAAGTTGCAAATAATTGGATGTCAAAAGATTTGCTTTATTGGGTGCAATGGGCACTTCAAGTTTGTGCCGCTATTTACTCCAGGCAAATGTGAATGTCAAAATAACAGAATGGCCTCTGCATCCTACATTGTAAGGAGATGAACGAGAAACAGTATTTGGAGCCTGGATTAATTTTTACTTCGCAAGAGAGCTAAACGCTGTTTTAAAAAATTGGGAGCGCAAATAACCCTTAAGGTAATGCTCGACGAAATTGGGTTTAAAAAGAGCGAAACATTTCCAAATTTTGTTTTTCGCGTGTTTATAATAAAAGCAAGATCAAGTAAATAAACAAGTGTCCAAAGGTTGTACCTACCTGTTGATGCCTGTTGGATGGAATTGTTTAAAATGCCCCAAAATTCAACCAAACAAGTATCAAGACATTTGTGGGTCATAAGTCAGTGTGGATTCTAAATTCTGTGGCAGCACAATGTCTTTAGCGCACTACTAGTTAAATTTCAACCTAGTACACACGTCTATCAAAATAAACAATCGCTCATAGGCTGTCTGTAGAGCACTCGCATCGACCTCAGTTACGTTGACGAAGTCATCCGAAACTCCTTAACTAGATGCAAGTTTTTGGTTAATTAAAAGTAAAAAGGTCAAAGGCTAAACAACAGGAAGGGGGGGGGGGCATCTCGCGCACTCAGACCCGTGCAGACTTATTGTGGGCTAACACCCCCAGGAGGAAGGGATAATGTAAAGGAACCACAGGAGACCATAGACCGCAAACAGGCCACAAAGGTGCGCGGAAGTGCCGCCGAAAACAGTGTGTACCCTCACTTCCATTTATGCTGCCCCGCAGCTTCGGGAGGCATTCTGCTGGCCTTCACATGTGGAATATGTATAGCAAGGAGGAGGTGTGTGAATCTGTTTACCTTTTCGAGCCTACAATGGCGTCGTGTTTTACATGCACAGTTCTATAAACACGTACAGAAAGGGAAGTGTACTGGCCCAGTGTGGTTAAAACAGCGCATAGATAGCGGGTGGCTTAAACATGTCGCTGTGCTTTTAAAAAGGGCGGATCGAGAAAAATCTTTACCTGGAAGGCTTCACAGGTGCTTCTAGAATATTTATATGATGTAATGCAAAATCGGAAAAGTTTGTCATTTTCAACTAAATACTCAGATCCAGGACCTCTGCCACACTGCCATTTGGTCAAACAACAACAAAAGCACAACGCTCCTCCCTGCTCTGTATGCGCCCACTGATTGTGAGAAGGTTGGTAAAACGCCACCAGAAGCCGTAGGGAACTAAATATGCAATGCGCAAGAATCCACGCCATCTGTCCGGCACCGCCACCTGCCGGAATGCACACCTGAAAGATGAGAAACAAATGGAATGAAGAGGAAATGATGGAAAGGAAATCGTGATAGGAAAGTAAGCACACCAGCATTCGCCTAAGTGATAGAGGGAAACCACGAAAAAGAAGTCAGATTGCGCAGGCGACGGGGATCGAACCCGCGACCTCCCGAATGCGTTACCGCGGCGTCCCCTCGCTGGGTTGTTAGTTATGGAAACGCTCTGGTACAAACAGAATATAAATAAAGCTTTGTGTTGTGTGGAAAATACTCTAGCCAGCTAGATTTGCCATGTGCTCAGGCAGACTGGCGAGCTCTTGAGAGTGTATTATTGCTTCTGCTCCCCACTGTAAGGTTTAGTGACCATCATATTGATCATGGTGGTTCATGGTTCATCACGTGTTACGTTTATACCACCAATATTGCCTTTCTGTGCTCTTGTTGGAACCAGGGTTGCCAACATTTAAAAGTAAAATTATCGTACCAGCCCTCAAAATTATAGATTTGGATTCAAAATTATCGTACATCATAAACCAAACGCTACAACAATAAAAATATCAGTATAACACTTATGAAAATGTGATGGTAATGATGTTTATTATATTCACTTACAAGATTGATGACCTCAATCAGTATTACAACTTTAGTACTTAGGTTTCTCACACTATTCATCTGAAAGTTCATCTTCCTCAACTGTTCCAGCATTATACAAATTGGTTGTTGGGATAAACCCTAACATATTCTCGGTGACTTGCAGATTTTCGGATATACGACATTCTGTCATAAGCTGAGACGACAAAATAAGTTAATTTACGTATCTAGCGCCAATCTGTTTCTAACTTTGGTTTCTACTAAGCCCAGTTTAGAAAAAGCTTTCGCAAGAAGAGCTTCTGTGGGGCAACGAAACAGATTATACGAACGAAACCACTGATAATGCAAAGGTCGCTAGTTCTTTTAAATCAGTATTTCCACCAAGGTGACACGTGTTTTGAACAGCACTCCAGAAACTGTCAGGTTCAGGCATATTCTTTATTTCACACGGAATATCACTTATTCCGAGTTTTCTTCATTGATCAATTTACTGAACAGTGTTTTCTTTATTGAGATTACCAGATCTGGGCACATTGGCAACAAGAGGATAAAGGGTAGAAGGATTAGTAGCATATTAAATGGTTACCTTAGAGGGGTGGAGACAGGCCATAAGGGCAAAAGTGGTGCCACTATTTGTAATTTGTTTCATTTCGCTGGTGTGACAAACCAGTGAAAATTATATTTCGCCGGTATCGAACTATCATACATTCAAATTATCGTACACCCCCATAATTATCGTACGGGTTGGCAACCATTGTACAAGCATTCTAACTATCGTACGCCCCCATAATTATCGTACGAGTTGGCAACCCTGGTTGGAACCAATAACCTGTGCTATTGTTGGAACCAATAACCTGAGAGAAGAGATAAGTAGTTAGGAATTTTATTTAATTGGTTTAACAAAGCAGTAGTTAGCGTGAGAGTTGACTCAATCTGAAAATGGGCGTGTCTGTTCAGCTCATTCAGAAAAAAACAGTCTGCGAATACGATTTAAAGGCCGAATTGTTGAAATTGCCGTCTACTCTAAAAGAAAGCTAAAAGTTTCTGCTGCACCGCATCTCAATTTGCCTTCCTTAAAAGCTGAAGACAGACAAACTAGATCAAGGAAACCTAGCAGGAAGAAGTTGTTCGACTTCCTTGTTAAATCAGATTCTGAATATGGAATTCTGCTTTCAGAAGAAGCCGCTGACAACATGGAGGAAATTTCTGCTCTCAGATAGCGCAGATGTAGGAAATAAAATTTATGCAAAACACTCATGGGATCGAAAAGCTTAAGTTACTTAAGCAATAAAAGAAATCTCTTATAAGAGTACTTTGCTACAATATGAAAATTCTGAACTAAAAATAAATTTGAAATTAAAGCACATTTTTTGCACATCGGCTGTAACCACTGCCGAAAGAAAAATTGGACGTATGGTTTTAAAAAGGATGCAGTGCTCACCTTCGATGAAATTAAATTTAAAATTAACTTCTGCTATGACAATATGCGCTAAACCAATAGCCACAACAAAGCTTACAAATGGCGTGGAAACGAAACATATTTGCGCTTTGGATCGTGTTGACTAAAAGAGAAAGAGGTAGACTGAGTGCATTCAATCTGTCATATAGACTTCATATGATGATTGGTAGCCATACCTTATGGGCTAGTGCAGGACACGCCTTTGAAGGGTTATAATCTAAGAGGAAAACTTAATGAGCGCCCAGGTAGCGATGGAACTCACGCCTCAAAAGACCCTAAAAAGCAGTACAAAATCTGTTGGAAAATTTTAGTTATTTGTGCTCTCTGTACAAGACATAATTCTTTGTGCACATACTAATCTGCAAGTGATTATCCTAATGCACAATTGGTGGTAAAATGAAAGATGCCAATATATTACCAGATAGATCAAACTACAATTGCAAACTCATTTCTGACATGGGTGGATTCAACAGAAAGGTTATGTCAAATTTGGTGATACAGACACTTCTTGCATTAAAACCTCGTTTTTTGAGAATCGCGTAATGTGAGTTTTTTTTTTATACTCTCCATGCCCATACTCAGAAATCATTTATTGCACGCCTTTGAACCTGTGAATATAAAACAAATTACAAAATACATATTCATAAACCCGATTGAACTTCAAAACGGTATGATTCAGGTTTACCCAGAGCTATTTATTGATTACAGGTACACAAAGGCAAAATGTCAGGTAAACTGCAGAATTTTTAACAAAAACCATATCGTGCTCATATATCATCTTTTACCAGACAGTAATCATGCATCAGAGTTTGTAAAAGTTTTTAATGGTGGATTTGGTGTGCTGAATTCAGGCTCTACTTCACCCAACAACAAAATGAAGAGGGACCAGTCTGCAAGATCAGAATGAGCCTTTAAATAAACTTCATGGTATGTGTCATCTGTGTGCATTCCCATTCTCGTTTCCGTTCTCGGGTTACTGTGAACTAGCTTTAATGAGTGTTAACAGAATGGTGGATTGCGGAAGCTGTAGTGTTTGCATCTTTCTTGCTCCCTGATTTGGGTTCTCTATCTCTCCCACTATATACACTCTGATTCAGGCCTAATTGAGCGTGTTTGAAGGGGAGCAAGCTTAGAAAATATAACCAATATCTCACACAGTGGCGTATTCTGAAAATGTTGCAAAGACACGCAACATGAAACATAGAAATTGTGTACATCATACACGAAAGCTCCAGTCTTTACTGTTTCAAGGGTGTTTATCCTTCCAAAGCAACAAACACGGCCAGCAGAAGAGTTATACAAAGTTCCAGAGCCGCTATATTTCTATGAAGTTCCGAGTCAAATAGGTATACGCACAAGTTCTTCACTTTCTTATGCGCCTTCAAGTTTTCCAAATTGGGAGTAGGTCTTCCTTTTTACTTTCTCTACTACGTTTAGTAAAGTCGAGGAAGCATTGTATTCCACCCTAAAATTCGATGTCGAAATTTCACCGGAAATATGTTTTGATGTCCCCTGAATAAAAAAAAAGGCATTTTTAGAAAAAGTCCGCGCGCGCGTGTGTGCGTGCCTGTCAGTCTCTGAACAGCATAACTCAAAAGCGAAAAGTCGGTTAAAAACCAAAATTGGTATTTAAGTTTAATGTCTCTCAAGGATTCGACACATAGATTTTGAAGAAAATTCCTCCACCCTAAACTACCCTTTACATGGAACATTTTTCGAAAATTTTGATTTTCTTGAAAATAGCTTTAATGATTTTTATTAAAATGCTATATGTTTATGATATTTTTATGGCAGATGAAATGTATATTTTCAATTTTCTGGCTGTAGCCCATGTAGTCCTAATTATTCTGGGTGACTTTTGCATAACTGGTAAACCGTAAGAGATAGACCAAATCTTACCACACAAAAAATGTAGATCTTGCTAAAACACACAATTTATGCCCATATATATATTTAGAGTGAACCATTTCGGAGATATTCCTTGTTATTTGTGTAAGTTTTAGAGAACATACTTCTGTCAAATGAAACATCGCTATTCACTTTATACGTTAACCGTGCAAAGAGAACAGAATTTGAAAGCTTTTGACTGTCGTTCAAAGTCTACTGTATTCCGATATTCTCCAAGAAGATAATAAGATAATTTCTGCAAATGTTTATCTCAACTGACAAGGAGATAGAGGAATGAGTTTGTAAGAATGATTAGCAGCTTAGCACAGGAGTAGAGAAAGTCACGTGAGTGCTACCCTTCAGATTTTTTATACATATGTTACCTACATCTTTGCTACCTGAAAATGTACAGGATTGGTTGTGGCATAAGTTGTGTTCGAAGAAGCGAGACTGCCCCCACGTTCAAGTGATTCTGACTTCGCGTATCAGGGCGAGCTACCCCGATAAGCTTTTTTTTTGGGGGGGGGGGGAAGGTTGGGGAAGTATTCCCTTATATTGTGAAGATGAATATCGAATAATTAATTCTATGGACCGCGGGCTCATGTGCGCGTAATTTCACCAATTTTCGCATTCCTGGCCTTGCCGACACATCAAAAGCTTTTACACACCCAACAAAGAATTTAAAGAAACAGAAGAAAAAAAAGAAAAAGTAAAAAAATTGCAGTTGAACTGCAGCCACCGTAAACTTTTCACTTCTAGATAAAACGTTACCCTTGGTTGGTCGCATTATTAGTAAAATACTCACAATTGTACAGCACCTTAAGTATTCTCTCTTAATGGCCAAAGTATTGTGGTAGAAACTCAAACACTTAATAAATATGATTATAAGGTTATAAACTCAGCTAGAGAGCAAACCGTTATACCGTTTAAAAAAAAATCTGATGTGTTGCATGACTTTCTCTACTCTTGAACAAACTGACCTTAAAAACTCTTATTCCTCTCGTCTTAATCGAGATAAACATTTGCGGAAATTATCTTATTGGTAATTTTCTTGTAGGTGCAAGAAAGCGATAGTCAAATGTTTTAAAGCTGATCGCTGTATGAAGGCTATGTAATTCCATTCCCTTTGCATGGCCAGGGGATGAATATGTCTCTGAAGGGGTCCCAAAACATGTATTTCCGGTGAAATATTGATATCGAATTTTTGACTGGAAAGCAACATTTCCCCTACTTACTATACGTAGTGTAGAAAGTAAATGTATTCAAAATACAAGTATTCCGCTTACAGTTACAAAATTTATATCACATTAAAAGGAAATTCTAATTAATAGTACTGCACAAAAAATTAAAAATGTAAATTCTTTTGGCAATTTTTGTTATTTAAAGCAAGCTTAGGGGACAGCAAATACACAGACAGCAAAAAAATAAATAATAGATAAATAAATAAATGAATAAAAAATTCGCGCCTGTCAAAGCAGCTATGAACTCGGAGCTACAGCTCTATTGGATGAAAAGAATATTCCAGAAAAATCAACAGCTCCCTATGACGTAAGCGTGGAGTGTTCCGTAAACACTTGAAGGAAAGATCCAAACCATGTGTTTCGCTCATGCGTTTGCTACCTCCCGCCACCTATGAGAGAGCAACTGAGTGAACCTGCCCTCTCCCGGTGGAGTCGGGAACTATGCACTGCTCCTGCTGTTTTAATATCTTTCGTGCGTGCTCATGCGATAGCGTGCAGAACGGCAGTCTATAGACTTAGTAAGAAAATAAATTTATATCCTTCACAGTTCACTGTTAATTTACAGTCATTCACAATACATATGAATAACACCCTTAGCTAACCTTAGAAATCCCACATTCAATTCATTCGTGGACATAACCTCAACATATCCGACTTTGTCAATCATACTTAAAACGTGTTGGAACTAACATTTAACACCTACATAAGCGAGGAAATATCATCAAGCAAATGTCAAAATAAAAAAGTTATTGAAGCAAAAATAGGAATGAAAAATAAACGTGGACTTATGAGCTTGGCTTACATTTGTACGCATCAGATTTTAAGTTTACATCGGTTGGGCACGATAGCTCTTCGTTAGGTAATGTCGTTGCTAGAAATGAAAAATCCAGAGGTTAAGGACGTAATTGCATACATTCGAGATACCTTGACCTGGTTAGTCAGAATTAGTTCGTTCGGCCTCGTTTAATGACAAATTTGTGGCGAATGGGTATAGTTCCATAATTCCAGAGCACTTTGTGCCGTTAAGGTGACAATTAACTATACTCCAAGAGTATTGCAAATCACAGTTCCTCAGAATTTAGAGGAGGACATCATAATGTCCTCCTGTAAATTCTGAGATGTTAAAAATTAACAATGTTATGAGTAGCATTCTAATGCATGTGCTTTCAATAAAATATTTTCTAACTTTACATTACTTGAGCTTTTACGATGGATGTTTGACATTCTGAAATGTGATTTAATTTACTAAATATTAATTTTATTGTGCATTTTGTAATAACTAGTTGCATGACCAGCTCTTGCTTGTGCGCACAGAACATCTAAGAGCTTCTGCGCATGCACAAAAACACCTAAGGTTAAAATTTAGATCTATGTGTTTGGCGGCGTGTTGACGTACTCCAACAAAGAACGTACGCCGACCTTGGCAAGCCGCCGAAGTCGGTCTTCGTAGAGCTAGCTGGAATACTACCAGATGGCAGCATCTGTTATTTCATGGTGGCGAGTGGAGAGAGAAGTTTGTAATCTTTCAGGCTAAATTATTGTTACATTTTTGTCAACTCCGTTTAAGGGCTTAAATGTCCTGCCTCCAAAGGTGAATTTATTTTAGCGATCATTATGCAGTTGCAGTATTTTCCTAATGGTTATTTACAACTTTAACAAGCACGTGACATTTTTCCCGCGTGAATATATGATATATGTGCACAATTATTTGTAAACCAATTATTTACAAAAGAATTATTAAAAATAATGATTTTGCACAAAATTATATATCAGAAGCTTTAATTGATCAAAAGCTATTTTAAAGGCAGGAAAGCATGACGTAAAAGAAACCGCTTGGGTCTGTAGGCCGCGGGCAGGGCGAGCAGAGATCCCTAACGATTGCAAGCTTGATGACTCGGTCACACGGCGCGCTGCTCAAAGAGGATTCCCTCTGGTGGAACCGGAGAAACTCGACCCATCTGAGGCAGCTCAGAGATGTTTGCCATATAGCATGGCCCAAAAGACTTTTCAACGAGCAGACGTCTGCCCGACAATGCACAGCCTCTAAGGAAACCTGAAACATGAAGGCGAAAGCGAAATAACAGGGAATGGAAAGGAACTTCGTGGTAAAAGAGAAACCAGCAGGAATCCAGTAGAACCTCTGCTCTATCGTGTCGCCTAGGTCCGTCCACCCTCTGTCACCTCTCATTTCATCCCAGCCTCCAGGGGGAGGGCACAGGCACAAAACACCCCCCCCCCCTCGCACACCTCATACATCATCTCTTCCCCTGTCCTATACCCTCTAATATTTCGTATTGATATTTTAGATCGATATTTAAGTACTCGTATAATATTTTTTTCCCTTTTCAATTGGAAGAAAACCCCATTTATGCACTTACCCCGACTGTACTGGGATGCACATCCGGGAATGTAGGCTTCGCTTGAAGGTACTATCCACTAAAAAACCTCCACCGGAAATAAACGGTACTATTTCTGGCTATATACGGTATTAGGGGTATAAGCGTAGATATCGTGATAATTGGTAGGTTAATACGCATCCACTTCGGGTCCGTCTGGGTGCCACAGTTGGTTAGACGCTGGCCTACTGATCCCAAGGTCGCGGGTTCAAATCCGGCCCAGATTGATGGTTTTTAAGAGTCAGTAGATTTATTGGCAAGTAAAAGAACTCTTGCTGCACGAAATTCCGGCACACCGGCGACACTGATGATCCTGGCAATTGACAGCATAAACAACAAAATAATTTAATTTTCTCTTCGTCTAACAGTTTTCCCACAAACCAGTCACAAAGTTCACTACCTGATTTTTTTCCCCTTGTTTTTGTTTTCTTCACACCTAAATATGCGACCCACTGGGTAGATAATGTGGGGTCATTGACCTTGCAAAAAGCACTCGAACTCAGCTTCCATACAGCGTTCATGACCGAGTTACAGCTTTCTATGGCGGATCTACTTAAAGGTAGATACTAACCAACCTGAAAATATGCTACTCTTAATAATTAAAAGTATAAATCTACAAATGAAGCAATAGTTAATGTAATATTCACTATCCTGTCTTGAATTGCCACTACAAATATCTGCCGTTATACCGCTAAGAGTTTGTATATTAATCAGGGCATATTGATTTAGCCTTCTCCACAGTAAGTAGCTCATATTTGTCGAGATTGGATTGGATTTGGTTTAAGGGCGCTCAACTTCTAGGTCATCAGCGCCCTTAACAGACTCATGGCAATAGCATATTTGTCGAGATATAAACTATAGATGACTATTATGTATTCTTCATACTAACGGGGTTCAATATATTTTATTTGTGTCTATCTCTGCACGCTTTGGTTTAAATATACAAGAATCCGTGTATCCACTTGCAGCTTCGCCAGACAGTCTTAAAGCGATTGTTGTGAATGTTTGTTACTGTGTTCTTTATCGCCAAAAGAAATTCAATAATCGCTCTTTGTTGGAAACGTATCTCGCAGAGGGAGTCCCACTGCTTTGGGAGAGCAATGAAATAATTCATAAACTGTAGCAAGGATTGAAAATATTGCACACTTAATTTCATCTTTCTCCATTATTATTATTATTACTCTTTATTGTTGTTACGAGGTAATTCTTGGAAACCAAAACCTTTACAGTCATGTAAAAAAAGGAAATGAAAAAAATAGACCAACCCCACAGCGCAGCAGCCCTATCCAGGCCAAGGTCTACCGCCCAGCCGCTGCATCCCCCACCTCTGCACACTACAAGCGTCATGAGTTGGGTGCAGTACCGGAGGATGGTTCGTGGTCAGCGCTCCGATCCCTCCCTACGGTCTTCACGACCTGGGGCCGCTACTTCTTTATTCAAATAGCTCTTGAATTGGTCCCTTAGGGACCTAACGAGACTGAGTGCACCCGGGATTACAGTCGTGTAGTAAACATTAATTATGCTGTTCATGTAAATTTACAAATATATACCAGATTTATTGAGAACGTATCAATTTATGCAACACAGGAAAATATTTCTATTCTTGAAAATTGTTTCGCAATTGGGCGTTATATCTGCCAGCCTGTGAAACACTATAATATTTCAACTCGAATAACACAGTTTCTTTGAGAATATTATTTTAAGTGCTACAAGGGTTTGTAGCCGATCCGGATAATCTGCTGTTCAAATGCCTCTGAGAGAAGGAAGTCGGCGAAAGAAGAAACTAAGAATTTTGGGCACCACACAGTGCCTCCATTTTTGGAGATGACGATGGAAATTCTAGTATTATGTGCTGCGGCATCATCTTGTGGTGGAACCATTTGGTTGCTTCTTTGTAGACCTTTAAGATTACATTTGAGGGATATTTCTGTTATTCCAGTTAAAATATTACAAAAACTTAATGATGACATGGCAGATTGTGAATCCAAGTTTTCCAATAGCCTGAAAAGGAGGCTATTTGCGGGATGAAATTTTCAAAAAATGAAATCTTTTTTGTATGGCATAAAGTAACAGTACGTTGGCATTAATCTCATATATTCCTTAGTTTACACAAATTACATAATCTTACTACGTAATTTCGACAATTTGGTTTCAGTGAATCACGCTGTATAATTGCGCAGACACATATTACATGAGTTATTGAACGATCATAGCAAGTTATTGATTCTAGGAAAATTAAACTCAAGCGATAAGATACTGAATTATCTAGTTCCAACAAGTCTTTTTATAAGGAGATTGAAGAAATAAACCTTATCAGAGGAAACCACCTGCTTGATATAAAAAAGGTTGGGTCACGTTTAGAAACGTAAAAGTGTCGTTTGTTCTTTATGACTCCTCTAATCTGCAGAGAAAATGACGTATGTTCTGTTCCATTTATTTTATAACAGATCTGTCCTTGGCATAAACTGGAGTTATATCTTTTCTCATAGCATAGAGCCGAAATGTAAATGTTTATAATCTGTGGCGAATTCTGTAATTAAAACAGCATTAATATTATAGCATTCAAGATGTTAGTTGTGTTATGAATAGGGCCCGGATTCTTAGTTTTTTAACTATTTTATTCCTTAATAGTTAACTGCAGTGGTTTAATTTAATTATCTGTTTCATGATTATTGAAGCCAAATACTTGAATCTTATAAAACTTAAAAATGGCTAAATGAGACTTCAAAGCCTAAAAGAGGCTAAATCTCCTATTTATTTTAAAATTAAAACAAAACTTTATTTTAAAATGGGGAAATGAAATGTTTATTAAATTGTGAAAGAACTTTGACTGTTAGATCTTTGCTACGTCTTTTCGCTTATGTATGCTTAGAGGAGTAGTATCAATGCAAGAGGCAACTGTTTTTATTTAGCTGTGTAGGACCAAGTTCTGTATTGTTGCAAGCAAGGAATGTGGGGATTGTTGTCGAGGGAAAAGGGGTCATTAGGAGAACCCGCCATTAACCCAAATCAATCAGTTTAAAAACAGTATCCGTTGTGTCCAGTCGAATATCGTGTATTGTTAATAAATACAATTACTACATCGTTAGAAGTCAATTTTTCCTTAGATTAGGCAGGTAATTTAAGGAGCCAGTGTCATGCCTAAAGTCAGCTCATCTCGAAGGTGGTTGATTCGCCAGTGGATAGGTAACGATCCGAACTTCACCACAGATGGCAAAATAATATTTTGCCAAATCTGCCAAAAGCGAAAGAAATCATGCCCACAGACACAAAAGCTTGAACAAATATGAACATCTAAACTGCACAGATAAAGTCGCATTAAGCGGCTAGGTACTGTGCAGATAAACATACCGTACAGGAGAACCTTTACGACCTGTTCTCGAATGCTGGAATGCAGGTAAGGATTAAACACCTGTTATAATGCACATGGTGTATAATCTATAATTTTATTTACGTATTTTCCAGGTGCCCTCTGGCCAAAAATCGCATTTTGAGCAACATTGCTATAAAAAGTGGACAATTAATAATAAAATTAATAAACAAGAATAATATAAAAACTATTTCAGGAGGTTAAAGAACTAAAAAAAACTTTTTTTAAGATACAAAAATAACTAAAAAGCTAATTTTAAGAACCTAAAAATCCGGGCCCTAGTTATGAACATCAGATGTTTCCTGCTTTTCCTACACTGCTGCATGACGCATGCCTCAAACCATTTTCTCTTCCCCTTCAGAGTGGTGTGACGTCACACCTGAACTTGTCTCGTGCGAGCATGTTGAAGCGGTATTTTATTTTAATATAGGTAATATATAATATATGTGTGTATGTACACGTATGTATCGAAGCTAATAATGGTGTTGAGGCGCACTTTTATAACTGGTTTAAATATCGGCCTCGGCGTAACTTCAATCAGAGAGCTAGATGTCTCTTTTTCTTACGTCGGTACTGGATCCATGTTAATTTTTTCTGCTCAATATCCGCTTTGTTTTTTATGTGTTTTATTTCTTTTTATAACACTCAGATGTAACACTCAATCTCAATTCGTATACCAACATTTTCTGCTCTTCTTCGTTGTTGATTTAATAAGTCTGTGAAACACAATATGCATTCTGCGTTATTTCTCACACTGCTGCTTTCGTAATTTCATGTTTTATATTCGGACTACATTTCAATGCTATCTTTAATTGAGCTTACCATAATACCTAATGCTATCGATCGTTGTACTATAGATAAAAATCTATTTTTCGTTGCAGTTGTTGATTTAACAAGTGAAGCGTGACTTATACGCCTCTGTTTTGCCTGTTATGATTTTCGAGGGCTTAGGAAAGAAGCTGTTTCAGTGTTCAGCGATGTGAGGTCAACTCAACGTCAACCTGACCTCCCTGGTATAGAGGAATGCTAGACTAGGCACATCCTTTCGAAGGAAATGGTATGGAAATTATGCCAATTTCTTAGAAGTTCAATTAAAGCTGTATACGTGAACATGTTTGTTAAAATGCTTTCATTCCTCCTTAATAAACCAAATAATTGTGAACAGTATTTTCGCAAATATAATCTGCAGAATTTCTACTCCTGCAAAAGCTAATAGGAATTATACTTTAAGAAACAAATTGCCGTTTCTTCCTGTTTCCTAGTGTTGTGAGCCTTGATAAATATCTATTCAAGTGTTAAACTGTGTCTAATGGTGATGTTCCATCTTCATTTCACTATACAGCTTGATGTTTAAACCTTGGGAGATTCTAAGAAAAGCTGACTCGTAAACAGCGAGGCTTCACGAGGTGTTGACGTCACAGGCTAGTCAGAATTGTATTTTCACTAGTCCATAAAATGATACATAAATGTGTATTTGCGTATTCGAGCCGACGTTTTTATGTGAAAATGTTTCTTGTGAGCTATGAATACACATAGAAGCGTAGATCAAAATGTAGGTCAAGTTACTTCGCAAAATAAATTTACATTTAGTGGGTCTAATATTGTGTTTTTTGGTCCACACGCCAGTATCCATAAATTCAAGCGTTTATTGCAAAGAGTGACGTATTTCTGTATTTTTCACTTTCCAAACATGCTCGCTTCCAAAACCAGAGTCACTGGGATCGATTCCCAGCTGGAAGATGGGTTAGTTGCTTTAGCCAGGAGTATCCCCTGTGCTTCCCAGGGTCTGCAGGTATTAGTGTGAGAATTGTGAGAATTAAATGTGTATAAAAGAGTACTCAAATGTAAACAAACCCAGAGATCAAGAACAGTGAACAAGTGAAAATCATTGCCGATGAGCAATTGTTCCGAAAGCAACGCCACCTACATACATAACTTTAGAGTTAAAGGCGGCGTATAAATTTGAGAGTGGGGTGCAGCTATGATATCAAAGGTTCCCGTCGTGGTGTAAATTACGGTTAACACAGAGAGTGCGACCAAATGCAATGTGCATAATACATTCGTTTATAAATGTGTAATAAATGAAGGACGTAGGCTTTGGAATAACAAAACAATGCTACTTTTGCCTAACCTCCAAATATCGTATTAATAAATTAACATTTATGTTATTTTTTAATCTTGTACATTATTTCAATTATTCTCTTCACTGTAATAATAAAAATACAGCTTCATTCGACTCGTATTAATGATGTGTGCCATGAAGAATCTCCAACACACATTAGGGACCCTCCCGCTGGTTCGCGATATTCGTCCGGGTTTGAATCCGTCCGTAGAGTAGGTACTCTTACTTTATCTATTCCTCCCGAGGTCTGACATGCAATAGCCTTAACATTTGGCTCAGTGGAGAATCTCCCCGTTCACACTCTACCTCTACCTCTCTCTGTCCTTGCGACATTTATATTTGGTAATACGTATTTGAAGCTGCAAGCGTACCCAGTATTTGCTTATTGTATCATTTAGCCTTTGGGCTTGGCCTTGTCAGCTGAATAAAAAGAGTGATATATTGCACACAGACTTTCTCTACTCACTCAACTATTCTTACAAACGCTTACTCTCCTAATTACTACAGTGTGTCCATAAAGTCTTGATGCAGTTATGAACTCTTGTAACGGCTAGTAGAAGCGATGTCAAATTATGAAACTTGCGGTACGTTGAAGATTATCTCAAAGAGTGTATGTAGCATCATTTTCTGTGTTGTAAGCAAGCAAGTAATGGCGCAACACCCGCTAAAGTTAAAAAAACAAAACTCCGCGTGCTGCATTTGTTACGGACTATCATAGACCCACATCATTTGATTTTGCAATACAGATGTTTAATGGACAAGAATTCCTGTTTAGTGATGAGGCCACATTTATCGTCAAAATGTCAAGATATGGGCTTATGAAAATCCAGGTGCCTGCATTGAGTAAGCTGAACAAACGGAAGTCACATCGAACTGCATTTGAATAGGTACGTAAACTTGGAGTTTTTCTTTCATTTGGTGAAGGTTTCACTTTTCTGTATTGTTTCGTTGCTGTTCTGCCTCTTGCCAAAAGTGCACCATGACATTATGGACACACTGTATTTTTAATGCAGATAACCCTCTATTACTCACATAATTATTGTAGTATAAGGAGAATGCAGACAGCTGAAGGGATCGGTTTATAGCTTATACAAAAGCGGTTCAGAATGAAGAGGACAGGTACCCAGCAAGGTGACGCCGCCGCAGCGTGTTCGACTCGCATTCGGGAGGTCCCGTGTTCGATCCCCTGCGACCGCGCACTCTAACTAGGGTTTTTCCGTGCTTTGCCCTTGTCACTTAGGCGAATGCTGGGGAGTTTAATTTCATTCAATGGCTTACATTACTTCTCTTCCTCATTTAATTTCTCGCAGCCGAACTGTTATTACCGGATCACAACTCAGTCTAAACTGCACTCGGCACGATTCACGCTTCTTACAATTCGGACTTTCTCACTGAGTGCTCAGCAGCCGCTTATAAGTATAAGTCCCGCACACAATGAGAAAGTATCTAGAAGGAGAATATTCTCGAATGGCAGAAAACGAAGGATCTGGAATCCAGAACGGAACACATAGCGATTGCTTCCGTTGTGGTCCGTACCGTGGCGTAGGTAACTAGCCGCAGGCGCATGACGTTTTAATCAAAATCGTTAGCCATTTTTGAGAAAAACAAGATTTTCGATTTTTCTTCATATAAAAAGTTTCTTAGTGGGGATTTTCTTGAAAATCTTCGTATCGCACCTTTGAAAATTCTGCATTTAAATATCCAATTTAGTATTTATCCAAATTATTGTTTTTTTTTTTAGTTAGGTTATTCACATACACAAATACGGGGGACTTTTTCTAATATTATTTTGGATTCAGGGCACTTCAAAACATGTATTTCAGGTATTGAATTTTTGGGTGGAATGCTGTATCTTCTCTACCTATTACATGTGCGTGTAGAGAAAGTAATTACGGTTTATTATACTATCTTCACCTAACAATCCTCAGTATAAATATATTATGTGCATCTTCTATAACGCATCCATTACTTTTATGCTCGACCATGCCATAATGTAGTGTTTATACGCCACTGTAATAGACCTCATTAAATCCACCTCTTCATAGCGATACTGCTATCCACCAATCAAAAGATCTGCATGTATCAATCATACTTTGCAGTCTGTCCACATTTCCACGCACCTGAAAATGAAACTATTAATTCTCCTATGTTCAATTGAATAACAACTAGTTCGAGTTTAGAATGTTGGACACCAGTGAAAGTGATAGCAATTTACACCGCCTGAAGTTTCTGCAAAAACATACGACGTCGCGAATAACTTATTAAGTTATTACCACAAAGGTCAAGAAATGGTTATCAAAAAATTTATGCACAATTCATGGATTGGAGAAAATCAAAATGCATAACCTCACATTCAGAAAATATATTGCTGGTGGTTCAAGGGGCAACTATCGTTTCTCATATGCACAACCGAATAAGAAATACATTATTAAAATATCGAATACCAATTACAATAACATGCAGCATAGAATATTAAAAAGTTTTATAAATGCTTTAAACTTGGACACGTGGTCGAGTCTAATGAAACTTGAGTGAAACGACTAAAGGCCGGAGGCGTGTGCATTTTTCCATAGGTATACTGCACATGGACTTCACTGTTATCGCTCGCGCATGTAAACAACTGCAGGTAGGTACAGCCTGACCATGAAAACCGCCTCACTGCAGCACAACCTACATCATATGAACACTAACGCCACGTCTGCAGCTCACTGCGAGAAGAAACAAAACAGTCGCGTTATACTATACCTTCACCCTACGTCTGCATACACTTGCAAGGCAATGCTTCACAGAGTGCTACGTTACGTTATTTTTGACTCTGGCTTCTAGTGGAAGTTGTTTGCACATTTGATAGCCATGCTGTACTTCTGACGTCATTCATACTCGCATCCAGCTAACAATTAAGATACTCATATGACTATTATGAAATTCGCTTCTTTGATAAAATATTCTCTGATCTCAATTTTATTGCCACCATTATACTTTCAAGGCATAATATATCATTCGCTCTTACCCTCAACGCAGCTATCTATACTAGCGTGCCTTCGTAGTAAATTGAATGGTTTACCTTATGCTTAAAAATTAGTTTCCAATATGACATTGTTCTATGCAAAGGAAGTCATATGTAAATTTGGCTGACCTCTTTGCGGCGTACATGTTGAAGGTCGGTTTGACTTGGCTGCAGTAAATAATCAAGGTTGCATGAACACTATGCACTTGAGGGTGATAGCTTTCACGGTACAGAAGGGGAATTAAGTAACTCGGAACCTGCTTAACCTCTTTGCTGCCTCGGTTCAACCCCTGAAGAGCATAAACTGACGTGACCGCTTTTCTGTATATTGTGTTTTCGGGCTATGTAGCAGTAATACAAACATGGTTCCATAACAGAGAGTAAATCTTGCTTTGACAGTAAACATTTGTCGTTTATGAAAGGAGAAGCAAATCAATTATGCAGGGTGTTCCAAAATTCGATCGACAAACATTGGGAGCTGGTAAATAATATTATTTTGAACACTTTTTGTTAAGGAAAGTTTTTTCCTGCGTGCTTCATTTAAACGCTAGACGAGTTAATGTCATAGATTACTGTCTTCCACCCAGTTTAAGTATTTATGACAAATTCAACAATGCAACTTAGTATTCCATTTATCTTAGTAAGGCACGCAATCTTAATCCAAGAAGCAAACACAGAACACATAAAACACAAACACCTCATTGTTTACAGTTAATCACAGTTGTACTATTCAAAATTAGACCGACCAACATTTAAACCAGAGAAATGGCTGATGTCTTTGCCAGAGTACGGCAGAATAGGGCACGCCGATGCACTTTTTGTGTTAATCGTAATGGGCGTGCGTTTCAATATTTGCTTTGAACATTTTCGGACATCCTGTATATCGGAATGTTTGAAAAGTTGAAGCTGTCCCTAGTGACGCGATTTATATGAGTTATATGAAAGACAAATAGTCTTTGGTGGAAAAAAATACTGTGCGGTCTTTCTATTAAGTTTAAATTTGATATTTAACATCGAAAAAAGGCTCATAAAAGCACTTAAGGTTGTTGCATACATCATCTTACATTTTGTCCACCTCCATAAAGTAAGGTTAGTGTAGAGACCTGTAAGTGAGCAAGCGCAGTGTAAGTGACTTCCTTAAACTTTGCAACTGTCACTTGAGTAATTTTCAGTCATTTAGTAACTTAGTTCAACTTTCACTGATACTTCGCATAACTCAGTGTCACATCACCAATCTGAATTAATTCAATTTTTCATATCACTTCACTTTCTTCGCGTCTTAATGAAGTACACACGACGCAGCCTCTTCTTCCGGACGGTTCACTTGAGAGGTTTACATTTTTTATATCTACGTGCTCGTCCATCCCTTAATATTTACCAATTTTACAGGATTATACAAAATTCCTTCCGAATGAAGAGAATTTACACACTATTTTCAGAAAATTCAACCCATACATTCTCACATGCTGCTATCTTAACCGAGCGAAATGTTTTCGTCTGTGGTTCGCAATCGCGAGGACGCGGTTTCGATTCCTGCGGTTGGCCTACCTGACCCATGAGTTTTTTAGGGTGTTTCCCCGGGTCGCCAGGCAAATGCTGGGTAGCTTCATTACATCCCCCGAATTTCTTGTCCATCCAGCTCACCTTACTTCTCATTTACTTTCACCCTTCACCTGACTGGTCTCAGCTTTGCATGGCAGGGGAAAAGGATGCTCTCTGGTGACCTTCGTCCTTCCGCGGGTCGGTCTCCTGTGTCCGATCCCCCCTGCGGGATGTCTAAGACCATAGGTGGGAGGAACGCCAGTTGCACTAGCCACCGCAACTGCACCGTCTCCTTTCATCTCATCCTTCCCCCCGGGGGTGTCCCGCAAAGAGCATAGGTACAAAAGGTCAAGTTTGACGTGCTAAATCCTTTCCGTGACGTCCTATCCATTCTATCGTATACACATAGGTACATTGCATTTTAATCAAAATTGTCAAAACCATTTTTAAAAAAATAAAAAATAAATATTTTTCGACGTAAAGAGTAGTTTTGGGGAGGGGATTTTCTTGAAATATTTGTGTCGCATCCTTGGAGACTGCTGAACTTAAGTACCAACTCTGGTATTTAATCGACTTTTCGCTTTTGACTAATGCTGTTCAGAGGCACGCGCTTGCCCAAACACTCACAAGCACATATACATATAGGCAGTTCTTGTTGTAAAAAGTCTTTTTTTTTATTTAGGAGACCTCCAAAATGTGGATTTGCAGTGAAATCGCAGTATCGAATTTTTAGGTGGAAAGCAATACCTACTCTACTTACCACTATAGGTAAGCAATGAAGTAAACAGATAAGCAGAAATGATGTTCAGACTTGCCAAGTAAATTGCGGAGATATAATCAAGACAACTTCAAATTAAACGTGTAGCATTTTCAAGGCACTCGCTATAGGGTAACATGAGTTAATTATGACACCAGTCGTCCTAAACATCTTGTGCATTTTAACCCTGTTCCGCTTATACGAGCAAAGAAATCCAAAATGTACTTTTGAAGTTTGGTTTATTTGCAGTAGGATCGTGTGCTACTTTTCTGTTATCGCGATGTAAATATCGATATGCCCATTAAAAACGGAGGTGCAGCACATGGGCCCCTTCCAGTCTTATCGGCTGACGAAGAGAGGAGAGGAATCTGATGAATTTCTGTCCTTCAACGCCACATGAATGGATGAAACAAGCGGACTAAATAGTAGACAATATCTGTCACCTGTTAGAGGTGTACAGTTTTTATCTACTCCTGCGTACGCCTGCTTGGGTAGGCAACAAGCTTGAGCTCTCATCCTGGTGTGAGGGAAGCAGTGTTTTGTCTTCTGCTCACTGCGAACGAGTTACCAACAGGACCTGGAACCATGCTGGATTTATACGTCGAATAAAACAACCTTGTTTTGAAGATACATTAGCAGTTACTGAATTGCAAACTATTCTGTCATGTTTTCATTCAAAAGTGTTAAAAAAACAAAGCTTTTAAATAATATTCCACAATTATTATTTATTTATGCCAACAAATTTACTGTTGGTGTTTTTAAACAAACAAGCCTTGTGTGGGCAAGTATTCCACAATTTTAAAATATGTATGATTTTACAGTCAGCGAGTTTGTTCCTGGTTCGCACACTATTGTGCATTCTACATTTTACATAACTTCATTAGATGCGTTAGTTTTAGTATGAATGTTTTATTCTTCTACAATGTTTACATTCTTAAATGTCTTCGAACTTTGGGGTGACAGAGATCTAAACGTAGTCCTCACCCTTCTATAGGAGTGCGCATAAACTGGCACCGAGCGAGATGGTTCTACGGTAGCGTGTGGAGCTTTCATTTGGTAAGCCGTCGGTTCGATTCTTTCGATCAACCTTCCTCTCTGTGGGTGGTGTATGCACTCCGTAAATAAGGTTGTTGGTGCCTCGGTGGTGTTGCGGTCGTCTGCCCTATGGGGGGGCCATCAGTCGAAACCTAATTTGCAGGCTCTGTGCACGAACTTCTGCGCTGAGATGAAGAGCCTACTGTAAACCTGTAGGGACTTACCCGCGGTGACCTTCTCCTTGTGGTTCACCGGCCGCCCGTTGGGTACTACCATTTCGTCCCTTCCACCTGGGGTCTGAATTACAATATGAAAATCAGCGTTATAAGTGCGCATCCCTTTCGGTATGTAATCTATCAATCAAACTGGCAGCGTAGCTCTTCGGTGCAATACTTAAAGGCGAGAGTATATTTTTTTATTATTCCATTTACGAGTATATTCCGCCTTTAACTACCAAAGTCATATCCGCTACTTTTCCTGTGGAACGAATTGCCTACACGCAATGGTGGTATTCGTTTAAATGGGTTTTTGATCTTTAGTGATTTTAAATATGAAATTCACACACATATTTACTTTTATTCATACTACCAGACTCAAGGAAGGATAAGGAATATTCTTGGCTGGAGAAAAATTCCTACCCCTTGCTGGGAATCGATCCCGGGACCCCTTGTACAGCACGGGCCAGCCTGGCGAGCATAGTTGGCAACTAAACTATGAAATAATCGAAAAACACTTGAGGTCATTTATGCGCTTTTTAAATGCATTTTGAACATTGTTAGTAGACAAGCGCAAGGATA
The DNA here is from genome assembly GCA_030765045.1 of Tenodera sinensis. Lineage (NCBI taxonomy): Eukaryota > Metazoa > Arthropoda > Insecta > Mantodea > Mantidae > Tenodera > Tenodera sinensis. The sequence continues at coordinate 175,349,949 of CM060963.1, read as the reverse complement.
TACCACCGTTTTAATAATAATAATAATAATAATAATAATAATAATAATAATAATAATAATAATAATAATAATAATAATAATAATAATAATAATAATAATAATAATAATAATAATAATAATAAAAAAATAATAGTATTAAAAACATGTTTATATCAATTTGCAAAACTGAAAATGTTTTAAAATATCTCTTGGCTATTTTAAAAACGTTGTAAAAGTAATTCAGTATAATGGTTGAAATACTTTCAACGAAAGCTTTGCTAACATTCTAAAAGGGATGACGTTTTACTTCATGAACAGTTTGGAGCAAGGTAATTATGGAGAATAATGAAATCTAACAGTAATATGCATTAGGATGTGGTGTTGTAAGTCCATGCATGAAATAACGCTTAGCCTGTTTATCAAGAATCAAGAATATGAGAGACAGGTTTCCCAATTCTGCCTCTAAACCTTCACTCCTACGTCATTGAGGAAAACAAATTGACTTTGTATAGGGGGCATAGGTTGGCCTGCGGGAAACCTACCTGTCGGAACGAGCAGGTGCAGGGGGAAGAATTGCAGAAATGTACACCTCATCCGCGCGCGCGCGTGTGTGTGTGTGTGTGTGTGTGTGTGTGTGTGTGTGTGTGTGTGTGTGTGTACGCGTGCGCGTGTGTGTTCAGTTTTGTTGTAGAAGATCATATAAGCTTCGCAGGCTAATCGCATATAATTCGATATTACATTTTATTTGTCATATAAATATCTTTGACAGTGGTGTTTTAATCAAAATTATTAGTCATTTCCCAGGAAATAAAAAATCTTGAAAAATATTGCATATAAAGAATAATTTGGGATGGCGGTGTCATACTTTTGGAAGTTACTGAACTCAAACTCACATGCCAAGTTTGGTATTTAACCGACCTATGTTTTGGAGTTCTGATGCTCACACACACACGCATGCGTTTGTAAAAACACCCTTTTTCTAATTTAGGGGGCTTCAAAACACGTATTTCCAGTGAATTCTCAAGATCGCATTTTTTGGCAGAATGCAATGCCTTGTCTACCCACAGAGTACATACGAGGAAAAGTAATGTGACGGCTGCCACATGCCTCAGAGGACGCTCAAGGTCAAGCTACCTCACACTACTAGTTGCTAATAAAGCGTGGCCAGTAAACAAGATCAACAATAGTCGGGCTAGGACAAAGACCGGTTCTAGACGGTTCGAGAAGTCTTCGACTGCTGGATTGTTAGGGAAAGTTTGGAGAAAAAACCGTGTGACGAGACAGAGCAAATGGTTTTGAAACCCACAGTTAGAAGTAGAACGGTTAAGTCAAACTAAGCATCTGGTTGTAAAAGTAAAACCAAGAAATTGTCGGTGGAGTAGAGCACATGGGGAGAAAGAAAGAAAAGAAAAGCTTAAATAGCGGACGGTTATAGAAAGTATTAGGAAACAAGAAAAAACAAAGAGGGGGAAAAGGTTATGAAAAAAGAAGAGTTTAGGCAGATATAGAATGAAGTGATTTCTTAGACAAATACAAAATAAAATAGAAAGAGTATAAATAAAGAATAATAAAGACGAGCCCGATCCAAGCAGTCCAGCGACAAAATGTGTTGCACAGATCTGTCCAAGACGAAAGGGTTGGGGCCCAAGTTCAAGAACAGGTCAAAATATATAAGATTAGAACTAGATAAATTCAAATATAGTCTAGTACCTAACTTAAAGGAAATAAGGATCTGCACCTCAAAGGTATTTTTATTTGGCCACGCCCTGGACATGAAAGATTTAATTGTACCTGTGGTGCGACTGACCTTGTTAGGCCATGGCTAACCAACTAGACGACCGACCTCACGCCCACATCCACACAGCATACCAGGGCGACCGATATTAAAATAGGTATGATGTGATGAGATGTGATCATGCTTTCCCCGACCGGAATGTTCATTTACTAGTCTCAAGAATCTCTGTTAATTGCAGCTCCTTAAATTCCTCGTGATGCCGAGTGAGCACCTGTGTTATGCATGGACCGAAATATCTGATCTACAAGGCCTTTAAAAATAACTTAAAACTTTAAACCGTTATAAATATTATATTTGAGATAGAAAAAAGAAAACAAACAAAAGGAGGGCAAACAAAAGGATCTTACAAAATATTGGGAAGATGCCCTCTATTCACTTGTTCAAAGTACACCATTCTTTCTACGACTCCATGCACATCATTTTGCAGATGATGTCTTGGAATATTAGCAATTTCTTGCAAGATAGCATATTTCAGTTGCTGCCGGGTTATTGGGTGTGTCAGAAAAAGTCGTTCTTTAAGATAACCCCACAACCAAAAGGCGGTCTGTCTGACTGAAATCTGGAGATTGCGGAGGCCACTTGTTTGGAAAGTGTCTACAGATGACTGTTTTGATGGGGTGAAGCGTCATCTTCATGAAGACCTTTTCCGTATCGTGATTCCTGAGTCTAGGGATGTCGAAATTTTGTACCATACCATAATAGCGCTCACCATTTTCAGTCTTATTCCATTGTTGTCTTCTTCGAAGAAATGAGGACCACTGGTGAATTGTGAGTTGAAATCACACCATATAGTAACTTTTAAACTTGCATTAAAATTTGACGGCCATTTTCTGACCAAATTTTGCAATTGTGGCGTGAACTTCATTGTCAGGAGAGAAGTGTCTTAAAAAACATTTTCCAACAAATCATTATTAATTCCAATCTCCACTAGCACAAATAAAGCAAAACCATATTTGTTCCGTTTGTCACTTTCTTAGAGTGCAGACGTTAGGATAAGGTGTTTTCTTAGAATTCTCCAAACTGTGGTATTGTTCATCTGAAGTTGTCTAGATGCTGTGCAGCTCTACTAATTCCATAATTATTATTTCTATTACTTGATTATTTGCATGAAGCACCTCAACAACAGAATCAGTTCCCTCAACTTCCTGATTAAATTCCCATAATGCCACGTGGGCCTGCTCTCAAATTGTTAAGAGTTCTAAATTTTCTCACACCTTGAGAAAAACTTTTACATTCATAATAGCATTGAATCAGCTGTACTCTATCATTTAGTGCCAGCAACTTACAATTTCTTATAGCAGTATGAATAAAATTGTTTTATCTTGTCCTATAGACTTCATATATACATTTTGTATTCTGGTAAACAAGAAAAATGAGTCTTTATTTCATTGTAACTTTATTTTTAAACACAGAAAAAAATCAAACAAATTGTAGTTTCATTGAATAGATTCCTCTATCTTATTGTAAACATTAACAGTAATTTGACAATTATTGCAACTGAACTTTACTTCTCCTGACAATGAAATATCTTTCACAACAGACGATTCCATTACTCTTGATAAAGATGAGTCCATCCCCGCTTATAATTTTCTTTGCTATTTTCACTTTCTGTTCTAGCGAATCAATACATAAGCTTATTTCAGTTAATATTAGAATAAGATAAAGCGTTGTATATTACACGTGGCTCATCAGACAATTATTTGCTCGTGAAAAATTACCCATGGTAACGGTGAACCCAAAAAATAATTAGACCAAACCCAATTGCCTGCCTAGTATGTGATCTTTTTTTGTTTTTATTTTTTTGTGTGTTTTTTTGCTTTTTGTTTTTATCCTATCCCAGATATAATACTTATAGCGGTTGAACGTTTGAAGTGCTTTTGAAAGACCCTATACTACTATTCGTATTTGAACCGACCATAGGGGTGAGGGGAGAATACAGGTATATCGGGCAGTTTGAAGAGGGATGGTGCATCATTCTGCCTGTTTTTACACAATGTTATTTTCGACTCTGGTTATGTCTTTACGAACTAAATACTTGGTATAATATGAGGAAAATAAACTTAATTGTGTTTCTCAGGTGAAAAATATTACAAGAGTGTTCATTGTAGGCTGTGTTCGACCCTCACATGTTTCGCTAACAGTTTCTGAGCAGATACTGTCTGGCCACCAGAAGAAGGCGTGCTGGAGGAACGTGCTACGTAAACATTTTCTACCTCCTTATATTTATACACACTAATGATTCACATATTATTGTGAGCCAAAAGTCGCCAAATCTTAACAATCGCTAGAAATTCTCTAAATAAAAATAAATAGTATAATTAATTAAAGGCATTTGTGTAACAATTTAACAATTTTAAAATAAGTTCACTTCCCAAATCAGAAGAAAAATAGCTTGTCATCCAGCTGCTCTTGAAGTGTCTCCACAGCAAATGATGTTGAAGGTTGCACACGAGTTCACAGGGCCACGTGTATGCTTATATTGTACCAATTATGCGCCCGACGTTTTGTGGGATCTCGAACGAGTAACACATTTTGGTAAAATCCTAACAGAGTTTCTGCAATACAGCATTCCCGGCTGCCACAATAGGATCCTTTAAGCTGATTCTTTAACTTTGACAATGTTTAACTGACTAAAAAGCTTTTCTACTTCCGCATTGCAACATAGAAAAGAGGGTATTACGATTGTTAAGTCTACCTATTCATTAAACGGTTTTGATACCCGTCGCATCTTTGTAACAGTCTCCTTGTAGTATCGAGATTCTACTACACTTTTGGCGTTTTTTGACATTTAACTTAGACACTGATTTTCTGTTTCACTTATTTGAAAAGAAATTCAATTGCAATGCTTCTCAAGGAAAGGAATTTTTAGAGTGTAATTTATTTTATTTGTAATTTTAAAGTCCAATTATTCCTCAGGTAGCAAATGTATCGAACCGAATATTTGAATCCTCCAGAATTGTCTCTAAATGTCATCTAAAAGCGTCAGAAAAGTCACTAGTCGCTATCTCTGGAATTCTGTCGCTGTATGACTTCAAAAGACTCGGATCCAGCGACAAGTCGCCAGAGTTGCCAACACTGTCACATATACACATTTCGTGGTAAACAAATCGACTGCGTGAGCAGGTCCCTCATACCTCAGAGCCCGGTCGCCTTCTTCTGGTGGGCAGGCAGTACATTCAGTGTTGTAATAACATTAACTGAATAATGAATGGCTGAAGAAGTTCTGCAAAGCTCGTCATTTCTGCGGGTAGAAGTGGCAACAGTGCCCAGTGACGTTTGTTCCACCTGGGTTCCTCTTCGGTCGAAACGGGTCCCAATAGGAATCATGCCATTCTGTGGCAAGCAAGCTGAACACTACGCTCCAATGCGACGGAGAGAAAGGACTCCACGGTAACGTGTGAAACTCGCATTCGGGAGGTACCGAGTTCGACTCCCATCGACCACTCACCCTTACCTTGGATTTTTCGTGGCTATCCCTGGTCGGTATGTGAGTACTGGGGAGGTTTCTTATCTACCACGATTTCCTTCACATCGTTTCCCTTTCGTTCGGTCCCCTTCTCGCTTTTCAAGTGTTCTAGTTTCATGCGTGTGGCGCGGGTGCTTTCTCAAAGGCAAGAGAACTGATATATTTTTAGACGCAGTGAAAGACCTTGCTAGGATCTGTGCGAATGACGTCATGCAAATTGATGGTGGGGTAACGTCTTGTTTCCTACTTGAAATAAACGAGAGTGCTGATAATCACGCGCTGTCCCGTGATGTTTACTACACGGAAGTCGGAGAGATACTAATCTGACACACCTATGGTCTTATAAATACAAAAGTGAACTCGACCATGCCGCTGCGCAACTTAAAGCCATTCGTCACGTCCAAAAAATACTCCTATACTCTCCGTAAACATTAGAGACCGTTTGTCGTCCTTTCTAGACAGCTTCAAACCTGAGAGTTTAGGGACTTCCATGCGTCTCTGAGACTTGTCTCTCTGCGACCTTTAGCCTCCTTTGGGGAGGAAGGAATGAACCAAAAGCGGTAGCCGCAATGGATTTGTGCGAAGTATCCTCCTTCGTTGTATGACTCTAGCCTTAACTCCTACGCCTCAACTCACGAAGCACCTGTGTATCTATGGTAGTGTTGCCAACCAAAAACATTAAATCTCCTACAGGTCGAGCAAAATTCCGCTGCAGAAATAAAACACAGCAAACACCTTTGCTTTGAACATTAATTTTTACTAAGGTCACTCAGAGTTTTAGATTTTAATTTATTCTTTTTTTTTTTTTGGGGGGGGGGGGTTCCTTCATTATGGAAAACTCTCCTCGTCAACGTTTTCTTGTAGTAACACAAGTAACAGTGTAGCCATTTTGAAGTAGTTTAGAAGATATACTTGCCCTAGAAACTTAAAATGACTAAATTGCTTTTGTAGAATGTTTAATTAAAACATATTTTTATCCCATTAATAACCATAAAGTCATTTGTTAAAATTATAATTGACAAAATTTTTTACGTTTTCGCACTCTTTTGTTTTTTGCTACAAGGTATCCCGAAGGCTCAACATTCGCCACAGTTAGCAAAATTCCGCTACGGTTGACATATATGGTGACACGGAAATGCAAATTCAACAGTTGTTATAAATTTTAAATTAGAGAGGATGTACTTTGCAACTACCATAGTTCTGACTAATTAAATATTTGTTTACGTAATATACACAACGTCTAGAAAATTCGATATCATATGTTCTTAAATTTTCATCAGATGTTAGACATGCCAGTTTGTTGCATTTGTCAAACGATGTTATTGCAGATCCATTTCTACTACAAACGGTTTGTTTCTCCGTAACGAAACAGAAAGAGGATACAAACTCGGATCATCGATTCTCCGTTTTCAAGCAAACGAGACGAAAATGGGTGGACCCATGGTAAGACCACTTCCGCGATGAATGTTAATGACCAGAAGCATGCCGCGAACAACGTCTACGAGGGGAGAGCGGAGATGCAAGCTTGGACCAATAGCGTTATCCTGCCGGGGGGCTGCGATTGGTCGATGAGTGCAACGAGCTGCCAGTCGCTCTCTAGCCGCCACCTGCTACAGAAGTAACAAGTAACCCGCTTTTGAGTTGTGCGAGCCCAGCGCGTGAGATTTTGTGTGTGATCTGTGTGTTACAGACAGTGTGTGTACATTGTTTTTAATATCTCGTGTAAAATAGTGAAACAGCACACTGCGGTTTGTTTCGTGAAGAAACATATTTAAATACCGGCAGTTGTTTTCTTCCGGAACTAGTGGGAGGTCCCAGAAATGTAGGTAAGTGAAGCCACGTGAAGTGTTGCTTTGGGGTTTATACACTTGTTTTTGTAGCAGCGTCCTTGACGTGAAGTGTCACACTGACATGCATGACTCTAATTTAATGCACCTATGTCCAGCACTAGAACATTCGTCTGCTCTGAAAAGTTAACATACAAAATATAATGTATGCAAGCCGCTACATTTTAATGGAGATGCACATTTGCAGAATTGTTTTTATCACACATTTCGCTGCAGTCAAATGGGGTAAACAGCAGATTTAAATGATGGTGATATCCATCTTTATGTCATGGCTTTCAAATTCCACTCTGCGTGATCACGAGAGGAAGAAAGAATAAAGATGTAAGTTTGAGAAAAGTATAAATATTTTAAAATTCAAAACAATAGCAAGAGAAATATCAGAAATGGTAGGTAATTTCCACAAACAATTTATTTATTTGCAAATTACTATATAGCACGTACTATTTTAACGAGATCTACATTTTTATTTAGTAAAGTTTTGACTTTTCTCTTACGTTTTATAAATTTTGCAAAATTGGCTCAGAATGAAGAGGACTTTGAAGGCTATTTCCAAGAAATTCAAGATGTGGTTTTTGTCAGCAGATTTCTTAAACACGTATTTTAATCAAAACGCTGTAAACATGTTTGAGAAAAAATAAAGAAAAATTTTCCAAGGATGGTTTTGGTCGGGAGATTTTCCGGAAAAATCTTCGTTTCACATCATTGGAAGATGCTGAGTTTAAACTCCTCGTTTGCTATTTAACCGACTTGCAGTTTTAAGTTGTGTTGTTCATATATATATATTTTTCTACAAATGTTTTTTTTTTATCCAGGGACCTCAAAACATTTTCCGGTCATTGGGTAGAAAGTAGTACTTCCTCTACTTATACTACGTTGTAGAGAACCGATAAACATCTTAATAATGTTATCTACCTAAAGTTGTTCATGGAGATGTTTCTTTTCTAAAAATCCCGTCACGTTGGACAATAATTTACTTGTTTGATCATTTGACAGCTGAAAGATCAAAAGCGACTCTTTTGTTTTAGTAGTTTCTTGTTTTTCGCGGTTATGGAAATAACTGCGATCTGTTGCTTGCTGGTGCACAGACTTGGGAGAATGTCAACAGGTGCGTTACGTAATGCTCGTGCATTAGAATGATTTATACCTAAGCAAATGAAAAAGAACGTAATACACTTCTAGTTAAATAGAATAAACAGTAACTATCATAATGCAGAGCCTTTGTTGTTGAAAAGAATCCACAGAAACATTAATCAAAACCACAAAAATGTCATGACAAATGGGTTGTCTTAAAGCATCACTGTATTCTTTTCTTAAATAGGCTGTTGGGCTAAAATTAGAAGGAAAACAAATGTTTTAGGTATCTTCCGCTCTCATGACTGTTTTTTCTGCAAAATATTCTTACAAAAACTTATTCTTCTATTTACTTTTCTTTCATCCAGATAAACTTTCAATTCACGTACACACATTTCGTTGTAGAATACGGTAGGTGAAGTGATAGTCACTTGTTTAAAGAGCGTGTCACCGCTAGGTGATGACTTTGATTTTCCATGCTCCTTGCATGACCTGAACAGAAAAAAAAAAGAAAAAAGAAAAATAACGACTGAGAAAAGCGTTTCCTATGGTTGCAAGTTCGTTGACAGCTATTTGTTTTGTTTATAATTTTATATTATACATTCATAGGCTTTTGCTTAGTATAGTAATGCTTTGTTGGGAAATATTCACAAGAAATGTGTACCTACCTGTCAAAAATTATGTACTTAAATTATGCTATTACTTTGCGTGTAATAAGATTTTGTCTATTTCCTACGATGTACTAGTTATGTAAAAGTAATTCAGGATAAAGAAGGCTTCAGAGGCTATTTCCAGAAAATTGATTATATCCGTTTTCAAAAAATTAACAAAAGTTTATATGACAAATTGTGTGTTTTTATGATCAATATATTTTTTATGTAGTAAGATTTTTGTCTATCTCATACGGTTTGATAGTTACTCAGGATAGGTATTTCAGAGCCTATTCCCGGAAAATTCTAGACATGTGTATGTTTCATGTCATAAAAATATCTTAAGCCTGTGGTATTTTAATCAAAATCATTGGAACATTTTTTGATAAAATAAAATAAATTCGAAAAAAAATTTCCGTTTAAAGGGCAGTTTGGGTTAGGGGGTTTTCTTGTAAATTCTTAAATTTCTATATAAGTATTTAACCCACCTTTTGTTTTTAAGTTATGCTGTTCACGCGCGCGCGCTGACTTTTTTCTTAAGCTTCTTTTTTACTTTCTCTACTACGGATAGTAAGTAGAGGAAGTATTGTATTTCACCCAGAAAAATTTATGTTGAGATTTCACCGGGAATATGTTTTGAGGCCCCCTGAATAAAAAAAAAGGGGGGGAATTTTTGGAAAAAGATCCGCGCGCGTATGTGTGCGTGTGTGTGCCTGCGTGTGCGCGCGCGTGTGTGTCAATCTGTGGACAGCATATCTAACTGAAAACTGAAAAGCCGGTTAAGAACCAAAGTTGGTATTTAAGCTTAATGTCTTTCAAGACTGCGTCAGGAAGGTTTTGAAGAAAATTCCTCCACCCTAAACTACCCTTTACATGGAAAATTTTTAGACAATTTTGATTTTCTTGAAAATGTCCCTAACGAGTTTGTTTGAAATGATATATTCTCTTGAAGTGCTAGGGCAAGGTTCCTGAAGGAAATTACATTTCGGGATAAAAGGTTATGGATTCAACTTGCACACATTATCCCCTTAAAATGATTGGCAGGACAGACATTGGCATCTATAAGAAGTATTTATATTGAGTTTGGATATTACACATTATGGAAAATTGATGGATTTTAAAATGGCACGTTTCAACATTGGAAGGAATATTTTAATGCGTTTCAGAACGTTTAAGTGCTATTTTGTTGCAATATCTCCAGCATATTATTATGCATTCTTACTATTAAAAGTTTTCGCGTTTAACAGTCTTTAAGCAAATCAGCAGGCAGGTTCTCCAACACTTAAAATATAGTTTAAACTAAATGCAATTTCCTTTAAATAACTATATTACGTAAAAAATACAACCAAAAAGTGTATCAATTACAACGAAATTAACATTACTGAGTAAATAATGAAGCAATTAAAAAGAAGGAAAAATGGTAACATTGGTAGATTTAACTAATGTATAATTGTTAATAAATTGTCACAGAGTATGATAAACTTACTAAAACGCATACTGAATATGTCAATGTTTAAATAATGTAATTTGTTACATAAGGCCCGCGTTCCAAGAATGTTTGTGTGATATTTGGAACATAAAACTATATTGCCTGTCTTAAGTTAATATCAATCTTGTTATGTAATGATTTGTAAAGATAGAGTAATAAATCATAAGTTTTTATGTGGTATAAGCTTTTAAACTCAAGTATCTGAAGCAATAAATCAAAGAAATAAAGCGAGGAAAGTAATAGTATCATTGTTTGCAAAAGTGAGCAGAATTATCTGAAATTAATCTTGTTTATCATGACATAAAACTGCCATCTATTCTTACTTCAATTGTAAAATAAGACTATCGAAAAGTTCTTGGAAACATGATTATGACTTGGTCTCTTTGTCCGGTAGGTCTTATCGTGCCTTATCTTATACATTGCATGGTATTTTTACTTTATCACTTACCTAGAGATGCATTGTGTTCCATCTTAGATATCGGTTTCACCAGAAATACATATTTTGAGGCTTCTGAATACAATTGGACAAAAAGGCTCTATGCGTGAATGTGTGAATTTGTCTGTGAACAATGTGAAAGGCTGGTTCACAACCACCGTCAACGGTAACGATAACCAGAACGAGATACTTGAAATACATGTATTCAAATGGGAGCGTTCACAGTCAACGGCAAGCCTTCCTGGGCCTCGGGAAGGACAAGCAAAACTTGGTCAAAATTCAACTATGGTGTTGTCGTTACCGGGCACGGCATATTAGGTCCATTAAGTGCGTATTAAAGACTTCTTCCTTCAAGGTAGAAATCCTTTAGGACGCTAGAGGACTGACGCTTGTTGATTTTTCGGAATCGCAAATACGCAATAGCTTCGTGTTTAGATCTTCATTTCATCGAAATTTGACGTTGGTTAACTCGTTTTATGTTTTCTGAATTGGAGAATGAGTTAATATTTTTTCATTGGTCAAAAGAAATAAATGACATCCCAGTGCGCAATATACACTATCTATTCCCGTTGTCGTTTTCGTTACCAGCTGGTTGTGAACCAGCCATAACTCAAACACGAAAGTCAGGTAAATAGAACTTTGTTATTGTGACAAATGATAAGTCCAGTTACTTTATTTCTCTTCACAAAATATAGTTATCTGTTTTACAATTACCACAATCCACAATTCGTTGTGACGTTGCAACTCCAGCTGTTCTGTCCGGTCGTAACCTTGACATACACTTCACTACTACTGTTCGACTGTTCAAACAAGCAACTCCATCAAAACTAAAAACACACTCAACACTTATAAACCGGTTTCTCTCACCACTGACTCGCTTACATAGCCACGAATGAGTAGCACCAAATTTTCTCGACATCCACCTTTTCTCGAAACATGTCATAAACAAGTACATGAATAGCTTCTAGAACTGCGTACAATCGGTCTTTTGTTCTGGCCGCTCCATTGTTGTCAGGCCGCGTGTTTACAAACAGTGGCGTGAGGTAGCTAACACCAAATTTCTCCTTTATGGGTGACTGGCGTCACAGTATTTAAGATCAGCATCTTCTAAGGATGAGTAATGAAGGTTTTCAAGAAAATCGTATTGGAACATTGTTCGTTATTTTTGATTTTGTAAAAGATGTGTTCTGGTGGTTTTAATTGATGGGTCGTATCTTTGTGATATTTTCAGTACAATTAAAATGTACCTACATCTTAAATTTTCTTGGAGACCACACCCATAGCGCAGTGGTAGCGTGCCTACCTGTGGTGCGGGAGACCCAGATTCCTTTCCCGGTACTGACGTGGGGATTTTTCTCTGTTGGGATGTCTGATTCGGGATGCACTCAGCCTCATTATGCCAATTTGAGTAGCCGACATTGGCTGCGATTGGAGTACGCAGCGGCTGAGCGATAAGGGTGCTTTCTGTATAGGGAAGACACCCTAGAGATTATTGGATTTTCTAGGATTAGTCCGTAAAGATCTCATTTCAATTACTTTCATTTAACCGTCTTTTTTTTTTTTTTTCCTTATCTGATATATTCTTTGTCATTAGTTTGAACTTTCAATGTTTTGTTATTATTTTTAATTTTCAAATGATGAGTTCTTTCTTCTTATTTTTTTCGTTGTTTTTTTTTTTTTTTTTTTTTTTTTTTTTTTTTCCCTCTCTCGTAATCATGCAAGGAGCATGGACTTTGAAAGTTGTATAAGTTATTGTCCATTGATGTATGTACAAAATTATAGTTTTATCCCGAAAAATGTATTTTTATTGTGTTCACTATAGAATCTTCGTCTGACGAAGTTATACTCGTTCTGATTCCATTTCGGTATAAACTGCGCATCTGCTAAAGACGTTTTAAGTTCAGCATCTTCTAATTAGGCGACACGAACATTTTCGATAAAGTGGCTCCATTTCAAACTGCCCCTTATACCTACGAACAAAGCTTTAATATTTTTCATTTTCTCAAAAGTAGTTTTTCATGATATTAAATAAAATATCCTATCTTTTAGGCATTTAAATGACTATTACAACGTAACTTTGAATTTTCTGGGGGCAGCATGTGAAGTCTTTTTTATTTAGACGAACTTTGTATAATTTTGAAAAGAATTTCATAACCATAAGTTCATAAGAGAAGAAAAAGTTGTTGCATAACAAAATGTAGACCTCTTTAAAGCGTCCAATAATTCGTGCTGAACAGTTTTTGTGTATGCGCCATTTCCGAGATATTCGTTGTTAATGGTTTCCGTTTTGCAGTGCTAGGTTATTTTTTGAAGTGTCACCATTCAGTTGTTAGTCTAAGAGATGTCAGGATTTTCAATTCTAGCAATATGGATTTGATTATGCTTCAGCCTCCTGTATTCATTTGTTCCTACGACAAATCTTTCTGTATTTGTCAAAACAGATAGATGAGCTTTGTAAGGATAGATTTTAGAAGGGACAGAAAAATAAAATATAGTATCTACAGAAGTAATGTGAACGTAGCACATCAGAGGCCTTTTTTGTAATAAAATCTCATATCAAGGAAGACTGCTGAAACCGGGTTGTTTTTGTAAATATATTGCGGGAAAACCTCACACTAGTAACATGAGAAGCTTGCATGTACGCTCTCCTCTCGCATTACTGCCCAGGGTTCGTAACCGCGCAGGCTGTATTCTTTTCATAAATGAAATCTGGTTTACGGCGATCCTGCTAAGTAATTGCGAAAGTATTATATCCCGCGCAGAATTGCAGCATCGTGAGCGTTTCTTCCATGGGTATCATGTTGAATATAGGGCTAGTCGTAAAGTAAAACTGAAGCTTTCCAAGCGCCTTATATGTTCTAGGCCTGGTTTAAACTCCGTGAACATTACTATACACATTCTACAGTTTTCTCCTGGACACGCCATAACAGCGCTGTACAACCTTTGCGAAAGGGTGGAGTTTGGGTTTACCTCTTTCCACTATACGCGGATTTTGCCTCTCTATAACCTCCAGCCGTGCATTGTGTTGCAGTGGCGGGTTGGTTACATGCACGTTGCGTTTGGTGTACGATGGCACTTTCAAATCTTAGGCGACAAATATCCAATGACTTCTTTGGTACTGCTTATGTTTAAGAAGTTTATCAATATTTGGCGACAAAGTCGAAGTTCATACCTTAGAAGATACACCAAGTGATCGTCGTGTAACTATTACGATACAGACTTTCAATATAGTTCAACTCTGTTCCCAAGTATATGTAGAGCTATACACTCTGTTCTTGCAAATATTTATTTGTGTATCTGCTACATTTTAATTGACGCAAGGATTTTGAGAAATTATCTTATTACTAATTTTCTTGTAGGTGCACTATTGCTTAAAGCCTACCGTATATCCATGTTCCTGTTGCACCTACAAGAAAATTCGCAGTAAGGTAATTTCTAAAAATGCTTGTCGATTAAAATGAGGTAGATGTGGTTTCAGGTTTTCCTCAGTCCTAATAACTGGCAAATATTTCTAGAGATCCTGTTCTGGTTCCTAAACGTGAAATCTGTTTTTCTCTGTTGTCAACGTCTCAGATGCATATCTATTAATGAGACAAGGTGTAAAACCATTCTACCCATATCACATCTATAGTAGCTACCTTCAACGAGGGAAACTTGAATGATCGATGACAAAGCAGATGTCCAATTGAAGAATACACACAGAAATGACCTTGTTCGTATGAGAAACACGTCGGTTGAGTGAGTGCCTTGGCGTTTTCTGACCTTTCACCATGAATAGAGTAGTGGAATTGAAAATCGACTCGTATGTTTGACTGGCAGCCCAATTTTGAGATGGACTCTCCGTTGCTGGGGGCAAGGAGAAATTCAGTAATGGCTGGGTAGTGTGGGTTGAATGCTAAACACTGTTGTCACTGTCAGTCAATTCAAGTAGTCTTTCGAGAACGCACTAGAAAGTCAAAACAATTCTGAAGCCTTTTGTAAGCAACCCAGTGTGTTAACTGCGAATCCATTGTTATGGGTGTGACATTTGAGAGCTCTTGACAGATAATGATGTGCAAAGACATTAAGATAAATACACACATACAAGCTGGTACCTATGTACCTTCTCACATACGTGATAGGCAATCGTGTGATGTAGCACACACGCACATACGCGCACGCATACACAAAAATGTGATCTCTTGCACCCACATGAGTTAATCTGCTCTTGTACAGACAGTTCTTACAAACACATCCCTCTATCTTCTTCATGTCAAACGAGATCAACATTCCCAGTAATTATCTTATTGCTAATTGCAAGGGGAATGTGGAAATACATAGGCCATAAGCCAGGTTTGGTCGGGCCGAGTGTCACATCCAGAAGGGAGGGCTGCGAAGTATTACAGTGACGTAATATAACAGTGATTCTTAGGAGCAGTGGCATAATACTGATGTTAATTGTCAAAAGATGGCAATGACTTAAAATGCCATATATATGAATTAAATGACAACATAAAATCAAGTGCTTTATAAACCATTACTCATACAATAAACGTATGAAACTCAAAATATGTCGTACATGTTGTCAAAATTAAGAAATAATATAGTATCTTTCATAAACTTGCAGGGAAATAAATAATGCTTAAGAATTACAGTTTTTACTTACAGAGTACCTCACACGGCGTTTGTATGCTACAAAATATTAAAGAGGCAGTGCTTTCTTAAATGTCCGACCAACTATTGTGGAATGTATCTCATAATTGTGCATATCAATGTTTCGCCACTGGATTAGAAGTCTGCTGATGTGTTGTAAACAGCAAACGAGAAGGGAAGGAGTTATTATCGCGGTGATTCACGCGGGGTCACCATACCTACCCCATGCGATAGTCAAATCTTTTAAGATCTGGTCGCTGCGTGATGGCTTTACAATCCCATTCTCTTTACATGGCCAAGAGAGACAAAATCATTAATGACCTCACATTTGAGAAAATAATACATATTGCAAAATTCATACAAGTAACAAGGAATATCTCCCAAAAAGTGCATCACATATAAATTGTGTGCTAACGAAATCTACAGTTTTTGTGTAGTAAGATGTCATCTCTTACTGTTTACCAGCTATGCAAAAATTCACCCAGACTTTAGGGGGCTTTTAGAGACATTCTCGAAAATTTATGATATACGTTTCATTTGTCATAGTGTCTTAAGCATATGGTATTTTGCTGAAAATCGTTAGAAACATATTGAGAAAATAAACATTTTCGAAAAAATGTTCTATGTGAAGGATATTCAGGGATGGGGGGATTTTCCAGAAAATCTTTGTGTCACATCCTTGGAATACCAAGCTTATCGACTTAATGGTGTCATACATGTACACGCACCCGGATCTTTTTCTTAAAACGCCTTTTTTGGCTTGAGGATAGTCACAGATAGGCGCAAAAGAAAACAAAAAAGAAAAAGTTCATGCCTAACTTTAATTCTAAAGTTTTTTTTTTTTTTTTTTTTTTTTTTGTTTTTTTCCCTCCTTAAGGTTTGTAACAGCTGTTTGTCACAGTTGCCAGACTAAAATACCCGCGTTCATTACATTAGCGTCGGTTCCCCAAACATTGCTAATTTCTTCACGCCCAAAACCTGTCTGTATGTCTGATTGTGAGAGTGCTCTGATGTCAAATGTTTCGTTTGGCTGCCGGTGCAATGAAAAAGACCGGAAGTCGGTCGGGGAAATTGTTGCAACTCTATGCGGAGCTAATATAATGGTCAACTGAAAGTGCAAACAGCGTGGAAATGGAAGTTTCATTGAGGAAAATAAACTGCAATAAACAAAAGTCTACCAATAAAGTCTATACACATAATATAAAATGAATAAGAAGTATAACAAGATGGAAAGAAGGGGGACACCACGCTTACTGCGACCGGGCAAGGGTCTATTGCAAACCACCAGCCACCTGGGAGGGAGAGATGAGATGAACGGAGACTACAATCGCGGTACAGGGTGGCGAAGGCAATGTCACAGAGACGTGCGGAAGTTCCTAGAGCGATCCTTACGCATCGGGCAGCGGCACACAGCTACCACAAGTGGGGCCAAAGTAAAGATGGAAAAGTAACATTCAAGTCTTCCAAAAGTATAATTCATTACAGAATTCATACTTTATCTTAGTCAAAGGACAGATAAATACATTAAATGAAGAGAAACTCGCAGATACGTCCTACAAATATCAGAGTACCGAAGTTTCTTAAGTTTATGCATTTTATACCATCTGATGAAAGATGAACTACAATATGGATGAAGCAAGTTTCCTTAATCGTCGCATAGTCTAAGCTATAATTAGATTATAACACCAGTCACGTTTTTTACTCCTGTTTTACTTCCGGGTTAGGGGCGACATGGAACACACTAAAGACAGCTTTGACTACGCAGGTCCATCAGATGTTTCTTTCGTGGAAACGGCAAGAGCCTTTCAAGAACCCAAAGAATACGTCATAGCAAATTCAGAATGCTCCAAGTGTGTGCTAAATACAGGATCTTGATTTCGCTGCGGAATCTGCCGTCAGGATGTCAGCAAGTGTCGGCATTTCAGCATATTAGTTGCCTACTAGTCCATTAATCCTAGGAACTGAAGACAGATGCAGAATTTAGATACAGCAGAGGAGTTGGAAGTGGTCAAGAGAACTTTACTTTACACTTTAAACATTGCTGTGTTTGTTTTATGCAAAGAGAGTTATGAAATCGTTGTATATTGGTTGTGTTTCTCACAGTAATTATGAATTATGCATATACAGTCCTTTATAATATTTGAGACCTATAGAAATAAATAATGAATAGGTATAGGAATTTCCAAGCACCAAAGTCATGATGAAAGTAAATAACGTTGAACTGTGATTGGACTATAGGTAAGGATGTGGTAGATAATAAACCACCACATACATTCTTTTGGCGTTTACAGATAGCGTTGGAGCCGGTTTTTACTTCCCCATCAGTGATCCTTGGCGTCTCGTTTTGCATTCTTTGTACTGTACCGATGTGAACGTCGTCTTTTCTGAGTTAATGACGTCAGCTCACTTCCACTAATTTTTGTACATGAAGCATTTCTCATTTGCTCAAAGAGGTAACCAAGTATTAGACAGGTTTGTGTTTTAATCTTAAGTATGCATTATAGCTCGGCGAACGGTAGGTGGAGACAAATGCGCCCTCTCTTCTTTCGCATAAGATAGAGCATCATGGGTTTGAGTGTAGATGACTTGAAGCTTATGTGTATTCACCGAACTATGAGGCATTCGTGGGGCTGAAAAACAAACCTCGCTAATCCTTGCTTTAACTGAGTGAATGAGCGGAAATACTTCATACACAAAACGAAGGAAGTGAGATAGAGCTACAAGGTGAAGTCATTAACACATAAGGGACAAGGTTGGACATCGCTGTTGATGACAATTGTGGTTTGTGCAGAAAACCGCGATAAGAAAAAGAAGCACGTGTTTGACCGAGAAGTCAGACTTTCGAAACAGCATACCAAAAACGGGGAGGAACATTGGGTGCAGGCAAGCTAGTCTATAGTTGATTACAGCTTTGTCGGAGCGTCTCAAATGAAGCAGGAAAACCGGCTTCCGGGTCTTAATGATGGATTAGGAAAACCTGAACTCTCAACATCTATACGGACGGAATGAGTGAGTGGAAAGCCAAATTGCCACAATCAACCCTTAAGAACTAAAACCAAATTTTCTGTTCGGTCTAATCAAGAGAAATAAGAAACAATTAATGTATGTTATATAAAACCTATAGTTAGTATTAACATCATTGCCAGTTCCCTCGTTCCCTTTTGCTTTCTCTACTAAGTAGAGGACGTATTGTATTCCACCAAAAAATTCGATGTCGAGATTTCACCAGAAATATATGTTTTGAGGTCCCCTGAATCCAGAAAAGCATTTTTAGAAAAAGGTCTGGTGTGTTTCTGTATGTCTGTCTGTGGACAACATAACTCAAAAACGAAAAGTCGGTTAAAAAGCAAAGTTGGTATTCAAGTTTAAGGTCTTTCAAGGATGCGACAAGAATATTTTTAAGAAAATTGCTCCACCCTAAACTATCCTTTACATGAAAAATTTTTCCAAAATTTTGATTTTCTTGAACATGGCTCTAATGATTTTGATTCAAAAGTCATATATTTGAGATATTTTGATGACAAATGAAATGTATATTTTGAAATCTTTCGCTATAGCCTATGTAGTCCTGTTTAGTCTGGATGGCTTTTGAATAACTCGTAAACCGTAAGACATAGACAAAATTTTACTATACAAAAATGTAGATTTCGCTAAAACACACAATTTATGTCCGAATAAACTTTTTTGTAGAGTGAACCATATCGGAGATATTCCTTCTTATTTGTATAAATTTTGGAGAACATACTTATGTCAAATGGAACATCGCTATTCATTATGTTAAGCGTGCAAAAAGAACGGAATTTGAAAGCTTTAAAAGATTTGACTATCGCTCAAAGCCTACTGTATTCCCATATTCCCGTTGCACGCGCAAGAAAACGAGCAATAAGATAATTTCTGCAAATGTTTATCTCAACTAACACGAAGAAGATAGAAGAATAAGAGTTTGTATGAATGGTTAGTACAAGAGTAGAGAAAGTCATGTAACTGCAATACATAAGATTTTTACTTTCTCTACTGGTAAGTAGGGGAAGTATTGTATTCCACCCAAAAATTCGATGTCGAGATTTCACCGGAAATATATGTTTTGAGGCCCCCTGAATCCAAAAAAAGCATTTTTAGAAAAAGGTCCGTGTGTGTCAGTCTGTCAGTCTGTGGACAGCATAACTCAAAAACGAAAAGTCGGTTAAAAACCAAAGTTGGTATTTAAGTTTATTGTCATTCAAGGATGCGACACGAAGATTTTGAAGAAAATAGCTCTACCCTAAACTACCCTTTACATGGGAAATTTTTCGAACATTTTGATTTTCTTGAAAATGGCTCTAACGATTTTTATTAAAATGTCATATGTTTGAGATATTTTGATGACAAATGAAATTTATATCTTGGATTTTCTGGCTATAGCCCCTGTAGTCGTATTTACTCTGGACGACTTTTGCATAACTGGTAAACCGTTAGAGATAGACCAAATCGTACTATACAAAAAATGTAGATCTCGCTAAAATACACAATTTATGTCTGAATAAAATTTCTTGTAGGATGAACCATTTCGGAGATATTCCTTGTTATGTGTGAGTTTCAGAAAACTTAGAACTTTAGCGAAATGCAACAACGTTGTTAATTTTTTATATGTTAATCGTGAAAAGAGAACGGAATCTCAAAGGTCAAAAAGATTTGACTGTCGCACAAAGCCTTCTGTATTCTAATATCTCCCTTGCACCTACAAGGAAATAAGCAATAAGATAATTTGTACGAATGTTTATGTTAACTAACACGGAGATACAGGAATAAGAGTTTTTTAGAATGGTTAATACAAGAGTAGAGAAAGTCATGTGAGTGCAACACATCAGATTTTTTTGTATAGAGTTGAAAAATAAAATGTTATAATCTTCGTTTTAAGTATTAGTCCCTGGCCTCTTACGACTATGGTTACCAAATTATTTTATGGAAATGTAGGACATAAAAATATAGGACGTCTGACAAAAATGTATGACATTATCGGTCAATGCAAAGATAATATAAAGTATAATTTAAATGTTATTTATGTATACATACATATATATCCACTTATGTCTTTAAAGTTCTGATACATAACAGTGTTAAATGTGATCAAGAACTGTCAGTTGTACTTCTTTGAAGAAGTAAACTTGCGCAAAACATCTAGCTTTTTTGAAATATACACACAACTGAAGTTTATAAAATTGCACTTCACTAATACAATAACTCTAACTGAATCAATAGATAAGCTGCTGCTTTCATCCGTCCACTGTGCGTTTATTAGTGACAATACTCTTTCAACATTAGCATTGTGTTACTTTGCCTCCTCAGAATACCAAACAACGCATTTAAGAGTTAAGAGTAACAGTGAAACCGAAAAATATGGACTTTTCTTTAAAGTATCGCAAGAATTCAAAGACATACATTTATGAATCTCTTATCTGTTTGAGGGAGCAAAACTGCAGCAGACTATGTAAGATTTGGTTTTATTTTGCCAGGCTATGTAAATGGATCATAGTTTTCATATTATAAGAACAGGATACCTCACCATTCATATTATTACTATTGTTTTCATCGGCCCGGGTTCGATCCTAGGGATCCGCATGTGATATTGGTGATGGACGAAGCGGCGTCTGGACGGATTTTCTCCGGGTTCTCCGGTTTCCCCCGCCACTCATTCCACCAATTGCTCCATCATCACCTTTCCATTCATCAATTTCACCTGCATTTCATATCATCCTCCTCCTATCATACCTGATGTTTGGCTGACCACCCGCTTCCAGGTGTTCACTCTATCCGGTCCAAAGGTTCCTGTGCTCCCCGACAGGCGCCTGATCCTAGGCACTGACTTGTAAGTCCTAGGGGTGTAAGTCCTACATAAGGGATGGATAATCAGGTAAAGAAGAAGTTTTCATTTCTTTTGGGTAAGACAGTTATTTTTGATAATAGATTCAATGACCTAAAGCAGGTGTGGCGAAAATGTCATCCTTCTCCTAGCCATAGATATATACTGTATGCACACGACAAGAAGGCTAGAGGGGAATGAAGGGCAGAGGGGGCTTGAACTGTGTATCTACTCCGGTAGCGGACCTGTTTACTAGGAAATGAGTGTATGAGAGTGCATATTTCTACCTATGGGTGAGTAATGTGACAACATTGTGTATTCTAAACGAGTCTAGCATCCTTGTCATACTCGGAAACAAGGCATAGACACCGTGCGAGAAGCACAAAATGATTACGCTACACATTCCTAAGACTTGCCTTCTTGTTCTGGGCACACAGTACAACGTACATACTTCATGGAGTAACAGTAAACTAAAAAGTCACTAAAGACCTGTTAGAAACGGGGCTATACAGAAAATCACTATCTATTGGTGAATCGCGTGTTACTTCTGCCCCAAAACACATTGGAAAACAGCAATTTTTATCTGCGTATGTCTAAATTTTTTAAAATGTATTTATTAAATCTTTATTTATGGTATTGATCGGCATTTTAGTACGTTTTACATTGTCTGTCATACAATAATGAGATGGATAGCTAAACCTATCTTTTTCCTCGTGCTTTGCCCCACTATGTTCATGGCCTTTGGCATGAACAGATCGTAACTTGAGCACCCTGTTCCCACGTTGTCAAACCTCGTCAGCAGAATTGGTTTGGCGGTACGCAACTGAAGCATGCCGAGACGTCGAATGTGGCAACACTGATAAACTCCACTTGGAACTGAAGAGCACGTGTCATTTGTACAGGGTGTTTCGCAATGCTGAACTGAACTAAGTTGCGAACCAGAAGCAGCATTATATCACCTCCCTATTAGAATTAGTGTAGGTACTTAAAAACGACAGATCTATGTCAGTAGATTTACTGGCAAGTAAAAGAACTCCTGCGGGACGAAATTCCGGCACACCGCGACACTGATGTGATCCTGGCAATTAATAGTGTCGTTAAACAACAAAATATGTATTATTATTTATTTCTGAAGCGCGTTTTTGCCACACTTCCCAGCCATCCCTCTCTTTCACTGGTGTCAGCCTGCGACACGCCTCATTAAGTTGCGAGTGTGGCTGTTTAATGAAGAGTGGCAGAGAGAATTTTTTTGTAAGTTTTAAAAACAGGAAAGTGCTCTGTTTAATATGCGGATTTCAATTTGCAAATATAAATCGTTACAATGTCAAATGCCACAATGATCATAAGCATAAAGCAAACTATGATGATCTTACAGATAGGTATTTCCAATTTCAAAAGTTACTTTCTGAATACTCGTATTTGTAAGTATATCAAAGGACAATATGATTCCATTTTTGGGGAGCTTAGTTTCTTATTTGCTAATTTAATATAAGCTATTGTATTTCGTGTTTCAAAGTTTGACACAATATTGAGTTTAAAACCAAACAAGTTGCCATAAAAATGTCTTAAATATTTATGTGGCATTTTAATCAAAATCGTTACAGCCATTTTCAAGAAAATCAAAATTTTCCATGTAAAGGCTAGCTTAGGGTGCAGGAATTTTCTTCAAAATCTTCGTGTCGCATCCTTGAAAGATATTAAATTTAAATACCAACTTTGGTTTTTAACCGTCTTTTGATTTTTGACATGCTGTTCACACACACACACACACACACACACACACACACACACACACACACACACACACACACACACACACACACACACACACACACACACACACACACACACCTCTTTTTCTAGACATGCTTTTTTTGATTCAGAGGGCCTCAAAATATACATTTCCAGTGAAGTTTTGAAGTTTTGGGTCGAATACAATACTTCCTCTACTTACTATACATAGTAGAGAAAGTAAAAATAAATATACCTGCAACAAAGGTGTGCGTGTTCCATTTCTATACAGAAACACAAGTTTTGTTTTGTTTTAAGGTTGTTAAGAAAGTATTCTCAGTATGGCAGACAATTTGAAATGGAATAGCTCGTATCTAAAACATTAACGTTTGAGCTCCAGTTTGAAGAATGAAGACAATCAACTGAGGACCACGAACGTTACGAAACGATATCTGAAGTTGCGGGGGAAGGGCACGTCAGGACTAAATTTAGTTTTCCTGACAGTCAAGTTTTTGCATCCCACTCGCTAATGTGCTACGTGGGTACTGCATCTGAAAACTGCATCACGTCCGTCTACATGCAAATGTTTTCCGCGCTTTAGACATTCCAAATTGACCTAGAAACCTAAACCTTTTCACAGCGATGGTGTAGGGCTGCGAAAGAATCTACCACAACGCAATAATTGGATTTTCTCTCATACCTAAGATGCCTGTAAGCATGGCGAATTGCAATCACGAGGTAGTTCTCAAGGTAATCTGGTCTTTCAGGGAGGCATTTATGAAAATATGTCCATTACTCCTGAATGCATTCACTAAGTTCAGACTTCATATACTACTTTTAGTCGTATCATTTTCATTAGTTTCTTTGAGGAGTACTGTACTTCTCAGGACTAAAAATATTACAAATCGAGAGAGACTGAAAGTGGGTCTTCGAAAATAGAGCAAGTAATAGACACGAAATTGTAAATCTGTACATAGCATTAAATGTCAGATATCAATTTGTACTGGCAAATACGAATATTCTGAGTAGGGCACGGATTTCGATGACTTATATATATTTCTGAGGATGCTAGAGCTACACTAGGAAAATATACACGGCTCATAACATTTTAGGCTCTTGCATTTTTAAACATTTTATCTCAATGCATTTTTAGAAGTTATGAGTCAGTTTGCAGTTATTTTTGAGAATAAATTCAGATTTTTATCATTTTTGCGAGTTTGGGTGTATTATTCATATATCAGCACGAAGGCAATTCGCAAAGTAAGGTCCGATATTTTACACACATTAAACCATCATAGATAGTTGTAAAACTGTTGTTTTATTTAATTCCTTACATCGTTCTCTGTTTTTCCACATAGATGCACTATTCGTTTAAACACTTTTCATGACGTCATCCCGCCTGTGGTGCCGTAGTAGTAAAAGCGGGCGTTAAACACTACACACAACAACATGACGTCATACAAGATTTTGTAAGCCGACGTCATAGAGGTCTGCCGCCTGTGAGCATAACCGTTGAAATTGTCAATTGCCGATCTTCACATCTTTTCATCCACGGTATTGAAATTTTCTGTGATCATTGGTGGTCGGTTTGCTTGAAGTTTATTATAGACTTTGTCCCGTCCGGCATTGAAAGCTCTCATTCCCTATCACATTGGGACCATACACTTCACTGCCGATTGACGTGCGCTGCTAAAACGTTACTTGCTGTCAAAAACTGAACGTATTTCACAGTCGGTGGGCACGTCCATCGCTTGTTTTAGACATGTAGAACCGACACTGTGAACAGCACAACCGCAACACTGGTCACCTGCTTCCAGATCTTCACTCTGTCCGGCCCATAGGTTCCTGTGCTCCCCGGCAGACGTCTGACCCTAGGCTCTGGCTTGTAAGTCCTACATTTTTTCCACTGCTGAAACCGTCAGCAAACGTTTTTGATCATGACTCTTCAGAGAAGGACTCTCAAGATAAAAGTAGTTTTCCTTCCTTGCTTTCCTTTTCCTCTCTTTTCACATTCTTTCTCTTTTATTGCGAGATATTCCACAATAAACTATGTTCTTGGATCACCACTGTTGTATCATCTTCACAAATAACTCTCTCAAGGTCCACTAGCTTCACTTTCACTGTCGCCTTGTCTATAACACAAATCACACTTTCAAATTCTAGGTAATTGGAGTTTTTTATTCCAGTCACTTCCACGTGAACTATCCAAACAAGTGATTCCAAACAACACACGAATATCATAAAAACCTTCTCTCCATTTCATTAGAATCGAAATTTGGTTTATAAAGTTTGAGTACAACCTGCAGGAACATTCCAGTTGTATTGAGGTTGGTTTATACGGACACATCTGCGCATAAAAAGTGAAAATTTTAGGTCTAAAATGTACAGAAAGTTTATGCATGCATTTAGAATTTCGTTTCCAACATTTGGCTTACTTGAAGCTCATTCTACGTATTTAGCTATGTCTTACATTTACAGGATTTTCTCATACAAACAAATCTTTAAAAAGGTTATTCTTTTATCCCCTTCACGTTAACCGGGATAAACATTTGCAGAAATGCGTTTATTATTTTCTTGTAGGTACCATGAGAATAGAGGCTTTAACGATTGTCAAATCGTTTAAGAATTGCTCGCTATGTGATGACTTTAAAATTCTGTTTGCTTTGGATGACCAAAAAATGAGAAAAAGGACTTTTCATTTGAGAAAAGTGTACATAAGTATTGGAAAATTCAAACAATTTTGACATAAATTGGGTGCTTTAACGATTCTACATTTTTTGTGAACTATGGTTTTGTCTGTCTCTTACGGTTTACTAGTTATGCAAATGCCATCCAGGACACGTCAGAGGCCATTCATCCGGTTTTGGTGTTCTAAAGAATATTAAATATGATCTTAAAGTGATGACCTTACGACCTTAAAATTTATTAAATATGATTATACATTTTGAGTTCTTTTCACATACGCGCAGGGACTTTTTGTAATATCTTTTATTCAGAGCATTTTCGGTGAAATCTCGAAATGCAAGCGTTAGCTGAATACAATACCTTTTGTGGTTGCCGTGTTTATGCGGTAGAGTGTAAAAGACAAGACAATATTAAGGGTAGCATTAGACTTACAAATTGGTGCGTGCACTTGCTAAGCATTCGTGCTTGTAGTACGTTAATCGCGCGGTACACAGGCGTGACTCGAGTCCAGGACCTATCGCGTGTGTTTCACAGAATTAGCTATGTTAATAGTGGCTGGTGTCCTCCTACGCGATGGATGACTCATTCCAGGTCATATTCCACGCTTGACGTTAGCGAGATAATGTTTCGTTTGTGTGTTCTCCTTTTGAAGCTGTGCTGTATCTCATACGCTTATCGATCCTCTTTTGTTCCTTTCAATCAGCTTGACGGCAGGCGCTAAATATTACACCTCTATTCGGTTCGGTAACACCAGCAACATGCAGAGCGTGTGTGTGGTTAAATAGAAGCGAACTTATCTCTCGATGCACTTCTAAAGCGTAAGTGTAGTCTGGAAATACCGCAGGGAAAAGAAAGAAAAACACAAGTAAAAATAAGTGGGAGGGGGGGGGGGGATTTGTTGATTAAATTAAGTACTTCTGTATAGAATATAGAGGAGGTCTACCTCCTTTCCTCTCATACACACGCGCGCGCGTGTTTTTAATAATGATGGGACGATACCCTATTTTTGATACCGATACTGATTTTTAAGTACCGATACTTGACAATAATTTTATAAAAAGCTGTAAAGGCAATATCTTCTGCAATTAATTATGTTCTTATTAATAGTTCACTGTGTATAAAAGCATGCACAGTATTTTTCAAAACTTAAAGGCCCCGAAATACGACGCTCCCCCTTCACTGAGTAGTAACCATTAGCAAACAAAAGCCAACCCTCATAAATAGCGCTACTCTTCTGTTTCCTATACCAGGTCATATGTTAGCTAGGGATTTTACATGAGTGTAACAAATATTATGTCCAATACTATTATTTTAACAAACAACATTAATAATTTGTGTAAAATTAAAGTAGAAATGCATTACAGCGTTGTTAATACAATGTTTGCGCGACATTTAGTGAAATAATAAACCATTTACATCCATTTGTCATGAAGCTATATGGCTTCAAATATTTTACAAATTTTATTTTTTTCCGACGAAATGTTTCTTTATTGACAATAATTGGATTGGACATATTTGTTACACTCATCATATAGAATCCCTGGTCGAGGCATTACCTTCCACCAGGTATACTTTTAAACCGCAAACTTTGTAAACCCAAGCCTCAAAGTAACGGCACCTTTGGCAGAGGAGTAAGTAGGGTGATCAGTGATCATGTTTTGAAAAATACTATAACCAATTTTCTTTTGTTCATCGTTTTCAGATCACGTTCTGACAGAGACGGAAAACTCGTAAATTGTTTCTCAATAGAGGTTCTATGAACTTCACTGGGTGTATGAATGTAACATGATTCTTTAAATTTATTGTATTATGTGCACGATTTTTTTTCCTGCATGTTTTACACACTGCTCTGTTATTATTGGTACTGACTACTTCAAATAGTTAACCAGTTCATGTTTTATTCAATATCATTGTTGCACATTGATAAAGCAAAATATATATCTAAATTAGTCGTACGGTACCCCTGTAAGGTACAATAATGACCTGAGCTTGACTTGTGGAAGACAGAATAACAAATGAAAGGCAAGAAAAAATATTTCCACGAGCTGTAGTGTATCATGTTTTAGTTCTGATTTTTTTTTTTTTTTTTTTTTTTTTTTTTCTGCTGGGTTCACAGATTTCAGTAACCGATAAGGCCGAGAGTGAGTCACCAAGCCAGGCTATTGCAGAAACATGTTTTATTTAGTGTGTCAGCTAAATAATCTTCACTCACAACTCA
The DNA here is from genome assembly GCA_030765045.1 of Tenodera sinensis. Taxonomy (NCBI): domain Eukaryota; kingdom Metazoa; phylum Arthropoda; class Insecta; order Mantodea; family Mantidae; genus Tenodera; species Tenodera sinensis. The sequence goes on along the minus strand of CM060963.1, from coordinate 175,322,111 downwards.
GTTAACGCTGCATGTGACATGAGTAGCTCTACTCTTTCTCCCATTTGTCTGCGTGTTTCCATTTAGGCCAGGCCGGGACGACTTGCGGGATACTTTAAGCGACCTTCATATCCTTACTTGCTAAACTTACAGTTATCAGTGCAAGGCCATGAGCAGACTGCACTCAGTGAGCATTCCTTATTTAGCATAAAGTTAAACACAACAACTTTCAATAATACTATGTTTAAAATTTAAAGGTATCGAAGGTTTAACTTTAAGTATTAGACATTCTGCGATACCACCGAGTATCCAGGTCCCACCTCAAGTATAAACCATTTTATTCATGTCATTCTGAAATTGAAATTTCGAGTGACATTTCTATATCGAAATTGTATTTCGAATGCAACACTTGCTCTTCGTTATGTTATCACAAAAATAATAAAAATGTTGTTTTCAGTGAACTTCTTTCGTAACCCATTAGGCCTTGTTGAAATGGTATTGATTCATTTTGATTCGACTAATAATCTAGAAATATAAGAGATTTCCTGTTATTGTAAGCCGATATTTTAACTTTGTGCAATGTGAAACTTCAACTTCCCAGAAGAAACAAGGCATGCAGTGTGTGTTACTTGAGAGACTTCTGATGATCACTACTATTAGATTAGCACAATAGCAGCTCGTATCTTACGTCCAACAATCGGAGCCTATTAATGTAGAATTTAAGTTACTTGCGTGTGGTGATCTTGAAATGTTGTATCAGTTTACGTAATACGCAATGTTATGTAATTTTATGTCAGAAAGTGAATGAGATGATGATAATTGATGTGTCATGCTGTAAACAGAATTCGAGTCACAAAGTCCTAGTCATATTGCACTGACTGAAATGCTTTTCCAAGTATTTCCTCCTCTTCAGAAACAAGTCAGCGAATCCCAATTTATTTACAAATCAAGTGTCCAGGAACAATCTAGAACCTTCTTTTCGATAACTGAGCGGTATAGATATAAGCTTTCTTAACCGAATGGATTCAGTGACTTGCAGATCTTAAATATTAATATATATATATATATTTCCTTTACTTACTGCAAGTACCTAATAGAGAAAATTAAAATCGAAAATTCAGAGGTCATATACATGTTAGGCTAAAATGTTCAAATATTTTCCTCCACTCCAAGCAACCTTTGCATGAAAACAAGTAGACGATCTTTTTTACAGATTATTTTGATTAAAACATCATGCCTACAGGGCGGTATGTATACAAGTGCAAATATTTTTATTGACAATTGAGGACAGTGCAATGAACAATATTACATCAACATTTTCTTAATTTGCGAACTTATAATTTTACTTATTAAGTGAACTATGTTTTCAATTTGGTTACTATCTGTAAGTACGCGTGGTACAGAGTGCATGACGCAGAGTGGCCCGGTCTCGTGGTAACGAATGCTTTTGACAAGGTTTGATGTGCTATAATAATAATTCCACCAAGTTCAAATTTTGTCTTTATGTAATTTTACGTGGCATATTGCAAATGTACGATATTTTTTCCGCCTTAGCCCTCAATTCAAAAATCAACTTATGATGTCAACACTTGAATTTAACTCCGCATCCTATGTGCAGTCTGGTTCAGTTTCAATGGTTGAAACCATATTTCGGATAGTGGATTCTAAAGGGCACCTATGATTTGGTGCTACTTTGAAAAATTCATATTCAGGGGTTGTTCAGGGCTGTGTTTGCTATAATTTCTTGCAATTGTTTAAGATATTTTAGGTTTGTTCTAACAGAGCCTCAGATAATTCCACGTATAGCATAATGCATTAATTTGGGATCGGTTGCCGTCAGAATCATTAATACTGCTAAGGGTGTGAGTACGCAAATTTTGCATGGCGATAGATTCAAATATGACGAGTCGAAAGGTCCAATAACAAATTTCTTATCGTGAAAGGTTAAGGAGATAGTTGAACATTATTGAATACCTTATATGCACATTCTGGCAGCGGAGTTGGACTGGCCATTCGAACGTTTTGTTTACTAATCGGCTTCCCCTATCCCATGCACGCGTTCACACGTACGAGAATGAAGGTCCAAAATAGGTCAGAGCTCAAAAACTGGTTTCGCCGCTTGTGTTTGTTAGCAGTTACTGCAAGTAACTAGGGGAGGGGTGGTTTTCTTTCCGAGTAGTCATGTGACCTGAGCAGATAGGGTTTACTGTCAATATTCCTGACCTTCCGCACACGCATACCAAAGTTGCTAAGCGTTTGTTGAATTTATTCACATAGGCACGCTAGAATCCAATTATTTAAGTTCATTTTATGGTTAAACGAATCAATTTAGTAACAAATGGAAAATGCACAAATAAATAATCTTTTGAAGCCGTTAAAGTCTGTGCCCTCATATCCGTAACACTCTGTATAATGCTTTTACAGTTTCTCATCCGTTTAAAAAGTTGCTGAAATATCATGCCATAGTAAATGTTGCAACGCCCTCTATATGCTCAGTATAATATATCGGAAATCAATTAGAGGCTGGTATCTGTTAGAACAACTGTATATAGAACCTTCATATGCTTTTTTCGAATGTTATTTCTAGATCAGTTGGATTTGAAGTGGCAATGACTAAATGTAATGTTTGTGAAGACGTCAAAATCATAGAACGGGAGAGGGGGGAGCAACGGCAGTTCTTTTTAACAGCTGTCAGAAAACAGTTTAACGCTCGGTGATTCTGCATGTCGTAAAACGTCAGTGAAAACGACGAGCTGTGTACGTTTCTTGTAGTTGGTTACGGTCGATTAACAGTGAAGCGGAAGAAATAAATTTCGCCTTTCACCATTTAAGCAATGAGGCTTTAGCAATCACTCGTCTGCCTGCCTTCTGTAATGTTTATACTGTTGTTTAACGGCGAAGTTCCGGTGCATGTTTAGCCACGTTTAGGCCTGCTTTTCCACTTTCGCAGCTTGCAATATAATGTCCTCAGATTTATGGTACTTTTGTACTAAACTTTTGGTTGCTGTTTTAAACATAATTTCACGTCATTAAACATTTGTTAAAAAATTATTAACCATAGCTTTACCGGGTAAACAGAGAAAGATGTAAAACAGCAGTGTCCAACGTTTGCAAAAGAGGGAGGTTGCGTGTACCTCCTTGCACTATACGCGAACTTTGCCACACACAGGCGTGCATAGCGTTGCAGTGGCGGTTAGGTTACATGTACTTTGCGTTAGATTTAAGATGCCGTTTTCAAATCTTAGGCGATAAACATCTGTTAAGTAGTGACTTCTTTGGTACTGATTCGTTTGAGAGGTCTATCACTATTTGGCGACAAAATCGAAGTCTTAACCAAGTGATCGTCGCTTAACCTATTGCGATACAGACCTTTAATATGGTACACTGTTCGCAAATATATGTATTTGTATATCTCTCTTATACAAACTATTCTTGCAAATGCTTATTTCTCTATCTACTATATTTTATTTGGCATAAGCATTTTCAGAAATTACCTTACTGCTAGTTTTCTTGTAGGTGCAAGGGGAATATGGATTTTATGGAATACTAATTTCTAAGCTTGCGTCTTATGTTGGCTAATTTTAGACTCCTAAGGCCCAATTGCATAAAATTTAATCTCAGTTAAGCTTGCTGAAAATGGTCTTCTGTCAAGTTGAACTTAAAATACGTATAGGTTGTATAAACCTTGATCTAAGTTCAAGTATCTTGATCTAAGATCAAATCTGACTAGTGAATTTTCTCCAGTTAACCTGATTAAACTTAGATAAGCAGGACTGTAGGTACTACATAATATTTATTAATTTTTTTAAATAAAGAATAAATAAATAGTACAATTTTAAATAAATTAATAAATTGATAAGTAATCCATTTTTTGTAGTATTTGGTCAATAGGAGCACAATTTCAAATTATATTATGACCGAAAACAAAATTTTATAGCAGAAGCAAAAACTGTTACTCCTAACCTAGAAAATTTACATAATTAACATTTGTTGACACTGTAAATAGATGCAGAAATAACAGTTTTCTGTGATTTAATAAAATTGCTTATGAACATTGATTCATAATCTGTATTTATTACTGATCAATAAAGCCTGTATTTTGTATAATATCAAATTGAGAAATATTAGTTTTAAAACATTTAATGAAACATGTGATACCAAATAATTGTGTAATTATAAATGAATAGTACAAGACCATAACCTCCAAAATTTAGTTTTATGTGAGAAAAACTTAGTAGTGGTGCTTACTACAAGGCAAAGATATTGGAAATTCCAGAGGGCATTGGCAGTACACCTCCAGTACCACTTTCTTGTTTCAAGCAACATTAATAACCTTCTTCCATGTAAAATTCTACTGCGGAAGAAATAGGGTTACAATCTTTTTATGGGCTACTTACAATGTAATTTAAAGTTACACTGAAAGTCCATGCTCTAAATGAAAAGTGTAGTTTGTTTTATAATAAATTACAAATAAATTAAATAAATTATTAATACATATTAATTATGAACTTATTAGTAAACACATTAATTGAATAAGCACGTTTGTTTCCTTTGTTGCTCCATAGTGCTTACATTATTTTAAATTAATACACTAACATGTGAATAAATGAACACAAAAAATTATCCTCAGAAATAATAGTTGAAGAAATAAAATGAGTACTCAACGCGACTTATTGTTTATTATTTGGCATTGTACAAAGAAGATACTTATCCACATTTTGTGTGGTAAATGACAGTTTTCTGTCGGATATTTTCTTCTGCAGTGATGCCTAACCTGTTCGCCGACCTATGACGCATTCATGGGACTCGAAAACTAACCTTTCTAATGCTTGGTTGCCTGAATTACTGAAGGGAAAATACTTCGTGCACTAAACGAAGGATGTAGGGTAGAGCAATATTCGCTCATAGGAGAAATGCTTGAGCACCTCTGTTCTTGTATGAGGAAAATGATTTTTCGACATCACATGATGCCAGAGGGCTACCGGAATGCAAACCTTATTTTTCTAGAGATGTGCCCTTCGGAGTTTTAGCTTTTGGCCACATGTGCGTTGTATTTTTTCATTGATATATCGCACAAATATTTAAACCTTCGCAGTCAGTAGTATTCAATTTTACCTAAAATTATTAATTTATTAGTAGTGTTTTTAGTATTTTTAAAGGAAGGAGACAAATTAAGAAAAGGCACAGCAAAATATTTTTATATATGATTGGAGGCTCGACAAAGTGGAATATTTTGCTTTCAGACGTGATTTAAGTGGGTTGGAGAAAACCCTTTCACCTTTAAAATCAGCAACAAGTTGCAGTCTCCAAATTGATTTCTCAGTCTACTCTGTCGTATCACCTCGTTAACACTCTTGTCTTGAAGAGAAAATAGTGGAACAAGGGCAAAGCAATTCATTCTTCTGGCTGTTCTCAGAAACAGCCGATTACATGCGATTAACAATTTATGAATAGTCGCAACATCGGAACGCTTTATCTTTAACTGCAAGGGGGAGGGGAAGGTGTGGGGGTAGCGCGTTTGTCACTCGTTCAAGAGATCCCGAGTTCGAATCTGGTTAGGGTGAGTTATCAGGATAAAGCGTTTTTACTGGGTTTCATTATGGTGAAAATATGAATGTCGTCTAACTTTAAGATCTATGAACTCCGGGCTCATTTCAGCATCATTTCACCAATTTTATTGGTGCACTGTCCAATATGACCTAAATGTTCAAAGAGCTAGACAAATATATATTATGGAACACGAAAGAAAACAGATTAACTATAAGTGCTGAGGCTTTCACGGCCGGCGTTGTCAACTATGTTAAGTAGATTTTCCGAGCTTGTGGGCCGTGGTCGAGTTGGATTGCCTTCCTCCGACGTTTCGCTGAGAACTGCGTCCAGCATCTTCAGGGTGACCCAATTAGTGAACTACCGAGTCCAAAGACTAGTCTTTGGAGGAAGGCAATCCAACTCGACCACGGCTCACAAGCCCGGAAAATCTACTTAACATAGTTAACAGATTAACTACCTAGGTATTTTAGTGGAACGTCCCATATTTTATTTAAATCACTGTATTATCGGAATGAATAAGACATTAACAAAGCCAAATGTGAATGACGGCTTTCTCTGAGAGAAAATTGACCAGTTACAAGTTATGCTGGAAGTATTTCCCCTTTCCAAATACACACTTTCCTGTTTCACCTTTTGTCGGATATGCGATTTAACATGTCTATACCAATATTGGTTACTTTGACTGTGATGTTCATTCGAAAATCCTGGATGGTACGTGGGTTGTTTGTATAGAGTCATTCCTTTAGATACTCCCACAAAAAGTAATCTGCTGACGTCAGGTCTGGAGACTACAAAGCTTTGGAGATAAGACAATTTTTGAAGAATCTGTGGATATGAGCCATGGATTCCCTTGAGGTATGAATATAGCTCAATTCTGTTGGAAATAGCCTTGCTTACGTCCAATGCATTTTAAATGTTCTACGAAATCTGTGAAAATAGCTCTGTGTTGGAAGCTTCTTCAAAGAAAAGTGTTCCAATAATACCCTGCGCGGATATTGTGCACCACACAGCAACTTTGTGAATTAAGTGATTCCTCCTGGTGCACACAAGGGTTTTATGTTGCCCATCTCGCGAGCAATGAAACCAAGCTTCATTTGAAAACCAACCTATTTTCAATATTTCTGGATCTCTTTCCACAAACAATAAGAACCAATTTTTGTATTGAAGTAGTTTTGCCTTTTCTGAACTTTTCAGCTCATAAAGAACTGTCGTTCTCTTTGGCGTTTTGCATGCTTTTCTGCATGGGCACCAGTTTCTAGAGTTGCATAAAGACTCGTGCAATGTTTAGGTCAGTAGAACTATGAGTAATGCACAGTGTGACGAAATCAATACAGAGTGTCAGGGGTATAACTAAATAAACTAACTCCTAGCGCAACAGTCCTTACGGACCAAGGCTTACCGCCCGGCCACTGCGTTTCCCACGTCTGCGCACAACAGGCGTCGTTAGTGGGGTGCAGTACTGGAGGACGGAACGTGGTCAGCGCCTCAAGTCCTCCAGACCTGGTAATCGGCCTTCTTTATCAAGTAGCTGCTCAATTAGCTCCTCTGGGACCTAACGAGGCTGAGTGCACCCCGTGCCAGACCTCCCTGCGGGAGGTACAGGTGGTACACTATAACCCAGGGATGTCCAAACTTGTCTCTTTGGAGAACCTTACGCAATGAGTGGCTATCCTCACTCCACGGATAGGCGATTCCATGGAAGTTTCTAAGTCATACCTTGCATTTTCTGGGACTGTCCTCACAAGACCTTTGCATTCTGGATGAGTTTTGCATAAATGGTAAACAGTAAGAAACAGACAAAAGTTTACTAAACACAAAATGTGGATCTCGTTAAAACACACATTTTATGTCAAGTACTTCGTTCTTCTTTTGAGTGAAGCATTTCTGAGATATTCTTTCTTATTTGTTTGAATTAGTCAATACTTATCGCAAATAGAAATATGTTATTCGTTATTTTTTGTCTCGTGGCCTTGGAAAGAGAACGGAATTTCAAAGGCATCACATAGCAACCAGCTCTTAACATATTTTACTATCCTTTAAAACCTATTGTGTTCCTATATTCCCCTTGCACCTAAAAGAAAATTAGCCATAAGATACTTTGTAAAAATGTTAATGTCGATTAAAAAGAAGTAGATAGCGAAATAGGTATTTGCAAGAATAGTGTGTATAAGAGTAAGTATAGCTCTACATATATCTGCGAACACAGTGTCTCCAAATTGATCCATATTAAAAGTCTGTATCGCAATCGGTTAAGCGATGATCACTTGGTGTATCTTCTATGGTTATGCGCTTCGAATTTGTCGCCAAATATTCATTGATTTCTTAAACCTAAACAGTACCAAAGAAGTCACTAACGAATAGATGTTTACCGCATAAGATTTGAAAGTGCTTTCGTAAATCGCAACGTACATGTGACCAACCCGCCACTGCAACACAATACATGCCTCGTGTATACTCAACCTCACCTCTTTCGCAAAAGCTGAACATCGCCACTATAACCTCTTCTCGGGTTCGGGCTTGGTAGAGGATGGGCCGAACCTAACAATGATGACCCGTGCAGACTTGTACAAGCTGCTGTGTTTATTTTCCTCGAGAGCATGGGACAGTTGCGAGGGGGAAAGCAGAACGAGCATTTTGCAAGGCGAATGACCCCAGAGTATCCGCGCAACAGTGAGGGTTTGAACGGGTAGAAGCAACCTAGAAGCTCTATGGTGATAGGTGCTGTTCATTTCGTACCGTAGTTAAGATCGTGGAGAAAACATTAGTTATGTGATGTGATGTGTTTCTGGAAAAATTATTAGACGAAGAAAGGTGGGAAGGGGGAAAAAATACACATTGAAATGAATACATATTAAGGTACCAGTTATCAAATTATCTACACTTGTATCGCTTACACTCTGTATTCATTAACTTTGTTTAACTCCTGGCTTCGTGGTGCATTTGTATGTTTGTACATAATTCTACATGCCACTTATGGTCACATAATAATATCGATTTCATTCACTGAAACATCCTGTATTTTGCAGCAGAATCTCGAGGCGAAGGAGATACTGAGGTCAGGCAGGATTTCAAAGAATGTGGAATTTATTTATGTCTTGGTGTTTTAATGTGAACGCGTTAGTGTAGGCTTTCAGACAAAGCCCGCTTTCAAGTGTGGATTCACAGCATTCAGCTGCGTCTTTACGATTCGCATGTTCCCCCCTCTGCGCCTGCAGAAAGCGCGCACGTGTTTCCGTAGAATGGATATAAACAAATGCCTGTTTTTCTCTGAGACGAGGCGGTATAAACGTGTCTGTAATGCAATACTGTGTAAACCAACCTTTACATGTGTGTGTCCGTCCTTCACATTCCACCGGCTCCTACGTTCTCTAGGATGCGTATGGTGTCAGTGGCCCGCTCCTACCAAACTGTTATCTTGCTCAATATCTTCCAGTTTTATTGAGCAATCTCCGTGGAAAAAGCATCTCGATGTTTTATTGCTTGAAACCGTTCATTTCTTTTCGACTATGTTCATTTTAGAAAAAGTATATTGTTCATGATTGTTTAATTATCTGTATTTTTAAATTGTTTGGTATTAAAAGAAAATAGTTTCAAAGAAGGGAAAACTAAAGTGTGAACGAGTTAAGTGCTATTTGCGGGTAAACATAAGTAAGCGGTGTACGTGACATAATTGGGTGACGTCACGGAAAAGGCGACATTGAAAAATTGCGTTGCCAAGGAGAATAAATAAGATAGCGTTTTCGAGAGTATTTGAACTTGTGTTTTGCGTCAATCAAAAGAAATTTGTGAAACATGCCTTCGGAACATTAAATGGAAGAAAATATACATGTAAAAGTATTGTTACGAAAGTGTAACAATACATATGTGTTGTAATTACTGTGAAAATAAAATATGGAGTTGTGTTAATGTGTTAAAATCCTTTGTAGTTTGGATGTCCAAACCCAAACACAATCAGGCCGATTCGAAACGCCTGAGATAATTCAAAAAATAATCAAGGAGTTGTTAGTTACAGGTATTTCTGTATGACGAATTTCGTAAAAGTATGAAATTAACATTTTACAAATTGGTAGCTTAACTGACTCTGTAGCTTGTTTCCTCTCATAACGATTATATATAAAATTATATTTATAATATGACTCATAAAAAGCGTACTACTTTCTCTTATTTGCTTATTCAAAAAGAAGGCTTCGGATTTCTCAAACAGAGACTGCTATCTAGAAAAAGAGTAACAAATGACAGTGATTTGAAAAACAAGCTCAGGACTAGAATATAAAATCTGATGTGTTGCACTCGCATACCTTTCTCTACGCTTGTATCAACTATTCCTTCAAACTCTTATTCCTTATCTTCCAGATAAACATTGCAGAAATTTTCTTACTGCGATTTTCTTGTTGATGCAAAAGGAATATGGGAATACAGTAGGCTTTGAGCAATAGTCAAATCTTTTAAACCTTTGAACGGAATGTTCTTCTTGCATGGCCAAACATAAAAAAGTTAATAACGATCTTCCATTTGAGAAAAGTGTAAATAGTAAAAAAACTCACAAATAACCAGAAATATCTCCGAAATGGAGAAACAAATGCATTTGTACATTATTTTAAAGGTCCTGGACATAACTTGGGTGTTTTAACGAGATCTATATAGATTTGCTCTATGTACCAGTTCTGCAAAAGTCATCAAGATTAAACAGGAATACATGGGCTATAGCCAGAAAATTCTAAGTATAAATTTTCTCCCATAAAAATATCTAAAATGTATGACATTTGCTTCGCCGTGATTAAATTTACCAAAACCATTAGCGTGGCTAATCCGTTTTTCAATTTTTTTGCGAGCAGTGTTTTCTTATTGTGTTTTGCATTGATTATCAATTGTATAATGTATTATACTTTGTTTACGTTTTTAAACAAATCGTGATTTTGAACTTTCGTAGACCTTGGCAAATGTATCTATAATATAAAATCACGAGTGCCATCTGTAATTGAACTATATGTGTTTAATGTTTATTCCTGTAACAATGAGTTTACAAGATAAGTTTATGAAATTATTTCTAAATTATTGATGTATATTCGACTCTATATGGTTAAATCATTAAAATAAACGTACAACGTTGCCTAAAGCTACGTATCACTTGCTCGAACTTTTAGTAAGTTTTGGAAAACGTCTTCTAAATAAAACAACACAAATTTCATAGCTTTGTTGAAGCAAATGGCCAAACCGGCGAACTCTATATGCCCCTCTTTTTACAAATACGATATTCTTTAAGTAACATTACGAGAGGCAGATTAAAGCTCATATTTTTGTGAAAAGATAAAACTCTTTTAATTAAACTGAAGCGGTCTGCAGCAATGTCCTATGAAAGGGAGCAGAAAGCATCCGGAAATTCACGGACTGAAGCACTGTTCCCACCCACACTGGCACATGTATTAGTAGACCTCCAGAAGTTTGCATTTATAGTTTAGTTAGTTCAAACCTAAAATAAAAGCATTCTAATTAATATATTTACAATAAAGGAGGGAAGGAGAACCTCAAGGAATATATAATATAGTGACTACGGCCGCCGGCCGTAGATCAAAAGAAGCTCGGTGCTAGCTACTTCATACCACTGCTTGTAAACACGCGGCCCGACAACAATGGAGCGGTCAGAACAAAGGCGATTCTAGAAGCTGTTCACGTGCCAGGCTTGTTTATGAGAAGTTGGAATTGGAGAGGAATTGTAAATTGTGTTAACGATAAAGCAAAGGTCTATGTTTTTGTGATTCAGTGTTAGAAGAGACAAAAGTAACTGGAGTTGTAATTTGTCACAGCAGTACCTATAGGCCTCTTGGATATGAATCCATCCATGAGAGGAAAACATCTTGTGATTTTAAAGGTAGAAACCGCTGACATTGAAAACGCATAACTCTCTCCTTTTAAAAATGCAGCAACACAGCACTGCTTTTAAAAGAGTTTTATACAAACCGAAGATCACTTGAAACACACTATTGCGTTTTAAAGTCTAGTGGCGTATTTGATATTATGCTCTATTCTGCCATCCGTACATTTCTGGGTGGACTCTAGACTAGACTACCAGATGGCAGGCTGAGAACAGCCCGAGGTGTGTCATGTGTGTACCTGCCCTTTTAGGGCTTAACCACTGCACCAACCTTTCCCCCATTTTAGGAGGTACGGTAGAGGTTCTGTTAAATCCGAGCAAATCAAATCAAAAACTGGAATTTGGGTTGGTAGAACCAAACCCAGGCAGTTTAGGGTTTAACCCTCTTCAGCCTAGTATTTTAAAATTTTTTGTCTTGTTACGTGAGGAGAATCTTTCAGCGTGTACGTAAGGCAGATTGTTTAGTTATTAGGATGTGTAAATATGCTTCTTGTTGTCTTTATTATATATATATTATTTTATATATATTTTTTATTTATTTTTTTTTTTTAATTTTTTATTATTTTTTTTTGTATCTATATCTTTTTTTGTTGTTGTTGTTTCAGTTTTGCTTTTGTTTTTTTGGTATTTGTATTTTTTGCATATTTACACATTTAGAATATTAAGTGTGTTTGTCAAGGCCCGGGTCCCACAACATGCCGCCGTCTCTGCTTCTGCCCTCAGACGTTTTGTTTGATGCGTGTTTTTGGATTATTTGTCAGCTCAGCCTTGCAATTTTTTATATTATTTGTGGTTCTTGTTCGCTTGTTTCGGGGGGGGGGGGTGGTTGATGATTATTAGATGTTTACTATTGCTTGAAGATATTGTTCTACTTGTTGTTTCTGTTGCTCTTGATGTTTGTCGTAGATTTGGACTAATGTTAGTAGTGGTGGATTTTCTTCTTGTTGTTCAGGAGGGAGTTTTCTCATGGTTTGGGCTGTTCTTATCAATATTCTTCTGTAGGGTCTGGTATGGATGTTGTGTATATAGTTCAGCATCAGGTTTGCGATGTGCTTGTGTATTGGCGTTGTCCTTGAGTACTCATGGATTAACGTGTTTTTATAATTAGGGAAGAGCTTGTTGGCAGTTCGTAGACATCTACGCTCAAAAGCTTGAATCCTCGCCATAGTTCGTTTTTGATATGAGTGGCCGAGCCACTTGGAGACGCGATTTATGTTTTTTGGGTAGATTTTCACTTTACCGCAAGTCTGTATAATATAATATAATACTAACCAACGCATTTGTTACATGATTTTGCGTTTCCCACATCTTTTCTAAGTGTGTGAGGACTTTCAGAGAGAGAAAGGTATAGTCAGAAAATTAGTGGTTTCACTTTAAGTTCAGGCGACATGTGGTGATAGACATGCATCCATGTCGAAACAAATGACAGTGCTCACTAAAGGCCGGATAGATGTGCGCTCGCATGCGATACAGGTTAGCTGGACGCAGGGTATGAATGACGTCAAGTCATCAAACGTGGAAACGACTTCCACTAGAAGCAAGAGTCGAAACAACATAACGTAGTACTCTGTAAACTAGTGAAGCACTGCCTTGCAAGTGTATGCAGACGTGTTGTATAACGCGACTGTTTTGTTTCTTCTCGCAGTGAGCTGCAGAGATGGAGTGATAGTGTTCTTTAGTGTTCATTTGATGCTTGTAGGTTGTCTGCAGTGGTTTTCATGGTCAAGTTGTATCTACCTGCAGTTGTTTACATGCGCGAGCGATAACAGTGAAGTCCATGTGCAGTATATCTATTGAAAAACGCACTCGCCTCGGGGTTTAGTACTCACTTTTGTTGAACATTCCTTTTCGGAGAGAAGATGACATAGTTGATTGAACCATGCAGTGGCGTTTCAAACGTTGGTGACAGAGCTTAGGGACAGTGCTAATGTCACAGTTTAAATAACGTTCCTGGATGTTGTCATTTTTGTCAAATAGTAAAACGTGGGTTTGGTTCTTTAATTCGTTTTAAATTCTGCACCTATACCACTTTGGCTATTTTGATCTATTCGAAAGAAACTAGCATTAGATGGTGCGTATCAATTTACGAATAATGATCTGGATTGACAAGTGAGGCTTCATTTTTCTCTATTGACTCTTAATTTACACAGCTTACAGACAAAAGCAACACGCTTTATTAAGGATTACATTAATAGCAGCTTATTCATGTGCGGATTAGTTCATGGTTTATTCAAAATTCAGTTCACTTTAATGGCTTAATTTAACGAAGTCGTTTACATTTTCCATTAGTGACTAGCTGCAAGAGTAATTCATGCATTTATACATTGAATTCATAATTGATAAAATAAATTACCGTTTCCGGGGAAGTTGAGGATCTGCTGTGATTTACATTTGGAAGATTTTGATGTGAAAATGTGTAATGGAGTTAGTGTAATAATTGCGCAATTCGAAGTGTAGGGTAACCAAATAGAAGCATGATCCTTAAAAAGTATTTAATGCACACCCGTTTTGTATTATACCTGTTAAAATACGTATACTTGATGTAACTCTAATATTCGTTTTGCAGACAAAGGTTTCCAGCGATACATTTCTTCTTGTAAATGTGTATTATTAAGAAAAAGAGCGGCTGCCAAGTGAGTAGGTACATACTTAAAAATCTGATGTGTTGCACTCACATGACTTTTTCTACTCTTGTACTATCCATTCTTACTCTTATTCCTGTATCTTCTTCGTGTCAGTTGAGATAAACATTTGCAGAAATTGTCTTATGGCTTATTTCCTTGTAGGTGCAAGGGGAATATGAGAATACAGTAGGCTTTGAGCGATAGTCAAATCTTTTAAAGCTTTCAAATTCCGTTCTCTATGCACGGTTAACATATAAAAAATGAATAGCGATGTTCCATTTAACGAAAGTTAGTTTTTCAAAACTCACACAAATAACAAGGAATATCTCCGAAATGGTTCACTCTACAAAAAATATGTATTCAGACAAAAATTGTGTTTTAGCAAGATCTACATTTTTTGTACAGCAAGATTTGGCCTGTCTCTTACGGTTTAGCAGGTATTCAAAAGTTATCCGGTGTAAATAGGACTACATGGTCTACAGCCAGAAAATTCAAGACATACATTTCATTTGCCATAAAAACATCTGAAACATATAGTATTTTAATCAAAATCAAATTTTTCCATGTAAAGAGTAGTTTAGGGTGGATGCATTTTCTTCAAAATCTTCGAGTCGCATCCTTGAAAGACATTAAACTTAAATATCAACTTTAGTTTTTAACCGACTTTTCGTTTTTGAGTTATGCTGTCCGCAGACACACACACGCACCGCGCGCCCGGATATTTTACTAAAAATGCTTTTTTTGGATTCAGAGTCCCTCAAAGCAGATATTTCCGGTGAAGTCTCGATATCGAATTTTTGGGTGGAATACAATACTTCCTCTAGTATACTAGTAGAGAAAGTGAAAATAGGAGTATAAAAGGACCAGAAATAACAAAAATGGTGCAATGCGACTATTAGTGTCTCCTCAAGAACCTCCATTTGTAGTTACGGGTTTGAAATAACATTTACCAGATCTAAATCAACTTAATATCAATAAGATTATCTACTTCTTATACCACTTCCATGAAAATTTCTTCTACAAACTTTAATATACATAAATTGATGGCTCGCACCCTCATCACCATTGTCATCCCTCATCACCGTTTGTTACAGCGACGCTTCTGCCTTTATTTTTAGTTTCTCTTCCCATTTTAGAGTGATTGTTTTCATAGATTATAGTCGCTTTTATTGTGTAACTTCTGTTTCCGAATGGGGATCTTTCCTGCCTCCGTCGTTTCTGTACAGTAAAAGAACGCCATGTGATATCGGGACGGGACAAGGCTAATCCAGGCAGCCAACAACAAAATGCGAAGCTGTTGAAAGCCACTCTGTTGGGTCTTGCCGAATAAAGATGCGCAGACATTAAGCATTAGCTGGATGTAATAACTATTGGGAGATAGATGACTCAAGTGAGAAGATTGTAAACTGCCTGGTGGACCAAAATGCCACCGGAACGCACCGATTAATCGGCAAGCTGTGCGATAAACCATTTCCGCTGCGGGCGGTTTTTCTGACCTCAAGAGAACCGTACTACCTCGGTGTATCGTTACAGATGCATGTTCTTCCCTATTTATCCAAATTCATTCGCTGTTATTGCTGCCAGAAGTTCGGAAATACACAGCAACTCCCCAGGAGGTCTTTGTGGAATGGAAGCTCATGATGGACGAGTATACCCTGAAGATCCCACCTGTATCAACAGAGCCTTCCAGATGTCCAGAGGAGCAAGAGGCAAGGATCAAGGAACACCTCACTGGACCGGAGGCCGGAAAGCGTTGCCAAGATTTACGGCCGGCCACCAGGCTAAACGAATACAGCGCGCTATAGTGTGGACTTGTTCTATTTCTTCTTCGCCTATCTCTGTGACAAATTAGACAGGTTCTTACGAGCTTATAGCGTTTGTAGATACTGGTGGATATTTTTATACCTTCGAGCTACAACTTCCACATCAGCTAGCGTTGCTGCCGACTTTCGAGCCGTAAATTTATTTCTGACCGTCCTGCAAATCACCCCGACGTCGTTAAGCTGTTCGGATGGTGCAGCGATAATGTGCTGGGATGGAGATCTTAGAAGCTGTATATCACACTAGACCACGATGCAGTCTTACACGTAACCGCACCACACCACCAATCACTAAATATTTTTGATACGCGGCCTCCACTCAACGAGAGGAACTGAAAATTCTGTTCCCGATGTTGCTTTTTCCATTTTTGATATTTTTGCATCTCATTTACCTCCCTTTACGGATTGTCTATCATACTTTTTTTTGGGTAGTGTTTAACGCCCGCTTTTACTACTACGGCACCGCAGGCGGTGACACTGATGTTACATGGAATGAAGATGGAGCACCAGTGGAATGAGATGGCGGAGGAAACCGGAGAACCAAGAGGAAACCCGCCCCAGCGCCGCTTCGTCCACCACGAATCCCACATGCGGTTGCCTGGGATCGAACCCGGGTTGCTTTCGTGAGATGCGAATGGTCTAACCACTCAGCTACGGCGCGGCCGTCTATCTTACTGCGCCTTATTTATTGATAGAAGACTTTTAATGTCCATGCCCCTCTCGAGAATCGCTGCTTGCTAACTTTTTAGACCAACTTAATGTTCCGTTTTAGATATAGGTCGCGCGTTACTTCTTGACGAATGAAAATTTTATATGAAAGGTTGAATGCGAGTCTCTACTCAGCTTTTGCGGGAACGAGAGAGAGGAGGTACAGTCTGCAGTGAGATGACGCGCATGCTTCTGAGCTGAAGTAGTACAACACTACAAATCAATTTATGACACTTGCAGTAATATCAGCCACACGTATTATACACTATACCTCTATAACTGTTTCCACTTAACTTTCTTGCATTTATTCTATTCCCGACATCTCTCCCTCGTCTGAATTGCTATTTTCGTTGCATGCATACATACATCCGTACCGCACAAAACTTCTGCAGTCGACTGTATTACACAAACGCGACAGAGGAAAACAGAGGTGTCTGTTATCGTAGCATAAACATTTGTTGACCTGTTTATTAAGGGTAGGCTCACTCATTGGATTTCTGCTCAAGGTCATTCGTCAAGAACGAACGCGCAACCTATACTTGTGACCCTTCTTTCTGACTCATCCTATCTTCTTCATCGAAGTCTCAGGTTTCCACGCTGTCTCATCTCTAGGTTTCGAACCTTTATACAGGAAGCAAAAGTTTGCGGGGTTTGGACTATAAGAAGTGGGAGGGGTAAGTCTGTCACATGATCATAACACAGAGGAGGCTAGGTACAGTCGACGTAGGAACGTTGTAGATAAAGTTTTTGCATAACTTACATTCAACTTATCACCAGTTGCAGTAAAGTATTCACTTCCAAATCCTTGTACAATTTCAGCAATATGTTAATTTTTCTTATTTTCGTGCTGCAAGCATTTTACTGCATGGGACACATTCGAGAGACACTATGCGCTGTAAGCAGTGTGTTTTGTGCTACCACTGTACCCGCACAATGACGTCAGACTCTGCCCTTGTGGAGGTAACTCACCTCATTTGGTGAGACAGAGACTGGGCGCTCTTCTGCCATCTAACACGCTTCTCTGACTATGAACTTCCTTCTATCGACACTATGGTCAAAGATGTGACTTCGGTATTCTGACCGGTTCCAAGCCTACTAAAACAGGCCGTCAGCTCCTTGTGGTTGAACAAGTGCGGGGTCTTCATTCATATACTTAGAAGTGTTCTTCGGAAATTTAAGTGTCATTCTACTTTGGAGAATTTGATCGCTTAGGGAGGGGGGGGGGGGAACCTCGCCGAGTTATTCGGGAGAATAAATGGTATCTTGAAAGCGCTATGTTATAAGTTTTACCAGCTGTGCACCACTATGGGAAAGCCGAAAGGTTTAGCCGGTAAGGCCCAACTTGCCTCAGAATCCGGTCTCCGCATAGCGAATGAGACGACCATTGAACCACATGCTGTTTCAGGAACCGTGGGCCGGACTTTCGAAGCAATCTCCAGCGCTGCCCACTACCTTCCATTGTTTTTTCACACAAGGCCGCCATGGAAACCCAAGAATACTCATTCCGCTCTAACAACCGTGAGGATTAGGACCAAGAGTTGGGGTATGAACGGCACTTCGCTCCCGCTCCCGATGGAGTGCACTTGTTAATACTGCAGTATTTGTCAGACAGATCCACAACTCTGTCTGAAAACCCATACGATTGGCGCGAAACCACTGTCGTTTCCATCCTGAAACCTGGAAAGGACCACCAACTCTCTTTCTAGTCCCTCCGCCGCCGCCGCTGTATGTTGCGTGATTTTTGGAGGGTAAAGAGAACGGAGGCATGATAAAGTAAAACAAGCGTCGGAAATTTTACACGCCTGTTTATATGCCCAACATGTATAACGAACAGAAGAAAGGCGAGGCATGACAAGCCGGAAGTAATAATTACAGCCAATTAAATGAGGGTAAGTGATAGGAGACGTGCTCCCATGTACTATAATTTACGTTTCAATCATCTGTTAGGTACTAGTTGCAAATGCCGCTTATATCTTGACTCTTCTTTAGCAAAGAATGCAATCAACTTCCACAATGCTGTAAACGCGTATAGTTTGCATTGTTCTCGTTCTTTCACAAAGCTATCAATAAAACCTCAACCTGTTATTACTAGACGATTATAGATTGTAGAAGTGAGAGGGAAGTCAACTCATTTCAGTAATTCGCAATCGTGTAAAATGACCTGCTATGTCAAAAAAGGTTAACTTAAAATAGAGCAACCAGTGATTACAAATAAGCGCTCGAAGCAACCCATAGGGCATCACAAAAACTCCAGAAATGCTATTGCCTGATCACTGGGACCCTTCGGATTACCTGCTCATGCCACAGATATGCAAGTGTCTTTGTTAATATGCATTAGTCTCTCTCGTTTTTCCCCATCCTTCTCCCCCTTCCTCTCGTTTCATAGCAGAGAGTAATGTGTTATAGGGCATTTATCAGCTACCAGCTAACAAAGTTAAAAAAAGTCCAAATATCGCAGCTACTTTTTCTCTGGCATATGCATCTAAGAGGAGTTGCTTTTGTGATACTTGTTTTTCAAAAAGGGAATTCTCTCAGCTAGCTGACTCTCACTAACTAAATTGCCAAACGTGACAGATGAATCTCAACCTTACTTTGAAGACGGCAAGCATTGAAAGATTTGAAGCGATGAAAGAATGAATGTAACTTGGATGGTGTGATCAGTTCACCTGCAACACAGGAAACTAATTTTGCTTTCCGACTAAATGCCTCACCGTGATGTCATTTTGTGGTTACGTCACGACCTTCAGCACCGTGCAAACCTGATTCTTTTGAAGGGGAAAAGGTTGCACACAGCTGTGGTTACAGTACCTTGTAAAAAGAATCAGTTGGTCGCTTTTGGTTATATGTTCCTACTACATCTCTGAGGGTTAGACATTATGTCAGTGACTGCCGAGACGTAGAACCATCTCTTGTGGAACAGTCTTGCTTCCTCTGTTGTTTGCAAATAAAATGTTCTGCACCGGTGGTGCAGACGTGTGTGTGTGTACGCACCAAGCGGAAACAGAACAAACATCTGCAACATTTCTAGTGATGGTTAGCCATTGTTGTCAACATACGAGTACATTTGCTTTCTGATGATATTCACCTCTATGGAGTTTCAGTTGTTCAAAGTGTCACTTTGAGATTATCGCCTCTGAATATATATCCATCTCTGATCTGGCCTATCTGGTGATGCAAAACTGAAAAAGAAAGGAAAGGTCTAGACGCAGTGTATGGAGTCTGGTTCCTTGCCCTAGACGCAGTCTATGGAGTCTGGTTTTGGACATAAACAAGAAAGCGAAGGCCTCTGGCTAGGCATAGTGCTTTTATACCGAATGCATGCCTGATCTACTGTTTGTTGCTAATCATATTCATATATTACAAGCGTTTTTCTACATAAAAGCGTGTAAATCTCACTTATATAAATTTACTTCAAGTGTACCTCAATACGTAAGGCTTGCTTTTCATCCTGCTGTGTTTATTCACATTATTATTTATTTTAGTATAATCATTTAATGTCATCTTAACATCGAGACTAAATCATAACTATAGAAATTTTGTGGTTAGAAGTTATAGTAATAATTTTTTCGTCTCATATATTGGTTGAACCTGGTAAGCAAACAAAGAAGCAACACAAGGGAAAAAATCTGAAGGTATAAAAATTGCACATTTGTGTAAGTTCTCTCGTTTAATGCTTTAAAACAGCGATATGTGCAAAGAAATATATATTTATTAGTGATCATTCCTATTTGTAAATTACATGTTTCTTGTCAAATTTGGGCTTTGAAAGAAAAAGCCCAGACATAGATATTTTTATTTTCCATCTATTTTCACGTAAAAAAAGACTCTCAGCTCGATCTGCAACATTAATGTGACAATGGCTTCTTGTAAGATGATTAGTAATTGCGACTACTGAAGTCACAATTTTTAGTCATCTTAACCGTGTGCATGGGGATGTTCCGTTCAGTGATGATTCTCGGCTTGATTCTCGGTCCGGTTCTGCAGAGAATGAAATAAATGTCACATTTTGAGGGGCGATCAGAAAGAAAAATTACAGTAGCAAATTACATACATTTTAGTTTCCAATAGGGAACGATCTTCTATTTGCATGCAACATTGTATCGGGGAAAAGGCCGAATATTACAGACAAGAATTAGGAGATGGAGAAAAATGGTCTTTGGGACGACTGCAAGCACATAAGTGAAACTGGAATACAAACATAAAAATATGAAAAAATACGAACATTTAAGAGAAAACATAACTATAATATAAGAAATTACTAGAAAATGACAAAAAACGTTAAAAAAGACAAAATATAACTTTATGTGACCCATGAAAATTGCATAGTTTTAACCACCATTCATAAAATCGTGCTTCGCTTATATTTTCCATGGAAAGGAAAACCGCAAACAAAACTATGACGTCATAAACCTGATGATTACCAGCAGCAGTAGGGAGGAAGACAGAGGAAGACAGTTAATTTCTGAACCCTGATATAGGGCAACACAATCTTGTAAGCTCAATCAAGCAGCAGCGTGCGCAATAAAAGATCTGGAACTATATTTCCAGAATATGATAAATTGCATTGCACGATATATCGCCGCGATAACGTAAGCGAATCACGTTCGGCATATGCCGGGTTCAAACGGACGGGGTCGACCAACCTGGCTATAGGTTTTTTCGCGATTTTCCTTGCTCTTTAGGCGAATGCTGGATTGGATCATTTGAATTGCGAGTTTTCCAACTGTCCCTTTCATTGCTACGTTTCGTTTGCTATTCTTCATCACCATACCATGAAATTACAACCAAAATGGGCAATTTAAAATACCTAACAGACGTAATTATTGTCACCAATTAGTTTACAGATGTTAAAACGTGTTTTTAAAAGCAGTTTCTATTTTTTTTAAACTTCTACGGTTCATGAGCTCAAAGAATACTTCACCTTAGATTTTAAAGAACGAAGCAAAGGATCACAGTTATATGTTAAGCATCCTGAAATATGTCACATTGTTCATCGGAGCAATGGTTTGAAATGATTAAGAATGCATGATCTTACCACATGGATAATAACAAGATTGTATCATGCAGGTTAACGAAGGACTGGAATTGTGTTGTTTACTCTTTCAGCTGGAAAGCAATGGACTGCAGCTTGAGGTCAACACAAGACAGAAAAATGTGTCCTTGTAGAGATGATTGTGTGGCTGATCTTCCAACCTTCAACATACCCGGAAGCTATTTTGTGGCCCGCGTTTGGAATAATGCTTGTGATCTGATCACTTTGTATTTTAGTCTTAATGAAGTGGTGATGCGTGATCGAGACATCAAATGTGGGTGACAGTTGCATTTGTGGACCTGAACTTCGGTCATCTCTGGACTGCCTGCGATGAGCCTAAACACACTGTGCTACCGTCCTACATCAACATCCTTCAATTTAGAAACAGCTTTAAACATCCCTGAAACAGATAAACAAAGTTATACATTTCTCTACGGATGAGATATCTTAATAAATATGTATTTATGCCAACAAACTTGCTGTTCAAACACACAAGTCGTGTGTGGGCAATGTGGTTTACCGGGAGAAATACGAATTGGTTGGAGAATTCAATATCATTCTGGCAGGTTGTCACAGTAGCTTAATGGTTAGAGCACCCACCTGGTAAGCAGAGGGTCTGTGGTTCAAATCCCAGCTGAGGCATTGCATTTTTCAGCTCCGATTCTACCTCTCAGAGATATCTTAGGCTCAGTCGGAACTTCAACACCTTTTTAGCAATTACTTAATACCTATATATACTTGCCCTTAATATTTCAAAACTGGTCTTACACGAAATCGATATGATTTTATTTCGATTAAATATAGGAATCCATTCTGAAGACATTGATATTTATGCGTGGTCGTATTACATAACAATATGAATCTATGAATTTCGCCATCTTTGTTTTCTGATTTTAGAAGACTGTAAGAATAAGTAAGGTATGCTCAATAAAGATGTGTCAGAATGTTCTGTAGAATTGCCTAAATATTAATCCTAAAGTAATACGTATGGCACAAACATTTTTTAATTTTTATTTTTATATTGTAGTAAACTATCATCATATATTCTTAACGTCTGCTTTAAAGAATGAGAGATATTAACTTGATCCATATTATGGCAGACACAAAATGCAATGATGACTTGAGTGATACCTGACCACTTCATGATCAGATTATTCTCTTTCCTGTTGTACAAATACATTTTGTATTTGTATTTTGTTTACCTATACAACACCGCAGGGCGTAGCTAGCCTCTGATTGAATGTTGTGATGAGCTCCTCCTGTCACCCGGCATTAAATGTGGTGTCTGCTATAGTAATTGTATATTATATAGAAAATAGCTATGCAGAAATTTCCTCTTTTGGTGCTGAATTTGGATTGAAAAACTAAAAGTTATTTTCGACAGGATGTGAAACAAATTTTGTGTTTAGTTATTCCATTCTCTTCAGTTCGAGGTCACCAGTGACAACTTTATTTACACAGCATTAGTTGATAAGAGTAATTAAATAATAAATTATTGAATGTTTCCTAACATAAAGGTGTTATAAAGATTTGCCAGTACTTGGTTATAGTTCTCGTAGCTCTTATGAGTCACCTAATGCTTTTATGAATTTTAAACGGTAGTAGGGGAGTAGGGTTGTAAATATGGCATTCATCCTGGTATATCTTGCGGATCTATCTCAAGAAAATAACCATGTATATCCTCCTCCTCTACCTGTGCTCCCCGTCTCTCATGGCTGATACTGTATCAGAAGTTCTTCATGAGGCAGGCTCCCAGAATATCAGCAAGTTTTTTTTTTCCCCACTTTGAAAGTGTCAACAATGGCTTCCATTATAAAATGTATCCGATAGAACACTCCTGGGGGTACATTTTCAGCCATATAAATAGCACCCTTCAATTTGCTGCTCGTGGTTCCCTTAAAAGTTGGAATGCCAATTTGTGACCCGTGGTGTCATTCTCCTACTTCCCCACCCCTTCGCCACTGTGTGTTGCGAGTAGTCGGACTTGACGGCGATTCAGTGTTAAGAGAATAAAAGCTTCTTGGACGGTGGGCATATCGAAGAACAAAATAGGTGGATGGATTAAACCTGACGTCCCTTTCATTAGCACCATTGCCATGAAAACACTAATAGACTTCAGAATTGCTTACTGTACGTACACAAATGCAGTCCTTTATATTTCCTAGGAGGGTAGAGCATATTATGGGGGTCGAAAGGAAAGTTTAAAGCTTTCTTTTGTCGTAGTTTTAATTATAAGTGTTTGATAGGTTTTAAGAGCGATTAATCTGTTTGCGCTTCCAACTCTCTCGTGTTATATTATGGATTATTGGAGAATTATTATAATCAAGTCTCACAAGAATTAATTTGTTTACTAGGTACAAGGTCCTTGATGAACCATACGCTAAGAATATTTTACTTGATAAATGCAACGAATAATACTACTAATACTACTAATACAATTTTGCTGGCTAATACATAGATTAGGAGAAAAAACAAAATATACTTCTACTACAGTTTGAAAATGACTTATCGTGCCAATGGCTAGGAATGAAGAGCTGTTGCAGAAACGAAAGCGTATCATTTCGGAACAAATTTCACCTGCGTTATTTTGAGCGAGTTTTTTCCTTTTATCTAGCATGAATACACATTCCAAGATTGACACTAGTATCATAAGCGCGACTAGAAGCACGACCTCAGCTTCTGATATCACCGTGTGCCTGGAATTCTCTACTGACGTACTGACTGACTGCATTCCTGCCAGGGACCGTGAGCTGGTGAGCAAACTGTACTTATTAAAATGCATCACATTAAAACACCTAAGGACAGCTGATGCGCATGGAATAATAAGCTGGGTGCAGTATTTTACCTTAGCTAAAGAAATAAGGACTCCTAGGTCCAGCTTCAGAAGTGTACCTGAATGAGTAAATATTCAGTTGAACTTACTCGTATTTATAGATCGACAACTGAACGCCTCATCTGGCGACTCTTACAACCGAGTAATTCCCACAACAGGAGATCCAAACGGGAACTACATTCCTTTGGGATGCACTCACAGCATATGGAAGATGTGTTGTGCATGCAGAGTACCCTCGCGGCGGCATAGTGAAACAGAATGTTTGATCACACAGGTAGAAAGAGACGGTCTTGCGTCATTAACACGACCCACTTCCTCACTCGAGAGCACTTACACTTTCTTGTTCCTGGTGACCCAAGTACTGCCACCCAACAGAGGGGATAATATCCCGCAATTTATAAATATACCACATAGGATAGGTCAAGCTGTACCAATAATGTATTTAAAAACTTCTCAATTAAACAACTGTCTTATCCAAAAGTAGTACCACGTTCGTGAAATTTTCGTATTTGTGTTTCCACACAATGGCGTCAGGAGAGAGCGTGTACCTGAAATAGTTGTTGTTAGGTTACTTTTTGGGTTTCCTTCGCATTAAAATAAAAATTCTGTTCTCTATTGTAAATAATTAATACTTTTATTGCCAATTATATTATGTGATTAATCATATCGTGACAAATGAAAAAGCCGGTTACTTTTTCTGTCACTTTCGCTTCTAAAACTGAATTACAAAAACGCAATACTGCTTTATCGTTTACACAACTTACAATTAGTGGTGGCCTTGCAACTCGCAGCTTTCTGTCTTATCGTAACCTGACACAAAACGCTAATACTGCTCCACTGTTCACATAAACACTATTCACTCCGAAAAACTGTCCCAACACTAAAAGCCAACACTCTCTCTCAACTTTGACTTCTATGGCCATCCCGCTTATAAAGGCCAAGACAAGTATCGGCGAATTCTCTAGAAAGTACACCTTTTCTTGAAACTTACCGTAAATAAGCCCGGCACATGAACTAGAACTGCCTGGAATCTCTTTATTCTACATTCTTAAGTCTTCCTCCTGGCCGCTCCATTGTCGTTGGGTCGCATATTTACAAGTAGTGCTGTGAGATAGCTAACACCGAGCTTTCCTTTGAGGCGGCTGCGTCATGATATCCATAGATATTAATATAATTGACGTATCGAAAACAGATACTTTGCTTGCTGCACGAAGCTGTCACTCTTGCGTAGATATTTCCTTGTGTCTTGTTTGCTTACGTTAAAGTAAATGGCAATAATATATTATTGTGTTGTGGTAGGTGCGGCATTAGTGAACAAGGAAGAGGGTAAATATGAGACGAAAAATCGAGTATTTTCCATTTCCGAGATTTTCCAACACACTAAACGTAGATGCATTGCTTACTATTTTTTCGACGATAGTGAATAAACAGAAGCAGTACTAACATGAAAATAAGATTTGTAATTCATTAGCAGCTGTTGCACATGGTGGTTGTGGTAACAAGGTCACCAACATTAACTTTCTTGTCGAAATGGCGCTGTTTGTGGACCTTAACAAGGAATTAATAACTTGCAGCTGACAGCTGCTGCATTAATTAAATCGTAAGTTAATATTAACTGGTCACTAACATTAACTGAAACTGGTTAACCGGCCTTTTAGGCGCAGGTTGCGAGACCCGGAGCTAGTTATCCATAAAAGAAGTGAAATAATATTGTTCTCCAAGAACTTCCCGACTACTTGACTGGGAACCGAACCTGGGTCCGTCATATCGCTTCGAACTTCATGTGCGTTCATTTTTATGTCGAAAATAATGCAATAGAATTGACAAAGCACTAATTTAATTACGTTTTCAAAATAACTTAAACGCCATAAGTTTTTAGCAGAGTTCGAAGAAAGTTAACACTGGTGTTGACCTTTTCGCTTCACATTCGGTAACATATGTACATGTTCAACAGCGGGTCCAGTGGTGTTTTATATTCTAAAGCCCTTGAATCCTTCTGAAGAATTTGAGTTCACCGTTTCTCTTGGATTTTTCTCTGTTGAACGGTATCTAATTATTTACTTCAGGTGCACTTCACTCTGGACCATGGACAGGAAAACTAAGAGTCGGTGTAATAGATGTATTCTTTCACATCTTGCAAGTTTTTAGAAAGTGCAGAGTCAGTGTGGTGAGCTTTTGGATGTTGTCATGACTTCGAGTCAGTGTTACGTGGCATGTCTTCACATCGCAGTAGAAGTGATTATGGCCGTGTCTTTGAGCCACTCGGTCTGCAAAATGAGGAAAATGAACATGTTAGTGGATATGAAGTACGGAAAGCAAGCTTGCATGCCGTCTCAGAGTATACATTAAAATCACCTCCACAATAGGTCATTGAGAGACGATAATTGCTCTTGTAACGTAATTGTCTGTTTGTCAGGACTTGAACGCGTCATGCAAAGGGATATTTTCCTTTGATGCACTTCCCCACTTGTTATACATAGCGTGCGTCTCGTGCAACAAATGGATTTAGCTACTAAAAGCTGGTGCGACCGGCGTCTTCGGTGTTCGTGAAGCACATTGATTCCACAACGGTCTCACGCCAGCGGCAGTGTTCAATTTACTTGCCCAGCAAAAGCTGCAATACAAAGTGTAACATTTGTTGCCAATACTTTCCATAAAATTGTGTTGTTTGAACTGCCTCAACAACTGTTTTATATATTTTGGTGCATTATTTGACGTAAATTGACAAATAAATAAATATTTATTTATTTGTTTGTTTATTTGTTTATTTGTTTATATTTATTTATATTTATTTGTTTATTTGCTTATTTATTTATTTATTATGACTGTCCAAGCCTCTGATTGGATGTAGTACTGAGCTAACTGCCATTAATTCTTCTGTCGGCCTCAGTAGGTAACCATAAAAACATTACACGTGAGACAGAAATAAGATGTGGGGAAATAAATGGAAACAAAGTTAGTGTTTAAAAAAACTATTTCAGAATAGGTATACTGTGAAGCAGGCAGCCCATCAAAGAGACGCTCAAGGTCAAGTTAGCTCACACCACGACGTTGCTAGACAACGCGCGGCTCATTAACACGGATATCAATAGTCGGGTCAAATAAAGACCGATTCTAGACTGTTCGAAAAGCTTTCGACTGCCAGCTTGTTCACAAGAAATACCTAGAAAAGGTTTATTTTCGCCGACAATTCCTGGCCTATTCAAGAGGGTCGGGACGGTGAGAGAAGACCACTTTTGACGCGGGTTTTTTAAGTGTTGAGCGGAACACTTATTGAAGAGCTTTAAGTAGCTATGTCGTAGGAATCAGTTGTTTTTAATACAAGAACTGTGAGCAGTAAACTTTGTGGCAAAATTACGATAAGACAGAACAGCTGTGAGCTGCAAGGTCACGAAGAATTCTAAATTGTGTTAACGATAAAATAGAGAACTGTGTTTTATGATTAAAATTTAACGGAAATAAAACGACAAAAAGTAACTGGACCCATCATTTGCCACAATATAGTCGCAGGCTGCTGTATCTGTGCAATATAAGTAGATTGCGTTATTTGTATTTAAATAATTGAAACAAGTTTGTGATTACTGTCGCGGTTCATTGTAATTAATATCGTTTCATCAGTACCATGCATAACAGAGAATAGCTATCCATCATAATGCACCTAAATCAAGAATTTTGATTCCGAAAATATTTTCATTATTTGTAATTGATAAAATTGTTTGCAGCAGCTGACATTTAGTGGTGTAAGTCACCGGATATTTTGTTACTCCAAATTGAATTGGCAACGCCCTTTGCACTGCCTGAAGACAATCTAAAATGTGTTATTGATTGTTCTCATCATTCTACCACACAGGATAAAAGAACAGATGTTACAAATGCATGCCAAAGAGGGAACATATATTTCATATTTACTGTTCACACGGTACCACGCAAGAGTCCGGAGGTTTGATTAACTCCCCTTTATGTTAGAAAATAAGTTGTGTCGTCTGTGTCATACTGGCACAGAGCTCCACTGTGGGCGGGATGTGAAATTGCCATGCTTGTCAGGAAGTTATGGGGTAGTACTCTTGGGCTTTCAACGTCAGCGGTTTTCTACATGTACATTGCTCATTGATCGTAAATGAAGAATCGGGTCACGGATTTTCTGTTTTATTTGCCCATACTTTTTATCAGCTGATGTTCGCCTCGCTAAAAGTAATCATGAACCTCTCTCAGTTGATTCTCCAATCCCAATTCTCTTCTTCCTCCTGGGTCCTAATGGCTGTCGACGGGCCCTTAAACCGTACTCACTCACTCACTCGCTCACTCACTTACTCCTCTTTCTCCTCTTCCTCTTTGTCTTCTTCCTTTTCCTCTTCTGTCTGCTCTTCCTCTTCTTCCTCTTCCTCATCCTCCTCTTCCTTTTCCTCCTCTTCCTTTTCCTCCTCTTCCTTTTCCTCCTCTTCCTTTTCCTCCTCTTCCTTTTCCTCCTCTTCCTTTTCCTCCTCTTCCTTTTCCTCCTCTTCTTCTTCTCCTTTTCGTCTTCTTCCTCCTCTTCCTCTTTGTCCTCCTCGTCACTTCGTCCTCTTTTCCTCCTCATCTTCCTCCTCATGCTTCTCCTCTTCCTTCTTCACCTTAATACCATATAGGTTTAAATGTCTGGTTTTGCTCAGCAAAGAAGGAACCAGAAGACTAAAAGGTTATGGAATAAATACGTTTACTTGCATAAAACGGTGAAGCTTTCGCCTCTATAATTTTCAGTTGTTTCTACGTTCGCAGAAACAGTTGAATGTCCCATACCTGTTCCCATTCAGTTTGTTTACCATATGTTCTGGAACCACTTCAGAGGAAATATTTGCATTATGAAATTGTAACAGCAACTATGCATGAAATAGTGCAGATCAGAAACTATTGAAAAAATTATTACTCCTTGTTGAGAGCAAGCACACTTCACCGCAGCACAATTGCACTCGAAAAAGTATAATGTATAGCTTATCTGCTGAACATCTATAGAAGTCGCGTGATGTGTAACACAATTACTAAGATATTTCACTGCTTCCGGGTGTTTGTAAGCAAGGCTCTCAGGACCCATCTATTATTTAATTCATCCCATTTTCCCATTAGCAACTACAATGCATAATAAAAGTTATGACGTAACTTATTTTTGTTGCTTTGCCTTTGTTATTACAATGTTAAAATACTTGTGTAATTTTGACGTAACTCTTGAGATTCCGAAGACAAAACATTTAAACATGCTTCCTTTTGTTGGAACTTGCAACACGGTTTTCTCAGAAACAGATGGCAGCAGTGGATAATCATGCAATCAACTTAAATATCGCCATTAGAGTTAAGAAATCGTCGGTAGGGATTTGTGTATGCCTGAATATACAGCGTTTCGAAAGGAAGTGTTATTCATTTCTAAACCTTACTTCTGTCTCTTTTTTCGGGGGGAATTTATTGGCGTAGTCTGACAAACCTTAAAGATAAACAAAGGCTTTCAAAACTAACATGCTAAATTACTGCATACAAAATAACATTGTTTGAACGATATGAAAAAATCGTGGAAAGGAATGCGCTGGCATTGGAAAAAACTACCATGATTCCACGTCTTAAACTACCATGCAATATTTATTTTCAACTGCTTATCTAGTATGTCTAAACCTTTTAACTGATGTGAACCAAATTTTGGGAACACATAGGTAGTAGGAGAGAAATATTCTATGCCTTGTCCACTTCCAAAATGTCCCTGATTGACCTAAAATGTTCCTTGCAGCTGCTGTCTGTTGCCCAATTTAGGTAGTCATCTGCCATATTACTGACGGTTTAACATAACTGCGAACACAACATCGATTTCCGTACCAAAAATCGTAATCTGCGCAGGAAAAAAAGAAAAATGGAGTAGAGCCCTGATCTTGGCTGTTTCAACTATCCCTCCGATATCGCCAGATGACGTCACCCACTCAACTTTGTATCACATTGTGTAGGCCACTCTATCGATTGCCGTATTTGTTCTAATTTCGAAATATGATACCTACCCCTAATACCTGGATGCTGATCTACTCTGTATCAGAGTTGGAGAAATATTCATTGTATGCCTACATATATTTGTCAATGGAAAACAGCCTGAAAAATGTACTGGACGTTAATATATTTTCGCACTCCCTCACCCCCTCCAACATCATTTTCTTTCTTTTCCGTTATCCGTAATTTTCTTATTTTGTTGCTTAAGCTAAAAATAACTATGTGTAAAGGGAGAAATATAGAAATACTCCAGGATGGTGAAACTGCATCATGTGTTTTCCTTTGGGATTCCATCCTTTTTATGGACGTGAATTAAGCCCACCGGCGTCTTCAGACCTCTGTCGGTGGAAGCGCAAGGATGTTGTTTCAAGCTAACAGGAGCTCGTTGAAAGGTTTATCTTGTATCTAAACACCGCAGGCACGGGGAAAAACGAGATCTGGGAAATATTTACGTAGTCCTGCATGGAAGAGTGTGAAATGTTTTGTCAGAGCTGGAAACCGGCTGCTCTCTGGGAGACCTGCAGATTCAAGTATCGCAGCGGGGGCAAAGCTCGGGAAATTTAATATCTCCACTATCAGCCACGTGGGTCTAAGTGGAATGAAACAAGACGGTGTTATTTTAGACTCCTCCTGTTGCTCATCAGAGAGACATAACTCCGGAGTAAACCTCCTTCACTTTATTTTAGGCTTGGTATTATAAACGTTTGATAGAGGCTTAGTTAAAGCTCCAGATTCCGTTTGAATTTTCTAAGTTAGATTGCAGAAAATTTTTTTTGTCTTTTTGTTAGTTTTTTTAAGGATTTCTTTAAGCTCGTTTTGACAACGCGGTCTTATCACGACCATACATAAAATCACTTATTAATGATGTATAGAAATATTAGATTATGAAAATTCACAAGTTCTGTATCCATTAAAACTGTAGCGACTTCTTGATCCATGCTGGGTTGGAGATGCTGGTTTTTATCTACATATGCTGTATTGTGGGTAGTCTACAAGGATGTGGTGAATGGTTTGAGGAACGTAACAGCTGGTAGAATTTGGAAAGCGGTCCTTAGGCGAAGATAATATATTACTAGGGTGCAGCATCTCTCCCGTCTAAATGTTGTCTCATCAAAAAATAAATAAATAAAATATAAAAAACAGAAATAAGTCCGTTAGTTTGGAGTGTCCAAATCTAAGCCGGGTGACGTTAACTTAATCTCTTCTTGTGAGTGTTTGGATATGCAGAACATTAATTTTATATGCTCGCAATTACACTTAAAAAAACATGTTATTGTTAAGTTATACTTTGCCTTCTTGGCAGCCTTCATATGAAGAAAGTACATTAAATGAATATGAAACTAAACAACAGAAAATCTTTATAAGAGCATGATATATTTTATGATTGTGCTTAAGTTTCGTGCTGTATTCAGTTGTAATTTGAGTAAATAAGGTTGGGACCGCTTGCTTCGAAAGTCCGAATCTGTTTAAGAACTCGTGGTCATTTCCATCTGAATTTGTTAGGTCTGTTGTCCCCAACATTTCCTCATTATCACTCAGAAATTCCTCAAATTCCTTCTCAAAATCCAGTAGTGCTGACTGGTACCACCATCTTATAGCATGAAAATGGAATTATTTCCTTCCAGATAAGTTAAGCTGAAGTTCAAATGAAGCTTAAAGATTGTACCTAATACACAGTAAAAAGAAAACCTGTGGTTTAAACCTAATAGAGGGTTTAAACGTCGTTTATAATACCAACCCTTGTTTAATGGCTATAAAGCTCATTAAAAAGAAAATTTAGTAGTTAATTGGTCTGTACGTTCAACATAGTAGCTAAATCAAGCAAGCCAGCTGTTACTCCTAGACCTTCCGTGCTCTAGGGGTAACAGCTAGCCTCTGGCTCCCAAGATCCGGGTTGAAAACCGGAGGAGGGTAATGGATTTTTTTTCGGGTGTAAAAATCCTTAGGGAAATAAAGTCGGTGGTCCTGTGTCGTATATTTACGGCACATAAAATAACCTCAAACCTGAGGTGTTTAACATAGAATTGGTCGCTGAGAGCCATAGCAATTAAAGAGCCTATAAATTAATTTTTTTAAATCAAACTTTCAATTGTGGAATCCTTTCCTTGCTAATTATCATTTTTGTAATTGTGTATGTTTTAAAGGGATCATGGTGTAATTATTGCTATTCTGTGCTTCGGATGAGTGGGAATAAAATACGCAATTTTCTCCCTATTTTCTCGATGTTTCCTTTATCGCCAGGAAAGAAATAACTGGACTTTGACATTCTTCCTGAAGAATATAAGATGCTAAAAGTGTTTCTTCTGTAATACTTTCTTTAACCCGCTAACATATTTTTCTTTTTTCGTTGCTTTTGTAAACAAATTGGCGCAAATACGCACTTGAAATTATAAAAATAAACTTTTTTGCTGTCGATGAATGCGGGTTTTTTCCGTAATAACACAACTTCTTGAGAGGTAGAACTGGAACTGAAAAATTCAATGCCACAGCTGGGGTTCGAACCACAGACCCTCCGCTTATCATTGCTCACACACGGTTTGTGTGTTTAAAAACACCAACAGTAAGTTTGTTGGCATAAATAAACAATAACACGACCTCTTGTTAGATTACATATAACTGTTCTAATATTAATTATATCTATAATTTAGTGATGTAATTCTTTCCATTAATTCATGGAGCTCGTTTGAAGTTGCTATTCAAGTGAAGTAGGGTGTAAAATAAAGATGTATGTACATTCATGAATAATACAAGTAAAATTGTTAAAAGCAATGCAATTATACTATGTGAGCCTTATCATTCCAAAGTAATTATTGCTTCTCTTTGAGAAATGAAAACATTCCAGAACAAAATGCCGCATATTTTATTCCAAACTATTGTAGTAAGTTTCGTGATATGTTGAAAGAAATGCAGTTGCTTTAAGTAAAAGTATCGTTGTATGCTGCAAGATGTTGCAATGAATTACAAGAGCAGCAAATGGAAAATAAAGCAAGTTTATATGAATCGAAAGAAAACAGCTTGTCTTATTTCTGATACACCATCATAGTGTTGTGTGGTTTTTCATCAAACATTTTTTCCTGTGCTCTTGGAATACTCCAGAAGGACGAGTTTGCAGTCTGCTGTTAGCTACAGTCTGCATTTGGATAACACATTATCGTAAACTT
Source organism: Tenodera sinensis (assembly GCA_030765045.1). Lineage (NCBI taxonomy): Eukaryota > Metazoa > Arthropoda > Insecta > Mantodea > Mantidae > Tenodera > Tenodera sinensis. The sequence goes on along the minus strand of CM060963.1, from coordinate 175,288,535 downwards.
CATATGCAACTGTCATGTGTAGCTTATCGATGTTGCCATGTGTACTTGACAGCAAAGATTCAAGCACACAGTTTGTGCTCTTTGATCATCGCGTGACAACATGGTCATGTTAGCAAATGACAACTCAGTATTAAGTGATCCCATATTAGATTGCATATTACGCTTTGGCATGAACTAATATTTGAAACAATATTTGAATTAGACATTAAAATGAATCATTTGAAAGCCTACTGCACTGAAGTCGGAGATATACTAACCTAACAGCCCTATAGTCTTATAAATACAAAAGTGAACTTTACCATAAACCACTGTGCAGCCTCGATCCATTCGCCAGGTCTAAAATACTTTTGTACTATTATAAGGTTATAAGGAAAGCATCTGCTCTCCCCTTTCTCTCTCTGTCTCTGTCTAGGGTTATTTTTAAAACTACTCAGTATATTTTGATAAAAGCTACTGCTCTTTCTGACGGATATACGTAGGCAATATACTTCTAAGAGTGTCAAAATTAAAGGAGATTCATAAAAATAAATTTCATTACAGTTTTGTGATATATCAGCTGATGTTTCTCACGTTATACTCCAAACATGATGGATGTTTTGCAGAATTCCAATACTAAGGGATGCGCGTGCGCGCGTGCCTGCATGCTTTTGTGGCGCACGATGTCATGTTCAGGTAACGTAAGTTTTTGCGGTTTCGTTAAAAGCACCGACAAAAAAAATAGCTACTCAACGATTTCGAAAAGCTACCCACTAGCATTATTTTCAACTCCATTGTTCTACACCTTTCACCCTTCTGCAGAAAATTTTGAGCACTCACAATTTTCTTAAGCTGTCCTTATATTTATAAATCCTCACAAATAAATGTGTATTGAATCTTACCGCATAAAGCTTGGTGCATTATGTCGTAACACCCGATAGCAATTTACAAGCTACCCTACAACTTTTACTGTATTACATGCTTCCACTTCTGTATCTAACAGAAAATATAAACTTCCTTACAAGTTTCAGAGATTGCTCCTATTGTAGTTTCAATCCTTAGTCTAAACCAACTGATCGATCAAGATTTGAACTGACGTTTTAAGAAAAGATCAAAAATAGGTCAATAGAAATTTTGTTTCAGAAATGCATCTATTCAACGCAGGATAATATAGCTAGTTCTCTTACAGTAAAAACACTTTATAACAATACTCAATATTATAACAATATAATAATAGCATTAATAGTAATAATAATAGTAATAATATAGCAATAATAATAGTAATAATATAGTAATAATAATAATAATAATAATAATAATAATAATAATAATAATAATAATAATAATAATAATAATAATAATAATAATAATAATAATAAAGTGCTATTCCCGTTTTACATGTCATATTTTCTGCATTTGTACCTTTTAAAAAGTCGGTTTAGATACATAAAGTGGAGTAAATGTGTTTTATGTTCTCTGTTTCTGGTATCTGTATCGTTCTGTTTCTCTTCCGTGCATGGCTATGCAGATTACTCTCTTCATTTCCCCTCATGCAACGTTTAGTCTTGGCAATTCTAAACCCATTCTTGTTTTATCCTATGCTTAGGCATTCATATTGTAATTAGTGCTGAAACTAGTACAACTGGCACGTATAATAGCGTTGTAAATAGAAACTTGGAAATCATTCCCCTAACATGCGTCAAACTCTGGGACAAGCGGGATAACCCATATCCGTGACAGAACCAATCATGGTTTATCACTGGCAACACGTGCTTATCAAAAACACCAACTTCATCATACATATGAGACAAAGTACATGCTATTGAGAAGTGAGAAGTAAGGCACTATATCACATTCATATTCAGTTTCCATTGTCCACGCTTAGAATGAAATTAGTCTTTGTTTTCTAATAATGTAATCTGGATTGTCAGCAGTCCAGCAGACGAGGGCTAAAAGAGAAGTCTGACAGCAAAGTCACGTGTGCATGTGCTTTTTCTTTACCCAAGTGACATGGATAAAGCAAGTTCTTAACTAAGTATGTTACATTATTGTTAGAGGACAAGGTGAAAGTGAGATAATGAGTAGACCTGCTCCTGATCTGCTTATTAATATAGAACGAAAAAGTGCAACGGTTAACCGCATGCGAATTCAATAGGATATGAAAAACAGATGGATACGGGGATGTGCAGTCAAAAATGCTTTATTTTGACTTCTACGCGTTGTATTTGGTTGCTATAACCACCGGCCAGAAAAAGTCATGGGTTTAGTTCATTTGTGCGAACTAAAAAATAAAATGCGCGAATTCCCACATCAATTGATATGTTCTTTGGTACCTAACCTGTTTGTAAAGCTTACGATAGCTGGAAATTCGACCATCTTCAAGATGAAAAAGTCACTGCTATCGGTGGCGTTTTAGTTGAGGAAGTTGATGTATTTATGAAGTATTATACGTCTATAGCTATCGTGTATCCTTGATTGGTTATAGCTAGGGCCCATATTTCGATGAGTTAGAACCTTTCTTCTGATGATGCTAGGGCAATGTAAGATAGAAAATATACGTGACTCATAACATTTTAAGTGGAATCAAAGCACTTTTAAGTCACATTTTTTCCCCACTTTTAGACATTTTTATGTAGTATTTTTAAGATTACCTATAAGTCATTTTAAGTAATTTTATGACTTTTATTGAACAAATCCAGGTTTTTTATGGTATTTTTCGCGAGTGTGGTTGTTTATTCGTGTACTAATTCAGTACTAATGGCAATATCCTCTACTATTTTAAAATTCTCACTCCAAATTATACGATATCATTTGTATTCTCCCCAAACATCTTGTAAAGATATATTGTAATGTTCTAAAAATTTTATTGTAAAATAGCCGCTCTCACTAAATTCTTTTTTATATCATTAATCTCCTAAAATTGTTTTCTATATTCATTTTAAATTCACTTAATATTATGCTTTCCATCCTGTTAATACATTCAAATGTTTAATTACATTTTAGTAGGCCGATCCTTTTGGGAAACCCTAGTTAGGGCGGCTATCATCATGATTATCTCTCTCTCTAGAATCAAGTTTAGGAACTTCAAAATTAAAAAATCTTGGAAATCTATTGGAATGTGGCTGCTCTATTGATATTTGTTAAACATTTGGACTCGTCAACCATAGATTAATATGTCCAACTAAACGATTTACGTCTGTTGTAAAACAGACTTGTTTCCTAGAGCAGATATTTTCAACCTGGGGTACCCGTATCCCCAGGGGTACACGAAGACTTGTTAGTGGCACGTAAAAATTAAATACGCGTACAGTTACTATAATTTATCCTACAAATAAAAAATAATAAAATTTAAAATACGCATACAATAAATACAATGTTTCCTGAATGACCACATAATGAAACATTTTTCAACCAGGGGGATTTGAATTGCACTCTGTCCAAGAACCCATTTTGCTTACTCTTCCGGTCTACCTAACAATGATAACTTAAAGCTGCGCTCCCTAATCATTTGTATTCTTTGTTTCAAACATCGGCAAAGTTAACAGTGTCCACGAATGTACTCTACGGACTGATTGATAATCTTTCAGTACCTACTCGGTATATTTTCTTGACTCTTATGTGCAAGTTCATTTGTTTTACTCTCACATCTCATTCTTTATATCGCTGTTTGAGAGACAGAGAAAGTGAAGAAAGGGAGAAAATGGTGAGTCAAGGTTACGAGAAGAAAACAGTTGTGAGTTTTAATATCAGGACTGAAGACTGTGTTAACGTCAGGAAAAGAGAACTGTGTTGTGTATTTAGTTTTGGAAGGAAATAAAATGAGATTAGAATTAAAAACATTGAATTTCTTTGTATTATTGTGGTAGTGCACTAGGTATTTTAACTTTTATTGCAAGATGGATACATTTGTTATAAGAGGAAAAAAATCGTGAAATAAGTGATAGTGGCGATAGTGAACATCGCCAGTGAAAAGTGCAACAACGCGTGTTCCACAACGGAAAAAAATGTTAAAACTGAACCATCTACGAGCAAGTTGGGAAAGGAAAAAAAAAAAAAAAAAAAAAAAAAAACCCTGAAATGTCAATTACAGATATTGCACTGAATCTTAAATTAAATATGAATTCACAATTATTATTATTGTTATTATATACATTTCCGATAATAAGGAAAATGTTACAAGGTGCTTTTAACGTTTTGCCACAACTTTCGTTGCGTATTCCCAGCCGCAAAGATGTTGTTTTGAAAACGTTAACTTGGACAGGCTCTGTTTACATGGCGTGTACTGTGGGTGGATTGATGTAACGTTTATTTGGGTGGCAATGAAGGTGACCTGAGTGATGATCAGTTATTGTTGACCCCACTGTCAAGGACAGCGGCTCACACCTGCAGCATCCAGCTGACGTCATGCCTGCTAACGGGAGGAAAGAATTCCAAAACCTTCCAGAGCGTCATGACTTTTAATAGATTACCTACCGTGGGTGGAACCAGATGGACTGGTGATTCATCGTAAGGGATTGCTCCAAATATTTCCTACAAACGCTCAGATTTGTTACATACAACAACAGAAAAAAGTTGCTTTAATTTTAGAAATTGGAACTGATTGAAGCAGAATAATGGCCTGAGTTAGGTTAATTGCGCAGGAAGGCACAGAAATTTTCTTAACACATACTTCTAAGCGAAAAGCCTTCCAATTTTCCATGCTTTACAGTAACTTCAGGTCAGTTTCTGCATTACCGTCTATTATGTAACACATCTTACACGGCCAGTAGAGGGTTGATACCCTGACCTGGCAAGAACCGGAGGGCGGTCTGCAAGATCTTCTGCAACCACAACCCTCCAGTGTTTTTCGCAGCGTCGTCAGTTTCTGCATCTTACCGCACTCTGTAGTTCTGTGTATGTACCATCTGCTTTCTGATACTTCTATAACTAAAAGCAGGCAAAATATGAAATTTCTTATAATTAGAGCTAGGACAAAATATCCTTTTCCTTGCACTGTGTGCGCACTGCGAGATGTATGGAATAGACACACGTAACCTGGAACTGTAAATATCACAGTCAGAGGTGCAACAACAAATCTAATTTAAAATATACACATTACAGTTGCATACAAATTGCCAAAAGCATAAATCACCCGCCATTAAATTCTGTATCAGCTATAGTTATACATTATTAAAAATATTAGAAAAGTAATTCCAATCAAAGTAATATGTGTTAAAATCATACTTGTTACTGTAAATATTGCATTTTACAATGGAAGGAACCGCAAATGAGTACACACGTTATAGGAAAGTTAAATGTTAAAACTTAAAATTATGTTAAGTTGCATTACTTAAACAAGAAACCGTACGTAGGCATATGCACAATTTAATATTTCAGTTTACGTTAATATTCCTTACATTTCACTTTTACTTATTACGCCTTATTTAGTAAAAATTTGAAACCGAGCTTAACTTAATATAACACAAATGAATCTAAACTTCTTGTACGAATCTATGAAAAAGTATCCCTCTGTAGTCGAGTGATCAGCCTTCTGGTTTCTTAATCCGGAGGTCTTGGGTTCTATTCCCGGCTGGGTTGGAGGAACTTTTCTTTCACTAGGATCATGCCTATCCTCCACAGAGACTGGAAATATAAATATGGGCGTGTTTCATAGCAAACATTAATACAACCAAAGTTTTGCGAATGATTTTCCCTTTAAACAAACAGGCCACTTTAAGCACAATGGAGAAATGCAGCAGATTTGCATGAGATCACATCGGATGGCACAAAAAGGATGCATGTTGTTGTGGTTATTGGCAACCAGCTCTGGAATCTGGAAAATGAAGCAGTGTGGTATATATTTATCTGGATTTATGGGGTCTGGAGAGCACCGCCTTCTTAATGACAAGGCCAATATGATGAACGCTGTTTCCGTCACCATTGTCGCCCTTACTGCGCCAAGATTCTACATAGTAGGTCGTGTTAATAATACTGCGTCTTGCGTCTGTTCCTGTGGCGAGGATGCGACACACATTCGGAAAACCAGTAGAGCATAACCTTGGGTATTGGCTTTCATGGGTACTTGTTGCGGTTTGGCGATGTAAATAACTGTAGTGATCAGGTTGCGACCATTTCAGTCTTCATTCTTCCACAAATCTCTCCCACAGTACCTACCTTTAAAATTAAGACATCAAACTTTATAAGCGTAATAACAAATGCTGGAAAACTTCCGAGCGACAGCTTGATAAATTCTACAGCTTTGATGTTTATAGGAAAGGATGTCTCACCAAGTTAGCCGTTTCACTGGCAAATGTTCAATCTAAAATCAAATATCAAGGGGAAAAAATCTGATGTGCTACACTCACATGACACTCACATGTACTCTTGTACTAACCATTCTTACAAGCTATTATTACTATATCTTCTTTGTATTGGTTGAGATAAACATTTGTACAAATTATATTATTTCCCTGTAGGTGAAAGAGGAATATTAGAATACAGTAGGCTTTGAGCGATAGTCAAGTATTTGAAAGCTTTGAGATCCCGTTCTCTTTGCACGATTAACATATAAAAAAATGAACAACGATGTTCCATTTCACGAAAGTTTTAGTTTTCCGAAACTCACACAAATAACAAGGAATATCTCCGAAATTGTTCACTATACAACAAAATTTATTCGGACATAAACTGTGTGTTTTAGCGAACATTTTATGTATAGTAAGATTTTGTCTATCTCTTACAGTTTACGAGTTATTCAAAAGTCATCCAGAGTAAACGGACTACATAGGCTATAGCCAGAAAATTCAAAATATGCATTTCATTTATCATACAAGTATCTTAAACATGACATTTTAATCAAAATCCTAAGAGCCATTTTCAAAAAAATCAAAATTTTTGAAAAAATTTCCATTTAAAGGATAGTTTAGAGTGGGGCTGTTTTCTTCAAAATCTTCGTGTCGCATCCTTGAAATACCTTAAATTTAAATACCAACTTTGGTTTTTAACCGGCTTTTCGTTTTTGCGTTATGCTGTCCGCAGACTGACAGACACGCAGACTGACACACACACACACACACACACACACACACACACACACACACACACACACACACACACACACACACACACACACACACACACACACACACACACACACCTTTTTTAAAAATGCTTTGTTTGGACTCAGGGGGTCTCAAAACATATATTTCCGGTGCAATCTCGGCATCTAATTTTTGGGTGAAATACAATACTTCCTTCTACTTACCAGTAGAGAAAGTAATATGTTCAACTTAGTTCTTATTATATCCGGCGTATGGCTCAGGCGGTAGTATCTGCGGCCTGCATTCAGGAGGTAGTATATCTTATTCCCATGCCCAATCTTTCTGGCCCATGGGTTTCTCGGGGGTTTCCCTGGGTTGCTAGGCGAATGCTGGAAAGGCTGAACTAAACTTATGACGTACACTGGACTAGAAGGTCGTGCTGTGACAAATACAATGAGACATCCCAGTTCTGACACCATTTGACAAATGACAGGTCTAGTTACTTTTTCTGCCACTTTATTTCTCTTCTAAAACTGAATCACAAAAACACAGTTCTGTTTTATTGTTAACACAACCTACAATTCGTCGTGACCTTGCAACTCTCAGCTGTTCTGTCCTCTCGTAACCTTGACACACAAAACAATACTGCTCGACAAACACCGTCAATTCACTAACTGTACATAGCACACACTTAAAAACTAACTGCAAAAACTGGCTACTCTCACCATCCCGACTCGCTTATATACGCCAGGCGAATTACCGACTGATTCTCTAGAAAATACACTTTTTCTCGAGAAATTCTCGTAAACAAACCCGGCGCGTAAACAGAACCGTCAAGATTCGTCTCGTTCTGCCGCGCTCATAGTCATCTTTGTTCCGACCGCTCCATTGTCGACGGGCCGCCTATTTATAAGCAGTGAACTTTAGTGTCTCTTTGACGGGCGGCCTGCCGGCATCGTAGTATTTACAATGCATATATACTGTGTATGTTAGGAAGAAGCAGGATTGACCTCTGTCGGGCAAGTAAAGGAACAATAACATGTGATGTGTTCAAGTATATTTATCAGTAGCAGTGCAGCTAGGTGTACATGTATTGAAAGAACATCCAAATGTTTTTGTTGGTAACATAACCCTCTGGCACAGCACATCCGGACCAAGACCTGCCGCCCGACCGCTGCGTCACCCACCTCTGCCAACCCCAGGCGTCACAAGTGGGAAGTGGTCAGCGCCCCGTTCCCTCCCGGCCAGTTATGCGGTGTTCTCGACCAGGGGCCGCAACTTTTCAATCAAGTAACCTCTCACTTGGCCCCTCAGAGACCTAATGGGGCTGAGAGCACGCCGTACCAGATCTCCCAACGGTGGAAAGATAATCCCCAGCCAGTACGGGGGAACGAACCCGGATCCTTCTTGCCAGAGGCACCAAGAAGTTGTTGGTTTTTGTTGGTGCTCTAGTTAAAAAAATAACCCGGGACCTGTGGTGTACTTACTCAATTCAACATTTACTTCTTAGAAGACCAATGTGACGAGAAAACTGACAGAATGAGAAAGAAAACAGGAGAGATGTTGCAAAACTGTGTTTCACTCCACGTGAAGTGAACAACTATCTGCCATTTGTGATCTCTTTGATTCCATTGGCTGAAGTGATAGGCTCATTGGTCCAATGTGAAAATTCAGCGATTTCCGAGAGCAAACAAGACATGCGGTGTATGTTACCTGAGAGGCTTCTGATGACAAAAGGTAAAGCGCATGTTAATCATTAAGAGTAGCCCAATAATATGAGAAATCTGAAAATTGAGGAGTAGACCACAAAAGCAGGCAGACGGTCAATTCTGTATGTACAAACTTAAACATCTCTCAATCAAATGGTTCAAAATAATTTCGATATAAAAAGGTTCAGGTGTAAATACCGCTGAGGATGACGTAACCTAAAGTTTTTCTTCAGCACTTGTCGACTTGTATATCAGCTGTGCAACACAATCGAATCTGCGGGGAAGTACCTCATTTTGCGCAACGAGTATCCAGGGATCGATTACAAACCCGCCACACTCGGACTGTGCTTAATGTCCGTGAAAGAAATAGTTGTATTATCACGGTCACAGAAATGGATTACTGGTCCCATTACAGGAATAAGTCTTGTGGTGGTTGTTATTCGTATAATATTACACCTGGATTCGATACGCTTGCGAATAATCCACTTTGGCGAGGTTCTACCGCAGCTTGTCATGTAAAAACAAGTGTCAAGTTTACACATGCGGGATTGTAAAAAATAAAGCCAATTAAAATGGGTAATCTTTCAGCAATTGTTGCACCAAGTTAAGCCATTCATTGCAGAACCAGCCCATTCTCTTCTTTCGTCTTTACCTAACTTAACATGGTTTCTTTTGTTTCTTCTGCCCCAAATCATTCTTTCCAGTCCTCTCTTAGCAAGCAATTTCTTCTTAGCTGGATAATTTTCTTATTTGCCAATTTGGTAGTATAGTTCTTGCTTCACTTTTATTAAAACAGCTTCATGACTCATTTTATCTGTTCATTTCATAGAATCCCTTCTTTTTTATGCTCTTATTGCAGTCTTTGTTCTTTCATCTTCGCAGTCTCCAAGTTTTCATAAAATGCAATAACGGCAAAAGCCAGAGATGAAGTTCAATATAAATAAAAAGAATCCCAGTATGAGCACAAATATAGATAAATATACTAAACTGATGAGGCAAAAGCCAGACTAAAAAAAACAATTTATAAAAAGGTCCAAAGGCATGACATCTCATATCTGAAATTCTAAATCCTTAGCTTCATATTTAAAAGCTTAAAAACACGTTACTGCAAAGTCGTCTGTTTTTATTTTAAGTTACAGATACTTTTGCTAGTGCAGCAATAACTTATATTTTAGGAAGTCCTTACTTGGTTTCAAGATGGAAGTAGAGTACCAGCAAAGCACAACGACCCCTTCCTCTGCTGATGGCATTGAGAGACAGTTCTTAGAGAGGCCAATGGACGCGATACATTTGTCATTTTGTACACAACCGGCCGGTAATACTATCATGGTGATTCATCCTTACCCCTGAGTAGCTTTCACCGCATTTACATAGCAAGCCGGTTTTGAGTTTGTCCCAAGTGGGTTAGGGCAGAAAACCTCGGGCGGTTTCCAGCAAGGGTACCGAGAATTCAAGTTCATGGCTTACTTATTATTCGCACAGGTAGAATTATTGTGGCCCTAATAATAGCGGATCAAAAGCAAGTTAGATAAAAACGCATCAGCTTTTGAAAATAAGATATAGATATACATGGAATGTTTCATCACATAAAACACAAACGGTACCGTTTCTTAAAATTCTTAACAAAACTTGAATTAATGGAAGTAGATTTAATCTCTCAAGTGTGGTTTTAAAGAGGTGCATGCTCTGTTTTGAAAGCAGCTTGCAGTGCTTGTTCGTCTATTTACCCTGGAAAATTATCGGAATTGTAAGGCGATGTCATGACTAAGTACATTGTTTACATACCTAGTGAGGCGCTCTGTATAAATGCATCGTAATTCTGCACAGTCACGAATCCGTTATGAACGTAATAGCGTTCGCTTCATTGAAAACTAAATCAGCATGCCTCCGCAGTCATAATTTGACAGGTATATTGATTCTCTTGCTATGTTTGCGAACCCGGCCGCGGCTTATAGGCGGAATCGTAATTCGTTTCCATTAGTGCTTCTGGACATTTGCGATCAGCGTACTGAAGCTTTTTAGGGATATTAAAGCTACTGGTGTTATTTTGCGAACAGCATTCTGTCGCTTTCAGTCTCCTTCTGATAAATGCACAAAATTTGATGTTATATTTAACTCGCAGATAGCTACCGTTGCTATTATTTCCAGCTTTTATGTTATTGTATTAAGTTTAGCTTTTAAACTTTTTATGTCTTATGTCTTATGCCTAACACATACATAGTAAGTTCTTTCACTCAAACTTAAAACCAATTTTAGTTCTCCCATTAAATATTTCCTGAAAATACACGAAAGAGCTGTCTTAGCAAAAGATATAGCTTCCCGTAATGCAATAAGGAATCCACAATGGCGGAGACGAAGCATGCACTTCTTTCTGCGGCGGCTGTGGCCTTATCTGGCAAGATTGATTTTCCCGCCCACCATCAAGACAAAGCGCGCTTTTTTCAAAGTATCTGCACTTCAAAGAATTTTATACAAATGTGTGAACACTAGAGAATCAGTACTCATAAACATTTTTCATTATATTCATTGAGATTATTATATTTTTTATAATTATCGAAATAATTAGAGGGACAAGATTTTGTTCCAGTGTATTTTTGTAAAAGTATTTATTGTGGCCATACAATTATTTTTCTCTGGAATAAGTAACCTTTATTTAACAATGACAAATCATGTTTAGAGAATGCAGCAAGAAAACCATGCATTTTATTATTAGATTTCTATTAAAATAATATGTACTTGAAAATTGCACGTAAATATAAAGGCTAGAGACTGCATAATGCTATAATCCATGCACCACGTAAATATACGGTAAAAGAATCAATAAACAGTAATTTCCTATTGTATAGTCTTTACTGCCTACAAAAATATGTTTCATTTCGGCCATGATTAACTTGAAGCAGATAGAAAAACGAGTATTGATGAACAATTTGTAAAATATATATATGAAAATAAACAGTAATAAGTAGGGTCAAGCGAGCGTATACATCAGAGTTTATTGTGTACTAACAAAACGCCAAGCAAAATGTTGAATGTAGCTAAATTGCTACAAATTTCATAATTGAAAACGTTACTACTTTTCATTGTAAAAGGTAGTTCGTCACGTTAACTTAATGCCAAACTGTTACGTTTATTTTTCTTCGTAAATGGCCATTATTTCTGAACATTAATTTTTTTTTTGTTTAAGCTGGCAGGTGTACCAACAGCATTTAGTTGCGGTGTAAGAAAAATAAAAGAATAGCGATCCCCTTCCTTTCTCAGCCTTCACGGATATCAACACTGTTGCGCTGGGGTCTGTTTAACTTATAAAACGGCACCTGCAGTTAAACTTTTAGTCTGGTTTAACTACATTTCAAGTCGAACTACGTTTACAATACCGGACCTAAAGCTTCAATATGTTTGAGACAGAAGGTCAAAAAGTAAATATTTTGAGTGTAATCATTTTTTACTTTCTCTACTGGTAAGTAGGGGAAGTATTGTATTCCACCCAATTCGATGTCGAGATTTCACCGGATTTTGAGACCCCCTGAATCAAAAAAAAAAAAAAAAAAAAAAGAAGCATTTTTAGAAAAAGGTCCGTGTGTGTATCTGTGTGTCAGTCTGTGTGTCTGTCAGTCTGTGGGCAGCATACCTCAAAAACGAAAAGTCGGTTAAAAGTCAAAGCTGGTATTTAAGTTTAATGTCTTTCAAGGATGTGACACGAAGATTTTGAAGAAAATAGCCCCACCCTAAACTACCCTTTACGTGGAAGATTTTTCGAAAATTTTGATTTTCTTGAAAATGGCTCTAACGATTTTGATTAAAATGCCATATGTTTGAGATATTTTGATGACAAATGAAATGTATATCTTGAATTTTCTGGCTATAGGCCCTGTAGTCGTATTTACTCTGGACGACTTTTGCATAACTGGTAAACCGTTAGAGATAGACCAAATCATACTATACAAAAAATGTAGATCTTGCTAAAATACACAATTTATGTCTCAATAAATTTTCTTGTAGGGTGGACCATTTCGGAGATATTCCTTGTTATGTGTGTGAGTTTCGGAAAACTTAGAACTTTCGTGAAATGGGTCATCGCTGTTCATTTTTTTATATGTTAAGTGTGAAGACAACAGAATCTCAAACTTTAAAATATTTGACTATCGCGCAAAGCCTACTGTATTCCCTCTTGCACCTACAAGGAAATTAGCAATAAGATAATTTGTACAAATGTTTACCTTAACTAACACGAAGAAGATATAGGAATAAGAATTTGTAAGAATGGTTAGTACAAGAGTAGAGGAAGTCATGTGAGCGCAACACATCAGATTTTTTTAATGTTCCTTTAACATCGAGGTTCATATCGATGGCTTTTTAACCTTTTCTTGGAACAATTGCTCAACAGTAGTGGTGTTCACTCGCTTAGTGGTGGTTTTGAACTTTGGGTTTCTATTATTTTAGATTAACTTATTACATTAAGTTCACACATTCACACTCCTATTCATACTTCCAGAAGACTACAGTTAAAGAAATATTCCCACTTTCTAGGTGGAAATCGAACCCGGGACCCCTTGCACAGCAGGCAGGTGCTCTACCGACTGAGCTACGGGACCAGCCATTTGTTTACACATCTGTACGTGCATAGCACAGAGAGATGGGGAAGAATGGAATTAATGCGTGTAAATCCATTACATCGGCTTCTGAAGCAACATTCATGTAGATAAATGAGTAGCTGTTTATTTTGCAGTAACAGTTTCGTTAAAAACGTTCACTTGCATACATTATTGGAAGTGGCACAGTGTTAAATATCTGTAAATATTTTATGAGCGTTGAGTGCACTGTAGTTACTTGGCTTAATGTGGCATTCGCAGAGGTAAACAACGCATGCGCTGCACTTACAGGTCACACAGCTATTTATGTGTTGCGTACGAGTAATGACACTAAATTACACCAAATTGCAGCTTGGGGAGCCCTGGAAGGTCGTCGTAAGGTCAAGACCGCGATAATGAAATGAGATATCCTTAGCTTTGCGGTACTCTTGCCACCTAACTAAGGTTCCTAAGACTAGATTTTGCCAAAATATGTTGACTACATTAAGTAAACCCTCAAATACAGCTAATTAGATTTTAAGTAAAAAGACTTCAGTGTTATTAAGGGGCGAATCTTGCAGGAGTTCTTTAACATGCCAATAAATATACTGACATGGAGTGGATTTGAACCCGCGACTTCGAGATCAGTAGGCCAACGCCTAACCAACAGCCACCCAGACCGACACGGCTAAGTAATGGTTGTTATTCACCAATGAAATACAACCTCAAGTATAAGAATAAAGATACCTGACTATATACTATTTTTGAACTATATATTGTTGAGTGAACCATACATTTTAATTCCAGTTGGTAGGTACTGCAGTAATTATTGTCATTCGTGTATAATATGCCCAATTATGTACAGTAGTGTAAAAGCTACATTTGTCATTGGTAAATTCCTGAACCTATGTTGTAGCAGTAGTTGGAAACCGTCTCATGGGTTATCATCCGAGTAAATCTATTATCATCATCACGAACAAGTTCGTTTTAGGTCATGTGGCCTGTAATGATAAACCTAGTGAAAATGGTATCGGTCTTTCACCGCTGTTTTGGTCTTCCTCGGTCCCTGTGATCAGTTGGAGCGTGCTGGAATGCCAGTTTTGGGAGTCTAGCTCTTTCCATTCTCATCAAATGATATTTCCATTCTCGTTGGTATTTTTCTATCTCCTCAGTCAAACTTGATACTCCAAAGTTTTCTCTGATGTCCGTATTCCTGTGGTGGTGCAATCTAGTAACTCCTAACAATGATCGCAAGAAACGCATTTGGGTTACCTCAAGTTAAATGAATTTCTGTTATTCAAATCTATTGAAATATATTTAACACTACCATTACCGCCGCCGCCACCACCACCACCACCACCATTACCACCACCGCCGCTGCCGCTGCCGCCGCCGCCACCACCACCACCACCGCCATCACCACCACCACCACCACCACCACTGCCTCCGCCGCCACCGCTGCCGCCGCCACCACCACCACCACCATCACCACCACCGCCGCTGCCGCTGCCGCCGCCGCCACCACCACCGCCATCACCACCACCACCACCACTACCACCACCATGGCTACTTATGCTACTTATAGTACTTAAAGAAACGCGTTCTGGGTAAATAGGTACAGCCATGGAAAAAATTATTATCGTCTGTCGACCACACAAATAAGCTGTGTCTTGAATCACCGCACATGTTTGCATTGGCGAGTATGTATACAGATGCGAGTGGTGATTCAAGACACTGGCTATTTAACTGTCCGACGAATGATAACATATGGAATAGAGACTATCAATAAACTCAGCTGCATATTGTGTAAACCTCGCTGCAACACGACGTGGCAATATTCTACTCTCCTAATGCGCTCAATCACTTTTCCATGCCTGTAGTAGCAATGAATGGAGGATTGATTATTATTTCTGCAATTTTTTGTTTCAATTAACATGGTTTAGGTAGAAAACGAATTTTGATGTGTTGCACTCATGTGTTTCTCCACTCATTCATCTTTAACAATCATACTCTTGTACCTGCTTCTTCACTGCAGATTTCGTTGTACCTAAAAGGAGGATAGAGTAGGCTACAGCGATAATTAAGGGTTTTCAAAATGGATAAGCATGTGGTGGCTTTGGAATTCCATGCTCTTTGTATAGTCACAAGCAAAAGCGAATAGCGACTTACCACTTGAAAAAAGAATGAGAGAGTGTACATATGTATTTGAAAATTGACAGCAATATTAAGGAAAAGCTTTGCCAAAAATGCATATTCATCGACCATCTTTGCAAATTGGTCCTATTTTGGAATACTAGATCCTAAAAAATAAATAAAACGCAAAGTTGACATTGCGTGGTTCGGCATGCAGCGGATGGTTAGGAATATCCGAATTGAGCTAAATTGGATACAGAAAAAGCTGCTAGAGGATTCTACGATGCAGCAATGCATGACGTCTTGCTAGATTCGTTATTTATCTGAATCAAGTGCAAGTATGCGTGGCAAAGCCACAGCTGTAAGATAGAGCACACACCGCGTGTTTTACAAGCCCTGCTCGAGATTATTGTGTTGTGGTCATCTTCCATTCCATGTTGCCCTTGTAACTACTATAATCGATATTTCTGTCGCGGCGGCATATCTATCAAGCAGGCCATGGTCAGTAGGGTGACCGACACATTGTGTGTTGTGGTCTCCTAAGGCAGGTCATCGCTTCTCATTTGTTATACAAGTCCTGCTGTTACACAAATGCAGAGAACTCAATAAGCACATCCGAGGAAAATATGCGAATTTTCTGTTAAATGCGTAACGAATTAATTTGTGAGATATTATCATGTCCTAATGTTACTGGTAGGGATGACAATTTTTAGCCTTACGAGATCATTTTGATTGGTACTTTTAGAATGTTGTATCGTTTGTATCGAAATATCAAAGTAATATAATATGGAAATATCATCTGAAAAATAAAAAACAATGGCTTTCAAGGGTTCTGGGCCAGTTCGCAGCATCCCATTCTATATTGGGTGTGAAAGACCGCTTAATTTTGCTCAGAAGGCTCTTTATTAGACTTGAGATTTTTTTACGTGTCGTAAATCTACGACACAGGACCAACGGCTTTATTTCCCTTCCGAAGGAAGCCAAGCCAAGGAGTTTTACGTCCAAAAAACGCAGCCCTCCGCGGGATTTGAACCCGCGACCTCGGGAACCAGAGGCTATCATGTTACCCCTAGACCGCGGGGGGCGATGTCGACGGGAGAAGTGAAAAGCACTTTGCAGGAACATTTTAGGTCCTGGGAATTGTAAGGAAAGAAAATGGGAAAACTGAAAGGGAATTACTGTTATTAAGATAGAAATACACTGTGCATCCCATTATCAATGAAACATGACAACTTATTATGAACTGACAAATACAGAGAGACCCAAAAACATCGGAACCGCGGCGTATTTCCACTGCGCACATAGAAACACGATAACGCAGCTGCTGTACACAAGGTCATATGTGGTTGACTTGTTTTTCTCTTCTCTGAAAGTGCAGTATTGAGCTGACGTGATAACGGGAGATTGAGTTAAGCGCACTGCCAAAGTGCACTGCCGCGACTTCTTCACAACAGAACGTTCTATGATGTTTGCATCCTGCACCAGCTCCAGGAGTTGGGAACATTCTTGGTAGCTGCAAATTCCTGAAGGTCACTCGCAACAGATGTTTCTCTAAAAGTGTGTATTTTTGGATTTTTGGCTCCCTTTCGTTGGATTTGTCATCGTCGTCGTCCATTCCTTCCATGACTTCACAACTGCTGTTTCCAACAGCAATATCTGCTGCACTTTGAATGTCTTCAGTCATGGCAACTTTGTTATCAAAGCACGTAACTGTGTATTAAGCATAATGAAAATCCATCATAGGTTATTTGTGTAAACGGTTCTGGAAAAACTATTCTGTTTTCGCGCTAGGTAGTTTTCCGGTTTAGTGTTATTTAACATAGAAAACAGCTTCGTTTCGACATTTATTTTCCGATCCAGGTTTCCGGTATATATGTAGGGGGTCCGGTTTAGTCAGGTTTTACTGTATATGTAGCATAAGTTATCTAAGTAAACCATGTTTTTCTACTTTATCCATACTAATTTGGATAATTATTTTCATTCTGTAGTTTCCGTTACTATGCGGTATTAGAAAATGAACGTAAGCACATAAAATAGGAAGTTAAAAATCACTCAATATAACTCTTTCCGTCAATAACTGCAACAAAATCATCAAAACTAATATTCCATAAACTATTATTGAACTCTCTTCAAGAAGCAAAGCATTGATGATACCCAGCATGATACCCAAGGATTTCCTTAATTGATTTTGAACATGTCTGAGTCATCAGATGGTTGAAAAGCAAGTACAGCACTCTTGAACCAGATCATAGTAACATAGTAACAAAATGTAGAAAAGTAAGCTAATTATAAGTATAATAGGATGTAATGAAATGCTTGCTCATCGAGTTCAATGTTCGGAGTTTTGTATGAGGCATTTCCATTCCAATGAAGGCAACATTGTGACCTCTCTGGCCTTGACCACCATTTGGTCCTGCGTTATCCTGTTTGATAAGACCTTTGTTATTCAACTACTTCAAAATGATAATTGTGTAGACGTAGCTATAAATAAACTATTGTCAGAAGTGGAATTCCCAGGAATTGCATAACAGAGAGCTAGGGTACATGATTAAATTCTTGTTTGACATGCAAAATAAGGGAACAAAAGAAATGTGGATATAATAATCAAAAGGTACTTTTATTTGGAATAGAATGTACTCGTTAGAACTTAAAATCTTTCCTAAAGCTCTGTGATGATGTCTTAGACTGCTATGGAGAATGACAGTATTGCAATTGAATGTGGAAGTGCGTATGTCGTGTATTTTTTTAAAAAAAAAAAGTAAAATAAAAATGTACCGCAATTGCTCTAGTAGATGGAATCTGGTAATGGAAAACGCATGAAAAACCTCAGCAAATTCTTATCACTAAGCTGACATAACGTTGAAATACCCTCTGTGTAATAGAACTATGCTTTTTTATTTTCTGTGCCACTTTTTAATGGAAACAGAGGAAGTGTTGCATTCCATCTTGAGACACATACACACACACACACACACACACACACACACACACACACACACACACACAGACACACACGCGCGCGCGCGCGCGCTCTTCAGTTGAAACACATGTCTTGGGGTCTCCTGAATCCGAAAAGGCATTTTTCAAAAAAGGGGTGTATGAGAGAGAGAGAGAGAGAGAGAGAGAGAGAGAGAGAGAGAGAGAGAGAGAGAGAGAGAGAGAACAATGAAGCTCAAAAACGAAATGGCGGATTTTCCAGTGATGCGACATGAATACTGTCAAGAAAATCCCACACCCCCAAATAGCCTTTTTGATGGAAAATGTTGATTTTCTCGTGTTTTGTCTAGTGAGATTTTGTCTCTTATGGTTTACCAGTTACATAAAGGTCATTAAGAGGGCTTCAGATGCTATTCCCAGAAAATATAAGATATACGTTTTATTTGTAATTTAATCAAATTACAGCCGTAATTGGGAAAATCAAAATTTTCGCAACAATTTTCATTAAAGGGCAGTTTGGGGGGGGGGGGGCGATTTTCCTGAACATATTTGTGTTGCATCCTTGAAAGATGCTGAGCTTAAATGCGAAGTTTGATATTGAACCGACTGTTCGTTTTTGAGTTATTTTGTTGACAGAAAGACAAACGAGCGCACACACGCACACACAGACACATGCGCAGAAACCTTTTCTAATGCTCCCTTTTTTGATTCAGGCAGTCTCAAAATATAGACTGTTAGGAGTATAAGTGCAGATATTTTGATAATTGGTAGGTACCTTAATATGCTAGTTTACTACCTCATGTTTTTTAAATGGTCATAACTACGTAGCGAAATGAACAACGCTTGTTATATAGACTAACCTTGCAGAAAGCATTCCAACTCCGTTCCGAACCAATATTGGTTATTGCGATTCCAGCCTACTTGAACGTACTGACCTACCTGAAAACACATTACTTTTAATAAGTAAAATTGTAAGTCTGAAAATGAAGCAAATATTGATGTGACACTGTTCTTTAATCTGTCTTTAATTACCAATGCGCCTGTAGGTATTTCCGGTAAAATCTTGTTATCGAATTTTTGGGTGGAATACGATACTTCCTCTACTTACTGAAAGTACGCAGTAGACAAAGTAACAAGATTACATTACTAAAGAAACTCAAAACTGTATAGTCGATTTAGTACGAAAAACCACATGCATGCTGTGTTAATCCCTGAACTGTGAATGCGAGGCTTCAGCGAGAGTAAGAGTTAGTGAACCTTTGGGTGAAGCGTGTTTAATTCACGCGAAGGGATGTTTTAGACGAGGGTCGTTCACTCTGCATTGTTACCCCTGGGACAGGTAAGGTCAAAGTTCCTCGCCCGCCTCGGGGTCATGGTACCAAACCCCAAAAGCGACAGGAACATACAAAGGGCGAGAACAAAAACAGATGAGGACAGTTAATTATAAAATGAAGCAGCAGCAGCTGTGGCAACAGTGCTGGCGGTTACTTTGGCCTGGCGGTTTTAATTCGTCACCTGTGACTAGCTTCTGGTCATTTCCACTCTGACCCGATTTGCAAATGTTAACTTCATATGACCCTATCCATTATATCCTCACTTTTTCTCTCCAGAGTGCATTAAATGTAAATGAGGGAAATATTGACTGAATGGAGATGTAATTTCGACCGTTGGCTAGTTTGCCGTAAAAGCGAGAAAATGCTAGTGTGTGGTATCAACATAGTCATCAGCGAAGTACGCCTATATTTCACTGCCATCTAATGAAGATTGAGATTGCAGGTGTTTTTATTCAGTTAACATTCGCAGTATGAAATATGTAACGGTTGAAATGCGCTATACCTACAGCATGTTTCATGAGCGCCCTCTTCTGCAGATATGTTTTATGCTAACTAGGGAGTCCTTT
This sequence comes from Tenodera sinensis, assembly GCA_030765045.1. Classification (NCBI taxonomy): domain Eukaryota; kingdom Metazoa; phylum Arthropoda; class Insecta; order Mantodea; family Mantidae; genus Tenodera; species Tenodera sinensis. The sequence goes on along the minus strand of CM060963.1, from coordinate 175,268,293 downwards.
CAAATCTGATGAGATTTTAATCAATATTGTTTATTTTTTCAAATAATTTGAAAATTTAGAAAACTTTTGCATGTAAAGAGCAGTGGGGAATTATTTGTCTTCGGATACAAGTTATAAATGCCCTACTGCATGTAATTACTCTTGGACAGTTACAAGAATATTATTTCTGTTAATCTTAACAATTGGGTTAAGATTAACGCAAGGATTTCTTGAATGAGATAAGTAATCATAACCAAAAATATAACAACCCACTTAAAAAAAAAAAAAAAAAAAAAAAAAAAAAAAAAAAAAAAAAAAACATTAAAGACTTTAATGTGAGCTGTGCATTCAAGTCGTTCATTGTTGTTTTCTCTCCATTGGTATTTTAAACATATTTCTTCCTGTAAAATGTTCCTTGCGGAGCAGTTTTAGTATTTCATAAGAGAATTTGTTACACATGTTCACAGAGATATAACAAATGAAAATTGACCTAGAAGTTAGGTATATCTAAGCATATACTTTTAATTTTCAGACACAAAAGTTACTATTAAAAAGAACCACGTTTGTAAGTTGAAACCTTTTTGGTGCCTAAACTGAGGGAGGCCCCGGACAGTTTTCAAAAGTAGATTTAAGTATAATTTGCACCTAGGGTTAAAATAGATACCAAAATTTAAAATGGAAAATGCTTTGTCGAGAGCGACGTTTTTAGTGGCAGTAAAGCTTGATGATAATTTCCAAATACTAAAATAAAATGCATGACATTTAGGCTGTTAATGTTTGCATTACATTACTTAGTATAAATATATTAAAGTTAGTATTATGAGTTCAAAATTTCAAATTATCAGTCGTACATTCCTTAATAGGTGTAGTATGATTTGTATGGTTTATTTCCCTCTTGAGCTTATATTATTAGAAGACATCGGATTTGTATGCAAATGCATATTTAATGTGTTTTTGCTTGTGATCTGGAATTAAGTTTTGCAATATGTTTCCTGTGCTTATGCGTAAAGTTGTATAGGACATATAATTGCATATTTCTGATGTTGCTGCAATTGTCATTTTCCCATGTATCGGACATATATTAGAGGTATTTTTAATGCTTTAATTTTAAAATTCAGTATTTAAACGCATTAGTGACAAAATGATGAAGTTCTTGCTATAGGGCTACCTCTATGGAGAAATCTTGACATTAGGTTTGTGTTTTGTGAATGAATATCCTCAAGGTGAAAACGTAGGCAAAAATAATAAGTGCTTTCAAATTTTGCTCAATAATGTATATAGATGTGGGAAGATCCTTCTCAGCATATAAACTTGTGTTAACCGATAAATGTCAACGTTACACCTGACCATTTGGGGGATGTTATCATTGTATACTGCAAATCAAATTATGACCAGAATATCTGTTCATAGCGTACGTTTTAAGTTCCAAAGTTTAAAATTAACTATTTTAGTGCATACTTTCGAAATTATAGGGCGCATTTGAAATATTTGACAGCATAAATACATGCATTATTTAGACATTGTAATGCATAGAAATCCGATATCTAGTTTGCGTTTTGTACTTAGATATCTGTAGTTGCATTTTAAATTAGGATTTAGAGTGTTTGTATATACAAATGTCCCATTTTCTCTCGAACAGTTAAGGCAGAGCTTTGGGATAGGTTTCATATTAGTTCTGAAAATGTTACAGTATAATAAAAAATGTAACAATAGTTAAATATTTGTGTAAACAGTCATATAGCAGGTGCCAAAGGAAACGCAGTGACGGAAGCAGATCGTCGGGACATAAAACATTAACTATTTCGAGGCATCCATTATTGTGTTTTGAGCAGTTAAACAAAAAATGGACAGTAACATAAGTACTATTTTCAATAAATTCAGGACTATTAGGGAATAAGCTGTTTGTTCTCCCCTCAAAATTTTTGTCGCGTTTAATTTTCGTGACATGACCCCAAAACACATGTCTTGGAAAGTGAGATAGCGAGAGAAACAGACTACTGAACAATTTCAGGTACTCTGGCGATCTCCTGCAGCAGTGTACACATGTTTGATTGAAGGGTTTGCCTTAGCGGTTAACAAGAGCTTTTTTGGAAGCGAGAATTCTCGCAAAATGATAGAGATACCATCAAGTTTCAGGACTGGTTGCGGATGTTTGTGTAGAAGTTGCAGTAGTTGGCTGAATTCTTCGCTTGGGTGTCTAAGAATGAAATCACGAGTGAGATAAAGAATCCCATCGGATGAACACATTTGTTATCATAAACAGCATTCCTGAGCAACTTTCTAAACCTACACACTGCAACAGCAGCCGGTGTTTTCCTCGCTGGAGAAGGCGGTACCTGCCTGCCTGCATTGTGGGTTCGATTCCCGCATGGGCGTTGCGCAGGTTGGCCAGGGTTGGCCATTCTTTTCAATTCCATTGCCGTGCCAAATAGCAGCTGAAGTACACGCCTAAAACCTTTCTAAGGCTGAGATAAACATGCTTCCCACTTGTGTTATTATGTTACAAGGATCGCGGGAAGCCTGCTGACCACTTCTAGTGCATGCTGGCATCTACAGGAAACTTCAACAAAACCAGAAACAATTGAACGCGTCCTAGTATCCCTTCTACGAGGACTCAAAGTGAAAAGAAATTGACAGAGGCTTGAAGGGGGCATGGCTGCAACTCCTTGTTTTACAAGCAAAGTAATTTATATCAATTTGATCACACAGATGTCACATTTGCTCCACTAAAGAACATGATAAAGGAACATGAACATGTGTAAAGGTTATAATGTTCCATTATGTGCTGATCATTGTTTTAAAAAGTTCCTTGGAAAATATGGAAGACTTCAGTTTAGATTATATCAAAATGTATAATTTTACTTGTTTGTAGTTTTCTAAATATAATAAAGCACTGACATACAGCGTCAGACACGTGTATTCTGCAAATGTTTGATGTAACCTAAGACTTTTCCCTTGCATATTATATACTTTCATATGAGTGCCATGATATTTTTAAAAATAGTGAAAACAAAACTTTGGAAAGAAATTTCAGTAAAGTGTATCCATAGACTATTATTATGTGTGTAACAGAAAACTTACTATATCACTCACAGAATACTACATGCCGCTCCCTGGGATCGAACCCGCGCCTACCACCTAGGCGGCCCGGGTTCGATCCCAGGGACCCGCATGTGGTATTCGTGGTGGACGAAGCGGCGTCAGGGCGGGTTTTCTCCGGGTGCTCCGGTTTCCCCCGCCATCTCATTCCACCGGTGCGCCATCTTCATCAGTGTCACCGCCTGCGGTGCCGTAGTAGTTAAAGCGGGCGTTAAACACTACAACATACATACTCACAGAATAAAACAGCCAATGAAAGAGTTAAGATGACAGACATGAGCAAAATCGGTTCAACTGGACCACTCTGAAACACGTTCTTGCCTCACTCCACCTGCCAACCTTCCCTTCACTGCTGTTCTGTTCCGACACGCTTCATTCAGTGGCGAGTATGGCTGTTTCATGAAAAGTGATAGAGAGAATTTGTTGTAAGTTACAAAACCAGGGAAATTTGCTGCTTAATATGCGGATTTCAATTTGCAAATGTAAAGTGTTATAATATCAAACGCAACTTCAATCAGAAAATAAATCAAACTTTGATGATCTTACAGATATTTATTTACAATTTCAAAAGGTACCTTTTAATACTCGTATTTGTAAACATATAAAGGGATGATATGATTCCACTTTTTAGTGGTTTAGTTTCTTATTAGATTATTTAGTATAAACCTGTATTTCGTGTTTCAAAGTTTGGACAGAGTATTAAGCTTAAAACCAAAGAATTGATTATGCTAATCAAATAGTTTAAAATATTTTAAGGCTAAGTAGCAATGGAACGTGACTGCTTTATTGTGAAACAGAAACAATTTAGTATGTTAATCATAAGGCAGCGTAAGGATATTACGTGCATAAGATAAGGGAAGGTTATAAACTTGAGGATATGTAATTTGTCTAACCACTATAGGTGACTGTAATAATTATTGTATGCAAAATATGTAAAGTATAAACAAAATAGTTAATAACAGCATAGAAATTATTACTGCCGTGAGGTGGAACCAACCCACCACTGCGCGTGTTGTATCCAAACAACCTTCGTCACTCGGCATGAGAATCTGGGTGGGAAAGGCAAGTTCAATTGCTATCTCTCCTCTTGTGCCCATGCTCGCTTAAGAACCTGCCTACAGATTGTTTTAAGCTGATGCACTGCCACTCTTGTTGTCACTATATTCTTCCAACTTCACTCCTTGTACCTTTTCCACTCTGATCTTTTAAGATTACTACAGTGTGTCGTTAAGTCATTGTGCAGTCTGGACCGGTTACGGAAAATCAACGAAACAATATAGAAAAAGTGAAACCTTCACCAAATGAATGGGAAAAATCCCATATTTGTATGTCTCTTAAGTGCAATTCTGTGGGGCTTGCATTTGTTCATTTTAGGGCTGTTAGTTAATGTAGGCACATGGATCTTCATAACACCATATCCTGACATGACGATGAATGTGGCTCATCACTAAGCTACCAAAAGAATGAAGTTTTACACGTTTTGTCTGTACAGCAGATGGACAGAACGCGCATAACTTGATTCCTCTTTAATGTAGCTGGACTACTAAGCCTACTGATTACTATGCAGGAATCTTTGTCGAGCTCATCAAGCATCTCTGTTGCAAAATCAAATCGTTTGGGACTATGATAGCCAAGCGCACACGTTTCTTTCAAACATCGTTAGACATCTCCCGTATGTCTTCTAGACTCGTGGCGAGCTAAAATTTTTCCTTCAGCTGCTCATCCCATCGGTTAAAGTAGTGGGTACGTGCATGTCACTATATTCAAATTCAGCAAGACACAGAACACACTGAACTTTCTTTCCACTGTCCACATCTTGTGTAAAATGGCGTGACGTGCTTCACTGTTGTGTAGTGTCTTTACTTGCTCGCGCACAACAATGAAAATCATGCAACAAACATTCCTTGCGATAATCTTCAATGTAGCGCATGTTTCATCCCGAGGTTTCATTTCATTTCGTTTCAGTTGGTCATCATATATAAAAGTTCATAAATGCACCACGGCTTTATGGACACACTGTATATACTGTTACGGTAGTTGTTTATGACTAGTGTTGACAGAAAAATATTTCTTGTTCTCAGTTATTTCGTTGTTAATGGAGAATCATGTTGGATATGCCCTCTGAAATATAATCTGTGTTTGAAGATAAAACAAAGATTACTTTCTATAAATATATTTTGATAACACATTAAATTCTGTAAATTTTTAAGGACATTCAAAACTAAACATTCAACAAAAAATTACAAACAGCATGAGAGTTGTAATAAGCGGCGGCGTGGCCGAGCGGTTAGGCCGTTCGCCTGTTACCAAGGGGCAGGGATCAGCATGTGGTATTCATGTTTGACGAAGCGACTCCTGGGCGGGTTTTCTCCGAGTTCTCCGGTTTACCCTGCCACGTATTCAATCAACTGCTCCATCATCACCTTTCCATTCATCCACTTCGCCACATTTCATGTAATCCTCCTTCTCGCGCTCATACCTGGTGCTTGACTGTCCGCCCGTTTCCAGGTCTTCACTCTGTCTGGTCCATAGGTTCCTCTGCTCCCCAACAGGCGCCTTACTTAGACAGTCGCCTAGGAAATGTAAGCCCCGCATGTGGGGAGGGTAATCAAATAAAGAAGAAGAGATTTGTAATATCGTTACATTATACTAATTAACCCTGTATTCCTTTGCGCTATTGAACAGAGAGAAAGCATGCAGACCCTTCATCGGACTTTATTTTTCATTGTTTGCACATAGGAAACTAATCTTTGTCGTTCTGTAGTAACTGAGAGTAAATTACCTCATTAAACTCTCTTTAACATCCAATGAACAATATCTAGCCTATTATGAATTGTAGCACAGGTTTTTAAAGCGAATAAATGTATTTAATGCAGTACTAAAATTATAACAGTACTCCAATTAAAACGCCTCTTAAATTACCATTAAAATTATATATGGTAATTACTTTTCCTGAAACAAAGGAAACCATACAGCCCTTTAAAAATTTGCCAAGCATTTAGCCAATATACAAAGCGGAGCATAAATCCTTAATGTGTTAATTGGGATCTGCTCGCATAAGGGAACCCGCATTAATACTGGTGTGTCAAGTTAGGAAACAAAATGTTGATAAAATAATAAAATATTACATATAACACTAATAATAATTATTTATATTTATATACAGAATTATTATGTTGCATATATTTCTGTTCCTAAAGTTTTATATTTCTTCTCCACCCATTCCTGTCATTCCATTGCTCCTCCTTCAGTCCTTTTGCTTTCATCCCTGTCCTTATTTCTTCCATCCAAGTATTTCCGGATCTCTTGTTCCGGTAGACGCATTCCAAAACGTTTCTGGGCACTCTATCCTTAGATATGTCCATACTGTTTAGCTATTTACAAAAGTTACAATTCACAAACCTCACTACTCGCAAATAATTGGTTCCGACGATACACTCACGGCTTCTCACGCCGTCCCGACTCGCTTATGTAGGTCGGGTGAATTACCGGTGAATTCTCTTGAAATTCTCGTAAGCAAGCCCTCACGTGAACAGCTTCTAGAACTGTCCGGAATCGCTTTGTTCTGACTGCTCCATTTTCGTGGGGCCGCGTATTTACAAGCAGTGGTTTGAGGTAGCTAACACCGAGCTTCCTTTTTATGTGCGGCTGCCGGCCAGCGTCACAGTATTTAGCAATGAACTCATTAAGAAAGTTGGTAAAGCGTTCAATATGAATAGCAACGTTTTTATAAAGGAGGAAATGAAAGTGATTAAAGAAGAGAAAGTATGATGATAACGATGACGATAACGTATACTGCTCTCAATTTTCTAGCTGCAAACCTTCCTATTTAAGTTAGATTCGCTGAAAACACTTGTGGATGGAATTCTGTAGAGAATCTTCGTCGTGAATGTTAAGTGAATGCTTTTTGGCTAATTCTCAAATAGTATCGGCATCAATATCAATCATTGGAAGTTCAAATACCAGCTCTGGATTACCATATTCGTTTAGAACAGGTACTGTTTTAAAATGGATTAATGTTAAAACATTTAGTTATATTATAAAGTATTTTTTCTGTAATTTCTGCTCGCTTAAGCTACGCGATGCTAATTTTTCGTCGTGTTACACACAATTTATCGCTTTTCATTCGTCTAGTCCTACTTTTATTGTTTAAAATTAATTAATTTCTCAAGGTCTTTGTGTATCGGAACAAAGCAGCTGTCAATAAACGAATTTAAAAATGCAGTTGTATGTATTTGACATCCAGTCCGATTTGCAGTCATTGCGTTGCTGCAGCGTTCTGTATGTTTTATGTTTTAAATATCCGAAACGGAAATTAAAGGCACAAATAAAAAAATGCACGAGAAAAGTCAATAGCTTTTCATTTAACTTCCAAAAACTGTTTGAATACTCAAGCACCATTCCAGCTACTGGTTGCTGCAAACTCTTCCGCTCCCCGTAGTTGTTCAGTGTTATTTCCTCACCAATTAGCTAACTTAATGAAGTTGCTCTTCCCGCATAACTTAACTGCAATGCAGTGCTGTATAAGAATGAACTTGTCTGTGAAGTTGTGAGCTTGTATAAGGATTAATACTTCCTTCTAAGATTAAGCTGCTACAAACTTCTAGCAAACTGAAGTGCGTTTATATAATACTATAGTAGGTTGGAATATGTACTCTTTTGTTTCGGTACCTATTTTATATACCAGACTATGTTAGCGTCTGTATTGTACTTTATCGTATAGTTGATACAGTTTACATTTTTAATTTACATTTGGCAGAGAATATTTACAGAATGTGTTATATATTTACAGTGCGTCAGTGGTATTCAATGTTTTTCTCCACGTACCCCCAAAGGTAATTTTTCATTCCAGCCTGTACCACTAGGCCTAGCTCTAGAGTTACCCTTAATTCAAATTTATGTAGCCATATCTAAAATACATTAAACATTTTACAATTTAATAAATACTACAAAATGAGGATTATACTATAAATGTATAAAATAAACACATGACTTACATTACATATAGCACATGCACAAAAAGTATATGGATTTGTATATATTTTTGACCTGTTTATGGCATGACTGAGCTTGTTTTCTGGACAAAAGTTTCTCTATTCGTGGCTGAATTTTCATTAGTGCGAGTACCAATGGTAATTATGTAGTCAAGCGATTTCTTTGTTTTGATTTGATTGCTGTGAATGCAGAGAAAACCTGCTCACACAAATAAATAGAGGGGAACGGAAGGTGTTATTAAATTCAGTGTACTCTTTGCGTGCATAACACTAGAAATTGCAAATTGACATGTTTTCGATTTTTATTTTCCGTGAACTGTCAACAGACATTTTCAAAAGATTTCTTTTAATTTTATGGGAAGATCAGGTAAATTGATAGAGGTGGTAGAAAACGGATTTGTAATCCATTCTTATGTATTAAAGTCTTTATTAATTTCTGGAAAATATTTTAGAAACTGTAATGTGAGGCTTTATAGGTGGATTTGATTTCCGAAAGTTCATCAGCAATACTAACTAACCGACAGAGTAAGCAAAATGGATTCTTGAGCAATTCAAATCTCTGCCTGAAATATTTTTCATTATTTGTGTTCATTCTGGAAATGTTTTGTGCTGGCTGTATACGTGTTTTAAATTGTATTATTTTTTCGTTGTTTGTAATCATTCAGGAAACATATATTACTAGCTGTATACGTATTTTAAATGTTATGTACCCCATAAGAAGTCTTCGCGTACCCCTGGGTACTATTGAATATATCTGTAGTATGTTATTTTCTTGTTCAGCTTAGTGTCTTCACCGCATATAGAGGACTCTGTCTCTGGCGTCTTGTTGGCCCATGCCCTGAGTTTCCTGTGCCGTATAATTCTGTAGGTAGGAGAGGGCTGTGGTTCTGGTTGTGTGTGTATGTGTGAGGGGACATTCCCCTACCGGGTGCTCAGGTGTTTCCCTAGCTCCGCATCTGCAGGAGACTTGATCATTCTGTTGGAATCTGTACGAAGCATATGGGCCGTGTCCTTTCAGGTAGTGCATCACTCCACGTGCCGGTTGCAGGTGCTTCATTTTGAGACCTTAGTTCGGAAGAATGTCATACCGCCGTCCAGTTTGCTTGCGTCCCACTCCTGCTACCACCGAGGTGTTCTTTGTTCTCCAATTCATCGCTCACTGGGGCACCAGTTGGCTGTGCTGCTCTGACTGCTTTGTTTTTTCTCAACCCTGTTACGTACTTCTAGGTCCAGTGGCAACAGTCGCAATGTTATGTTATGAGTAGGGCATCAGTCGGGGTGGCGGAAAGTGCACCTGTTATTGTAGTAGGCATTTCTTGTGGCTCTTTCCAATCAGTCGCTTCGCAGAGGAGAGATACATTCTATGTGATGCGCGAGCACCGTGCGACACTATAGAGACATTACAGTATTTCTGAATAACTTCACAGCGTGTTATGGTATTGTGCAACGGCTTCTACTAGGCCTGCAGATTTTGCTCATGATGCGTTATATCTGCGTTATATCCACGACATATGCTCGCAATAGGAGACCTTCGTACAGCTTCTTGCAATGCGACAATCACCCATCTGTTGTACTTGTTGTAGTGTTTAACGCCCGCTTTTACTACTACGGCACCGCAGGCGGTGACACTGATGAAACATGGAATGAAGATGGAGCACCGGTGGAATGAGATGGCGGGGGAAACCGGAGCACCCGGAGAAAACCCGCCCTGACGCCGCTTCGTCCACCACGAATACCACATGCGGGTCCCTGGGATCGAACCCGGGCCGCCCAGGTGGTAGGCGAGCGCGCTAACCGCTCGGCCACGGCGCCGCCACCGATCACCCATCCGAAGACAAGTATCCCATCAGACATGATTTTCTTTCAGTAAGTTTAAGTTTTGCTAATAAAATGTCAAAGACAATGCCTTAAATAGCATTTTTGTATTTTTAACTTTAATGGTAATATGATTATAATTTGTGACTATGACAGACACAAACTTCAATGGCAGCTGATAGCTGAGCGCTACTATTCTCTTTTCTGTTGTGCAAATAAATTTTGTGGGTCCATATAATATTTATATCGCTGACTTTACTGCGTGATTTCACAGCAAGTTTAACTGTACAACACCGTAAGGCGTGGCAAGTATCTGATTCGATATGTATTAACCAGTGCCTCCTGCCATCTGCCATTAAATTTTGTGTCAGCCATAAGAACAAATTCAAGTTCCTTTAGAGCCAAGTACTGGTTTTTTAAGCAGCTACTCGTACTCTGCAAAGACATCACGTGGAATACATCAAAAAGATACTTATCAAACTTTGACTTTGGTGGGATGATAAATTTGCCGTCTATTAATAACTGCAGAGCAAGTTTTAGTTAGCATATATTGGGCAAACCATTTCCATAGTTTCACTGATAGCTTAAAACTGCATCCTAAGAACCATTTTAAATGCTTAACAATGTTTAAAATGGAAGGCACCGAAAATACTCTCATAAAAATTGGCCTGAAATTCTGTTTATGTATTTTCTATTAAATGGTAAACATGTCTGCTTGAACTATATTTATAAACTAACACATTTATGGCAAGTATATTCTATTCATTTTGGAAAAAAGTGAGAGATATCGGAAAAAAACCTCAAAAGCACAATTGTGGCCTGCATTCAGGTTTAATTATATCATGGCGAAACTCATTTTCACTTCGGTAACAAAAATACTTAAATGAAAATGTTGATAGAGAATCGGACGTAACAGTAACTTATAAAGCCTAAATTGTTACTGTTTATCAATTTTGCTCAATTTTCACGATCAATCCACGATCGAAGCCCAAACATTACATTGCAGTAAACATGGGTCCGGAAATTAACCCGTTAGAGATAATTCCGTTTTTGTTGATTGGGGCCGCTGAATAGTGAGCCCTAATTCCAACAAAAGCAGCTAACAATTTTAGTTAATTTATCGATCACAAGGCAATCGCAATGTTGAAGAGCATAAATAGCCACACAGGCTGTAATAAACTTGGCACAGTAACTGCTAATGACATAGGCATTTCCTCTGGGATCCACTATTTAGACGTTTGGTATTACAACTATAAAGGTTTGGATTAATGTATGGGTAGATTTCGAAAAAAAAATTAAGATAAAGATTTTGTAAGTCTGCCCTTACAAGGTGTCATTATCACTTTGGTGTTAGACATCAAGACGGGAGCTTTATTTTTATAAAGTAGATTGAAAATAAAGCTATTCGTGTATCGGCTTTCTCTCCCATAGGCCCAAGTTTCACAAGGATGATTGTGAATGATTGACAAGAATTCACTGTAATTCCTTGCAATGTTAGGTTTAAACGTATCAAGCGATAGAGCTTACAAAACTGTGATGAGTTGTTCTTTCTTTCTTCCCCCCCCCCCCCATGGGGATACCCATCACCAAAAAAAATAAATATTATACGTAACTTCAGCCGATTTTCTCTTCGCTACATGCAATTGTGGTTGTAGGTAATTTTTAGTTCGGCCTTGCGCGTAGAAGATACTGGTGGCCTCGGCGCAGGACTGTGTTTATTATCCCATCCCAGGCAGCTGATAGATGAGCGGAAGACCGAATCAGTCACCGGTTACTACTCGTACTTAGTCTCAAAACCTTTTTCCCTGACACATAGGGATCATATGGGGGAGAAAGCAGAGACAAGAGTATTTTTGTTTTCGATGTTTTTTCACTATAAAAATCACAGCTCCATCTCCGTCATTAATGTGCCAATGTGCCCTTGTGAGGATTGAGATGTTTAATTTGGAGACCACTCTTTACAAAAGTTAGGGGTTATGTTTCTTTTAGTTCACATTTTGAAACAACACAGAAACGTAATTGAAGTACACAGGATTTTGTTTGAATAATGGAGTTTGTGGATAAACAAGGTTCAATACAGTAGGTATATATGAGCATATTCACTGATAATATGGGAAACAATGCTTATTGGCGTTTGTGGGGTTGTTCATGTTTGCACTTGAACGCTGTGATTGTCTAGTGATTTGTAAATTCAATAAAATTCTCACTGCTTTTGTTGGAATTAGTACTTAATATTGAGCTACCTTCCTTTGACGCAGAGGGCTAGAGCGTAGTAAGTCTGGTAGCCGGGTTCGATCACACCCACAGGTATGGGACTTTTAAGCTCGAGTATTCTTCCACTGCTAGTTCACTGTAAAGTAGGAGATAGGAGTTGCTCAAAAGATTTTTAGTTCTATCTGCGAGGGACGTAGAGCACTCTCTAGTCCCCACATATACTACTACGATTACGACTACGGCTATCACCACGATCACCATCACCACGATCACCATCACCACCATCACCGCCACCGCCACCACCGCCACCACCGCCCTCACCGCCACCACCACCACCACCGCCACTGCCACCACCACCACAACCACCACCACAACCACCACCACAACCACAACCACAACCACAACCACCGCCACTGCCACCACCACAACCACCACCACAACCACAACCACCACCACAACCACCACCACAACCACCACCACAACCACCACCGCCACTGCCACCACCACCATAACCACCACAACCACCACCACCGCCACCACCACTGCCACCACCACCGCCACCACCACCACCGCCACCACCACCACAACCACCACCATCACTGCCACCACCACCACCACTGCCACCACCACCACTGCCACCACCACCACCATCACCACCACCGCCGCCACCACCACCGCCATCACCACCGCCACCGCCATCACCACCACCACCGCCACCACCACCACCGCCGCCGCCACCGCCACCACAACCACAACCACCACCGCCATCACCACCACCACCGCCATCACCACCACCACCACCGCCATCACCACCACCACCACCGCCACCGCCATCACCACCACCACCGCCATCACCACCACCACCGCCATCACCACCACCACCGCCACCACCACCGCCATCACCACCACCACCGCCATCACCACCACCGCCGCCGCCACCGCCACCACAACCACCACCGCCATCACCACCACCGCCGCCACCACCACCGCCACCACCACCGCCACAAGCACCACCACCGCCACCGCCGCTGCCACCGCCACCGCCACCACCACTACCGCCACCATCACCACCGCCATCACCACCACCGCCGCCACCACCATCACCACCGCCACCGCCGCCAGCATCACCACCGCCATCACCACCACCGCCGCCGCCACCATCATCACCACCGCCACCACCGCCACCATCACCACCGCCACCATCACCACCGCCATCACCACTACCGCCGCCACCACCACCACAACCCCGCCACCACCAGCACCAGCACCACCACCGCCACCGCCGCCACCACCACCACCATCACGACCACCGTCACCACCGCCGCCGCCACCACCACCGCCATCGCCACCACCACCGCGACCACCACCACAACCACCATCACCACCACCACAACCACCACCACCATCACTGCCACCACCACCACCGCCACCACCACTGCCACCACCACCGCCACCACCACCGCCACCACCACCACAACCACCATCACCACCACCACCACAACCACCACCACCATCACTGCCACCACCACCACTGCCACCACCACCACTGCCACCACCACCACCACCATCACCACCACCGCCGCCACCACCACCGCCATCACCACCACCACCGCCATCACCACCACCACCGCCACCACCACCACCGCCGCCGCCGCCACCGCCACCACAACCACCACCGCCATCACCACCACCACCGCCATCACCACCACCACCACCGCCATCACCACCACCACCACCGCCATCACCACCGCCACCGCCATCACCACCACCACCGCCATCACCACCACCACCGCCATCACCACCGCCACCACCACCACCACCGCCATCACCACCACCTCCGCCATCACCACCACCGCCGCCGCCACCGCCACCACAACCACCACCGCCATCACCACCACCGCCGCCACCACCACCGCCACCACCACTGCCACAAGCACCACCACCGCCACCGCCGCTGCCACCGCCGCCGCCACCACCACTACCGCCACCATCACCACCGCCATCACCACCGCCGCCACCACCATCACCACCGCCACCGCCGCCAGCATCACCACCGCCATCACCACCGCCGCCGCCACCATCATCACCACCGCCACCACCGCCACCATCACCACCGCCACCATCACCACCGCCATCACCACTACCGCCGCCACCACCACCACAACCCCGCCACCACCAGCACCAGCACCACCACCGCCACCGCCGCCACCACCACCACCATCACGACCACCGTCACCACCGCCGCCGCCACCACCACCGCCACCATCACCACCGCCATCGCCACCACCATCACCACCGCCACCGCCGCCACCATCACCACCACCACCATCACCACAACCACCACCACCACTACCACCATCACCACCGCCGCCACCACCACCACCGCCGCCACCACCACCACCACCACCACCACTACCACCACCATCACCACCGCCATCACCACCACCACCGCCGCCACCACCATCACCACCGCCACCACCGTCACCATCACCACCGCCATCACCACCACCGCCGCCACCACCATCACCACCGCCACCATCACCACCGCCACCATCACCACCGCCATCACCACCACCGCCGCCACCACCATCACCACCGCCACCGCCGCCACCATCACCACCGCCATCACCACCGCCGCCGCCACCACCACCACCACCGCCGCCACCACCACAACCACCGCCACCACCACCAGCACCACCACCGCCACCGCCGCCACCACCACCACCACCACCACCGTCACCACCACCATCACGACCACCGTCACCACCGCCGCCGCCACCACCACCACGACCACCACGACGACCACCACCACGACGACGACCACCAACGCCACCACCACCGCCGCCACCACCACCATCACTACCACCACCACCACCACCACGTCAATCTTAAGTGAGCCAAATTCATGACCCATTATATTTCAGAAACTATTTAAAATATTAAAGTGAATTTCTTACACATGTAGATATATGCGTTCATATTTCAGTGATCTACTTTTATACAATAAGATTGGATTATTTTCTAAACTCTTAATATATTTTGATTTAAAGTTCTTTTTATTTCAAATAACCAACTTTATTATTAACATCGAAGTAGATACAATTCAGCAGTTAGACATTGTTGATATCATCCTAAAAAGGAAACTAGTTCTATGCATATATATGCATAGAAAGTACCAAACATAACTGTAGTGTAAATTTGTAGAGTAGAACTTCCTTTAAAGTGGCTTAAAATTTAACATTCTACCCCAAAATGTGTAGGAGTTATTACTTTTTACTTTCCTCTACTATGTATAGTAAGTAGGGGAATTATTGCATTTGACCCGAAAATTCAATGTCGATATTTCACCGGAAATATGTTTTGAGGCTCCCTGAATCCAAGAAAAAGCATTTTTAGAAGGTCCGCGAGAGAGAGAGAGAGAGAGAGAGAGAGAGAGAGAGAGAGAGTGTGTGTGTGTGTCTGTCTCTCTCTCTATCTGTGTCTGTGAACAGCGCAACTCAAAAACGAACACTCGGTTGAAAACCAAAGTTGATATTTAAGTTTAATATATTTCAAGAATGCGAGGCAAAGATTTTGAAGAAAGTTCCTTCGCGATAAACTACGCTTTACATAGAAACTTTTTCGAAAACATTTTTCTCAAAAATGGCTCTAGCGATTTTGGCTAAAATGTCATATGTTTGAGGTATTTTTATGGCAAATGAAATGCATATTTTGAATTTTCCACCTATAGCTCATGTAGTCCGGTTTACTTGTGATGACTTTTGCATAGCTGGCAAACTGAGATAGACCATATCTTACTGCACAAAATCTGTAGACCTCATTATAACACATAATTTATGTCCAATGCATTTTTGAGATATTGCTTGTTATTTGTATGAGTTCTGCAATACTTATACTTTTCTCAAATGGAAGGTCGATATTCACTTTTTATCTCTTGGCCAAGTAGACAGAATAGAATTTCAAAGCTTTCATTTAGCGACCAGTTCTAAAAGACACGACTATCGCTTAAAGCCTGCTGTATTCCCATATTCCTCTTGCACCTACAACAAAATTACCAATAAGATAATTTCTAAAATGTTTATCTCGACTAACACGAAGAAGGTATAGGAATAAGAGTTTGTAAGAATAGTTAGTACAAGAGTAGAGAAAGTCATGTGAGTGCAACACATCAGATTTTTCTTGAAGCGGCGCAGAATCCAGTACAAAATGGTACATGCAATAGTTGTTGCTTCTGAAGATATATTTAACTTGTAAGTATTGTACGTAGTGATGAACGATGTATTAAACAAAGGAAATTTCAATTAATAATATTGCCTAAAACATAAAGTTCATTTCTTGGCAGTGTTCATTTGGCTTCCACTTAAGCGACAGAAATAAATGATGTTACAAATGCGGAGCTGTCTGTGCATCCAATGCCGTTGAAATTTCCGAAGTATGTATTCAGTTCGGTTGCAAGCTAGTCTTCACAGTTGCCAATTCTATCAAGCAAAGAGCTCAAATTGCTATAAACATGTTGCTGCACAAGTAAAATAAGAAAGGAGCATCGCAAAGCACATTCAATAATTACCTCCGCCCTCATAATGCACGGTATCACTAGACGGAAATGGTGCCGCCCGATGTTTGATTGTTTTGGCGAAACAAAGGCCCAATCTCTGTTCAGATACAAATATAGCTTCCCTACTGGACAAACTGCTCTGAGTCACACAACCTTACTAGCAGTGCGATTTATAGCCACCGGGATAGCCAATTGAGTCATTAATGGATAGCGTTGGTGTTGGAACCAGTTCAGTAGTATGCAATATAGTATCCTGTTATTAAGCATTAACTCATTGAATTGATTTCGAAATAATCGTCGAAATAAACGTCTTAATTAATTTTAATTCATAGATCAGAAAAGTTTAATCCGAAATATATGTAACTATAATGAGGTCAAATGTTACTCTATTTCTATCTACATTTATGTGTGGTAGTGGAATTATTGACGAGCAAGATTAATTTTATTAAACAAATGGCAGAGATAAATAATTGCAACAAATAATTTCCATGTGTTAAAATAATGCATAATGTAAGGAGCCTGAGTTATGAATTTGTCAAGAGAATTAGTCATTAGGAGCTCCGTGTTGACGAAAAGGTAATTATCGCAAACACAAAATTTAATGGCGGCTGATAGCTGACCACTACTGTTCTCTTTTCTGTTGAGCAAATAAATTTGGGAAAAACAAATATTATTTATATCACCCGTTTTACTGAGTGATTTCACAACGTGCTTAACTATACAACACCACAAGATGTCGCAGGCCTCTGATTGGATTTTGTGTTGACCAGCTCCTCCTGCCACCGGCCGTTAAATTTTGTGCCAGTCAGGGTAGCTAAGGTAATTAGGTCAAGATGTTCTAGGAATTCAGTCATGTTCAGAAGTAAGTACGTTCGAAAATGCACAAAGACAATGCAAATTAGAAAGGGAAGTGAAATATTTAAAACTGAGGAAGTGTCAGAGGAAAAATTATGTATCAAATAGGAATTAGTAGCTCAAGATTTGTCAACATTAAATATATATCTCCACATTGATGGGGAGTCATAATGTAGGGAGACCTATGTCAACAAAAGAGGCCGCATTTCTAAAATTCACGTCTTTTCCTCTTTGTTTTACAACTTATCGAAGTGTTTTACTGTTTTCGACTATTATCATCTTTAGCTAGTTCGGGGTCTATAGAACCTGCAACTATCTGAAATTCAGCCTTTGAGAATAAACTTAAATCCCCGAAAAAGCCGAACTATTAGTTAATGTTTTCCAATCAGTAGTCCAATTTTAAATCTCCTAGATGAGGTACAAACGCTATTCTTGCACTACGGAGGTGGTCATGTTTTATTTTAAAATGTTTCCCAGTTAAAACTCTGGTTTAGTCGCCAGCTATGAGCATTTGAAAATAAGCTATCCCCTTTTATTTCGTATGAGATCATGACCAACAAAAATCGATCTGTAATGTAAACAACTGAACGTTGTTTCCTAGTTTTCTACATAAGCAACTTCACGTTGAATAAAGTGGACAGATAGAAGAGAAGTGTTTATATGTGCAACACAACATGTAATGGAAATCTGTGGAATGACAGTAGGTAGAGAAAGTCTGAGTATACGCGTCAAATTTGTTGACATTTGAAACTGCCTCCCTCTGCATATTCGTGGGTGGGTGGATGGATGGGTGTGAAGATAGAGAACACCAGTTAAGTTGCTTGATAAATTTAATCAGACTAATATATCCGTTATTTGAACAGAGCTGCCGACAGTATGGGATGTATAGGTAGTATTAACTGTTTCTGAGTGTTGCATCTTCTAACTTCTGACGTATGAATACTTCACGGTATAGAAACAACTGTTTACGTAATAACAATGAGAAGTGAATGTTGCTCTGAGTAGCAGAAATGGTAACCGGAGAATCCTGTGGCGGCGACAGCTAAGTATGTTTGTACCCGATCGCGGTCTTTAGACGCTACGGACTGTCGATAATCAATCACGGTGAAACACTTGTGTACGACTGAAATACCTTATGTTGCCAAGTCTTAAGCTGCTAATTCGTGTCTGAAGAATAATGTTTACTCTATGACATGCTAAATTCGAAGAATTCCTTTTGCCGTTTTAATTTTCAGTAATGGACAAAGTACATTTTGCAATTCTCTGTGATTTCGGAACGTCTGATGTAGCTATTTCTTATTCATTAACATGTCTAATTATTGCCCTAGTTACATTGACTATTACTAATTGTTTTTCCTTAGCACAGAATTTCGTTAATGACTTCTCCCTGAAAAAAAATTTGGAACGCATGATTCCTACACCATGCGTGGATTTTAACATATGGAAATTGTTATTCTATCTCCTTATCATTTCTTCATAAAATTGTTATCTTTACCCGTCAATAATTGTGGTGCCACGTTAACTACTGCCCAGGTATTCTTTATTATTGGTTTGATTTTAAAGTAAGTACCTACATTTAATTT